>JAHDVF020001081.1:600000-910000 GCA_022606425.2 Lepidostoma basale | reverse complement strand
AAAACTGTACTCGGAAGAAATTATTACAACAGATTGAAAGAACAAGTAATTAGCGATTGATGTGCGGCCGGGACCACTGAACCGTGGTTTATTAATATTTGAGTTTTGGAGACAAACATAATTAGTATTATTGTTGGAATGTGAGCAAGATTCGGGCGATTCTCTGCGGAGAGCTGTAAACAATGCCAAATACTTGCGGCCGTCGTCAGGCCCCACCGAAATAGTGACTGCGTACTTCTTGCCAAGATTTAACTAACTAACCAAAACAAAGGATTTATTATATTCAAACATTGTCGCCGGTTGCTTTCGATTCTCTTCTATGCTTACACAAATGTATGCTAAAGTTACATGATTGTTTAAGTATGTTATAAAAATAATATTTACAAATAAATTCTAAATCTCATGCTCCTGTGAATAATATAATATTTAGTAAGCTATTTTCATTAACCGCGAATTAATTCGCGAACCCCAAAAAGATTGCTGGAGTGGCATCCAGGTGGTAGAAGACCAATTGGATGACCAGGGCTGCGATGGGAGGATGAAGTTGGGAGAGATGGGGCGAAATTGTTACGAGTGTCAGATTGAAGGGTCGAAGCGGAGGACAGGAGGAGTTGAAGGCGAAGAATACTGAAGGCTAAGGCTCGATATGGGCTGTAAGGCCATCGAAGAAGAAGAAGAAGATTTTCATTACTAATGTCGTTCAACGAGAGTACTCGCTGATTTAATTATTACTTTTTCCCTGCTAGTTTCAATCCAAGGGATTATTTTGCATCAAAGTATAACTTTTTTTTTTGCTATAGGGATGTCACTTGGGCATATAATGTGGTAGTTACCAGTTGCTTTCCACATTTGTATACAGCAGGTTATTTGAACCAAATTACTATATTTATTTTTTTATTAAATCTCTTCTTCTCTTCTTCTTATTCTTAGTTTAGGCCTAGTGGCCTGTTTCTTAAGAGGAATAAGCCTCCTGCGAAGTCAACTCCCAGCTGTCGATCCATCTCTTTGGTGGTCTGCTCGGGGGTCGTCTACCATGGGGCTGGCCGTGTAACACAATGAAGGGGAGTCTGGATGGGTCCATTCTCCTCACGTATGCATAGCAGTATCTTCTTGCCTTCTCCACCTAACGACATCCTCGACCTCGCATATCTCTCTTATCCGTGCATTTCTTATCCTCTCTTGCAGTGTCTTGCCAGATATACGAGTATATCTGAGCGTCTTCATTTCTGACACTCTGAGCGCGTTTTTTTTATTGTGGTGTCCGCCCTGCACTCGATCCCATATATCATGATAGGTCGCACACAAGTCTTATAAATTCTCACTTTGCTGCTGATCTTCATGTCAGGGTTTTTTCCAAATTGGATTTTTCATGAATCCTGAAATTACCGCAGCCTTGTTTACTTGCCCCATCACTTCACACTGTAGATCCGTTTTCCCACACACGTCCACACCCAGATATCAAAATTTTTACATCTGTTCCACTGAAACACCCCCCACAGACACTTTACATCCCAGCTGAGCTTTAGAGAATACCATACTCTTGGTCTTTGCTACTAATATGATCATATTTTACGGTTCATTTATTTAATTTCATTTAATCTCGTGACATGTTATAGGTAAATAAGATATCCCCATTTTATTTTAACGTAAATTCTACACCAGACCAATGAAAGTGTGATAATCGAATATTATATATATAAATTTGATAATTTATAGAACGCTATTTTTATGAAATGCTCATCTCAAGGCCGCTGTAGAAAATACTCCGTTTTATTAACCAGTTAAAAAAATAAACATATTACGTATGATGGCTGCACCTTACGCAGTCAATCAACCCTTCGAACCCGGGACCTTCGGTGTGGCAGTCATAGCTCTTACCACTCTGCCACGAAGGTCGTCAATTATTACATTCTCACCAAAAGCTTACCTTCGTTTGAATTTGTGAAGGATTTACAAAACTAATATAGCAAATATGCTGTTTATCATATTTACAATAAAAAAAAATTGAAATAAAAATCAAAAATTAAATTTAAATAACAATAAAAAAAATCATTTTTGATTTATATTTAAATTTAAATTTAAATTAAAATAAAAATTGAACTAAAAATAAAAATAAAAATAAGAATAAAACAAAAATAACCGTAACAAATAAATTTTTCAAAGATTATCCGAAATAATATTAATTAACAGTGAGCATTTCGTCGCTATTGGTAGAGTATTTGCCGAGTCTATAACGTTTGCAAATGCGAATATTGGCTTTTATTAATAAAGGTTCTTGTTATTAAGTGCGTCACTAAATAGCTTGTACATAAATAGATTTTACTACGCTATTTTTAGTGTGAATTTCCACTTACGGAAATTGGCGGTCAGGGCACGCGCCGCGACCACTGACTTCGCCGAATACCCCTGTGTTACGGTCTCGCGTAAGTTTATGATCACTAAAATATTTGAATAGGTAAACACATCGCATATTGTTATGCATCATCACACGAATTAAAATAACTCTAAACTTCTGGAAGACGTTCGCATCATTCGCACGTCAAAACCGAACATAACACCCTGGACTCAAGTATGAAGAAACAAATCTATACAAAATGATTAAAAAATATTAATTATTTTTTATTTTTGGTGAATGTACGAGTATACTTATACTTGTATACGAATCCTGGATTTCACCCACGGTGGGTTATTATTAATTCATGAATTTTAATTGTATCTCAATAGAGACGAAGATGCAAACTGGAAATTGAATATGGTTGATCGAGGTGTTTACAGAACTTATGACCTGTCATTGGTTGGGTTAAGCGCACGCTTCATGTAATTACAACATTCCCCATTCCACCTTTTTCTTTATGACCATGTAAGACAAATTTTTGGAAGTTGTATATATGTTACAAATCTATGCCTAACTTCACATATCAGTTTCAATATGCCATCTATGAAGATTTTGATTACATATGTTAATCTTTTTAAGATTACTCTATATAATCCACATACTAACGCCATCTATGGAGATAAATTTTTAGCATTTAGCAGAACTACTTTATTAACACAATGTGAAAAGCTATCGCCATTAGCGCATTGTGAGAAGCCGCCTGGAGATGTCACTCCTATCTACTCGTATATGCTAAAGAATTGACCAGAATGGTTACCATATTTTTTGTGAATGTATACATATACTTGTATACGAATCCTGGATTTCACCCACGGTGGGTTATTAATTCATGAATTTCAATTCGTATTTTTTTATACTTTCGTATGAAGCACTACCTAATTTGTGGTGTATTAAAAAAAATTTAAAAGACTTATGCACTTTAATGTTACAACACTTTATTATAGATAAACTTATGACGTTTACACTTACGTTTTATAGGAATGACATATTAGTTGACAAGGCATCATTAAATATATTATTTGATCTTCTTCTCCGGTCTCAATCTAATGATTCCACTCCGCTCGGTCCTCGGCAACTCTCTTCAACTCCGCATAAGAGGTGCAGCCCATATCTCGGCAAATCTAGTCTAGGTACTCCTAGCGAGGTCGTCCTCTGTCAATCGATCCCTCGACCATTCCCTCCAACACATCATGCAGGAAACATTCGTGTCGCAACACATGACCAATCCATCTTGCGCGTATATATTTTTTTTCACATCTATAATTATATATATATTTTTTAAATTAAGGTACTCTGTATAGAAATGCTAATTGACCTATATGGTCAGCAACACAAATGTTCTGCAGAGTGGTAGGGCTGATAGGGAATTACTGGTTAACATTAAAGCTTGTTAGGTGTCATATGTAGGTCCTGTGTTAAGGGGAGAAAATATGAATTGCTTGACCTGATCATTAAGGGCAAAGCAGAAGATAGACGAGGTGCTAAAACAATATAAAATATAAATCAAAGCGACAAATCTGTTATTTCGCTTCTTGTTATCTTGATGGAGTAAAAAATAATTTAAAAACTGTATTTTATTTTTACATCACTTTATTATAATAAAGTGATGAATTTTTATAAATTAAAACATTGTTTTTCCACTTTTGAGTTTATTTTTCTCGACATGTTTCGAAGGCTAACGCTTATTTTGCCTTTATCGTGGGGAAAATGTCGTTTATATCGTTCTCCCGATTATGAAGGTAACAGCCTTCGAAGCATGTTGAGGAAAATAAACTCAATTGTGGAAACAACAGTGATTTAATTTCTTCTATAATCGCCTTCACTTTTTGTTGTGGATTCATATTTGAATAAATATAATTATACTTTGTATTACAACACTTTTTATTTTCACTGAACACAAATATGTTTTGTTAACAAGTAACCTTTATCAATATATACAATTTTAACTTTTAAATTTAAAATTGTATACATTGATAAAGGTTACTTGTAACCGAAACATGTCTGAGTTCAGTGAAAATAAAAAGTGTTGTAATACAAAGTATAATTATATTTATTCAAACAGTTTTTTTATTCATAAAAAAATCGTCATTATGGAATTCCTAACGCCTAGGGTTTATCTAAGATCCTTTCATTTTTATTTTTTTAACATATGTTTATTAAAAGTAAATTTTGTGCTAAATCAAAAAAAAAACGGTGGATACGTGGAACATAAATTATATAGACAATATGTGCACCATCTATAAAGAACATTTTGTGTTAAATTATTTTTATTTTGTTATTTTATTATATATCATTGTATTTTATAATATTTGTTTTAGATTTATTTTGTGGGTGTTGGACGATCGAAGTGTGCGCGGGAGATGCCTGTTGGTGGCGATGAGGTTCGCAACCCATCACACCGCGTCTCCCGCGGGGCGAAAAGAGAAGGATGGAGTGCCGCATCAGTGAAAGTGTGACAGTTCATTCTTTATGCCTACCCTTTCGGGGAAACGGCGTGATGGCTAGTTAGTTAGTTAGTTATTTAAAATTGTATACATTGATGAAGGTTACTTGTAACCGAAACATGTTCAGACATACAAAGTATACACAGTATACAATACAAAGTATAATTATATTTATTAAAATAGTTTTTTAATTCATAAAAAATCGTCCTTATGGAATTCCTAACGCCTTAAGTTTATCTAAGATCCTTTCATTATTTTTTTTAACATATATTTATTAAAAGTACTAGTTAGCATGCTGTTAAGTCGTAATGATGTTTTATGTTTGTGTGTCTGTCAAAAAACAAAACCCTGCCCGCAAGGAAATTGAAACAAAAGTACAAGTTAGCATTCGCTTACTCGGTGCTGGCCGCAAATAGCCCGGCGAGTGTGTCGTTCGCGAATACTTGAGTCCGCCGAGTCGTGGGCAACGGCTAAAGATAGCCGCGCCAACCCAAAACCAGCGGAAGCCGCGAAAACAAACGGCTGCCAGCGCTCCGCCGCATCCCCGATGCGTGATGTAACGCGGATATTCCCGCCCGAAGATTCCACGGAGATTCCCGAAAGGTCAACGCATCCCTCGGATATTGTCGTGTCTGATTCTAAATTTACTCTGTTTACACTGTCCGATAAAAATGCCCGGGTATTTTTAGCCACTATTTTACATGCTTCTGCGTGGTCGAAATAATTCCGTTCATATTCCGAAGCCTGCGATTCGCTGTGGTTCAATTGCAAAGCAACACACATGAATGAAATAGAACCTTGAAAAAAATTTATGTTGAACGTAATTCCTTTACGTAGGATAATTAAGATGGTTTCGACATATGGAAAGAATGAATGAAGAAAGAATGGTAAAAAAATTATATGTTAACGATGTAATTGGAACAAGAAATAGAGGAAGACCGAAGAAAACGTGGCACGATCAAATAAATCAAATATTGAATGGCCATGTGAGGAGTCAGAGAAATCAACGTGCGTGCATGACACGATGTATGAATGTTGAGGACCCGAGAGAAATATGTCAGGAAAGAAAAGTATGGCAGTCCATTCTTTCTGCCTACCCCTTCGGGGAGAAGGCGTGATGGTTAGTTAGTTAGTTAGTCTAGTTCCTTAAAATGTACATGTATCTTATGAAAACATTTTACTCATTATAAATATTTGAATGTCGGCCACGTATGTATGAATGTTGGGAAAACGAGAGAAGTCTGTCAGGTAAGAAAAGTAAGACAGTCCATTATTAATGCCTACCCCTTCGAGACTGCGTGATGGTTTGTTGGTAATTAGTTAAATATTTGATTATAGATTTAAACAATAGTAATCTGTGATATTTTTACGATTCAAAATAAAATTGAAATAGAATCTAATTTTAATACGTATAACAGATTAAAATCAAATTTACTAATTGCAATAGAAAAACAGATTTTTTTAATGTTTTGTTTATTTATTTGTCGATATCTTATAAATATAAACAATTGAAAATTTCATTTAATTTTTAAAATAACAATAATCATAAATATTATATCACAATTCTCGTACAAGAGTAAGGTGATCACTTTTTATATATACTCGTATAATCTTTCATCAATAAATTGAATATGATATTATTTCATCTACATTATTCATAATAAGACACACATTATGCTACGAAAAAATCATTATGTTATTCCAATTCCAAATTTATATTAAAGCTTCAATTTTTTAAAGTTTAATATTAGAAGACACGACACAAACTGATTAAAATTATATTTAAATACTCATATTTATAAAAAAATATATTAAACTTATCATTTTTATGGATTAATTGTATCTCAACAGAGACGAAGATGTAAATTGTTTTTGGAAACAGAATATGGTGGTCGAGGCGTTTACAGGACTTATGACCTGTCATTGGTTGGGTTAAGCGAACGCTTTATGTTAACAACATTCCCCATTCCTCCCTTCTTACGACCACCACGTCTGACAATTTTTTGAAAGATGTATATATGCTACTATGTTGAGACACGCATCACAATTTCTTAGGTCAATCTACACTAGCGCCATATATTAAGAATATATATAAAATCCAGTATTTGTCTACAAGTATTTGTATACATTCAAATAACAAATTAAACTTATCATGTTGTTATCATTTATGTTGTTGTTAAAACAGATATCATTTGCTGCTTAATGTGTTGGAAAAAATATGTATAAAATTTTGTAGGGTTATCAATCAAACGCGAATGTTGCACTCCTCACGCGAAAGCGGAACTTGAATCATTTTGATGTTATTTTATGTTGAGATATTATGGGACGAGGTAAAAGTTTGTGAAAGCTAAAAGTAAACAGCTCCATCAAGGTGTCTTCTGATGTGACACGATTTATATTTTTATCTCAACACGAATACGAGAGAAATAAATACGTGATAATTGGCTCCAAAGAAAAAAAAACCTAACAAAAAATATTCTGTTTGAAAACATCTACCACCCTGAAAAACTCTTGCGTAAGGATATAATTGAATATAACTCTTGAAATTTAACGATTTCCCAAAAATTTGGTTCTAAGAGTATTTTTTAAAATTTTTATTTTGTAAAAAAAGTATTATATATGTTTACGATGGAAATGGAAGTAGAAAAAGAGGAAAACCGAGGAAAACGTATTACACGGCCACGTGAGGCGTCGGAGAAATCGTCGTACGTGCATGATACGGATAAATGTTGATTTAGCGAGGAAAGTATGTCAGAAAAAAAAAGTGTGGCAGTCCATTGTTTCTGCCTATTCCTTCGGAGAGACGGCATGATGGTTAGTTAGTTAAGAGTATTTTTTAAATATTTAAGAAGAATATCACTTGCCAAATACGTTCGTAGATTACCACGAATCATTTAATATTTCTTGAGATAATCCGATTATGCGTGACTCAAATATGTCAACTTTAATCGACGTTTGAGGGTCTGTTCGTCCTCATCATCTAGAATATACATTTAACAAATCACTCTGAAGACGGAGACTGCAATAATTTCCTAAAAATCTATCAAATAGTTTACTGCATTCACGCTCATACCCGTAAACCCAAGAAATAACCCTTTGCCCATTGCGGACTAACTTAACAAATTTACTCCGCTTACAAAGCTCGATCACGCAGCGAATTTTTAACTAGTCTTAATTTACATATCATATTAAGTGTATTTAATAAGTCAAAATAATTATGTGCTATTTAGGTTCTTGGGTATATCCATGCAACTTGTCTTTCTCGACCGACGTTTCCGAGGTCGTTACAGTCTACGAGTACATGTTTAGGGTAGTATATGTTATGTGTGATGGTTAATGTATACTTCCTTCTACACTGTGCCGAGTTGCCGGCATTATGATAATGAGAAAGAAAAGATTAGTGAGAAAGAATATAATAAATTATATCTAATTTAGAATAATAAATGTCGAATCTAAAAATGTCAGCGCTTTTTTAGTGAAATGTGTAATTTTAATATGCAAAAATAGGTTTTAATATTACGATATAATTACAACATATCAGGTGTAAAGGGAGTAAATAAAGGAATTTATATTAATCAAAGTATAATAAAAACCTATTTTATTGTTTTTTGAACATTGACTAGACGTTTCTAGTGCCAAGCCTCGTGTATGGAAGTGAAACTCGGAGCTGGCAAAAGAAGGATGAAAGCAGGATAAACGCCGTCGAAATGAGATCACTAAGAAGAATGTGCGGGAAAACGTTGTATGATAGAATACCGAACGATGAAGTAAGAGAGAAATGTAAGGCAGATGACTGCATCATGGATAAAATTAAAAAAGGATCCCTGATATGGTTTGAACATATGGAACGAATGGATGAGAGAAGAATGGTTAAAAAGTTGTACACAAGCAGCGTGAGTGAAAAAAGAAGCCGAGAACGACCGAGGAAAACATGGCATGACCAAATTAATCAATTACTAAAAGGCGGCCACATTCGAAGTCGGAATAATCGACGTGCGTGCATGGTACGATGTATGAATGTAGAGGAATCCCGATAGGAATGCCAGGACAGAGCATTGTGGTGATCCATCCTCTCTGCCTACCCCTCCGCGGAAAGTTAAGTGGTAAGTTAGTTAGCTTTTTTTTAAACATTGACGTAGAACTTAATATTAAATAATAAATACGAATGAGAGCTTTAGAAAGGCAAAACATGTCATTCCCGTAAACCATAATAAACTAATAGAAAACAGACGTTTTATTGGTATTATATAAACAGTATGTAGATTATATAGAGTAATCTTAGAGATTAACATATATAATTAAATCTTTATGGATGGCGCATTGAAACTGACATGTGAATTCTGGTGTTGGACTTTAACATACTCGTATATACAACTTCCAAAAATTTGTCAGACATGGTCATAAGAAAAGTGTAATGGGGAATGTTGTAATTACATAAAGCGTGCGCTTAACCCAACCAATGACAGATCATTCACGGAAATCCACACTTCGCTCGGCGAACTCCTCAGCAATAGGAAGATTAGTTGAGCCGAAGCGTTGCCCCAGTACGAATTTCGGGGATCGAGCGTTCGCGGTAGCCGGTCCATCAGCTTGGAACAATCTCCCTTCACACCTTAGATGCATAAATGATCCGACAGATTTCAGAACTAAATTGAAAACCCATCTTTTTCATATTTCATACCCAATTTAAACATTTATACTTTGTTCTACTATACTTTTAAACCAATCGTTTTTAAGCGCTCACATTTAGATTTTTAGATTTAAAACACGTCTTAATGCGCCCTTGAGGTGATTACATCACAAAAACGGCGCTTTAAAAGTTAGCATATTATTATTATTATTATTATTATTATTATTATAAGTCCTGTAAACACCTTGATCAACCATATTCAGTTTCCAATTTGCATCTTCGTCTCTATTGAGATACAATTAAATCATCAATTTTTTAATTTTGTTTTTTATGTACCGTATTGTGAGGAATTATAAAGAGTCCATGAATATTAGAGTTGTTAATCAGCGTTCACCTGTTAATAAGCGTGTAGTAATGATACCTACAGTTAAAAATAAAAATGGCATACAAACTATTTCGGTACGGTTGCGTGTCCGAAGTCGGACTGACGCGCGTGAGCGGCTCCAAAAATACCCCTCCTAACTTATTCAGTGATGAGTCTCAACGACTGAGAACAGTTAATACTATCATCAACAATCAAACTCTGCCAGAAATCCACCGCAAAACCGATGTATCAGATATACATGAGTGCAAATTATCGCATATTCACCTGTACTCTACTATATCTTTGTGTTGTGACCCACATATTCTCTTCATATATCAGTTTGTCCATCCCAGTGAAATTCGTAATCAATTATAGTCATTTCCCAATATTATTCATTCATTCCAATTCATTGACAATCAAACGATGAAAATCATCCAACGTATATGCTTACGTGAAATAAAACAAGCTAATTTAGCTTTAATATATCTTTGCAATGCGTATTTGAAAATTGATTGATTATCGTGATTGCCTTAGCATGATGAAACATTATATCCTTAATAAAATTTCTAGAAAATTTAAGTATTTATTAATATGAAAAATTTTATGTGGAATTTTACTCCATTAATCAAAATACAATAAATAATTTTTATACTTGAATATATAATATAACTGGCATAAAAATATTATATGAAAATAGAAAAATTTAAGATAACCAACAAAAATAAATAGTAAGATGTTTTTCTTAGAAACACTTTATTTCGTCCTACCTCAAATAACTTATTTTTGATTTATATAATATTATTTAGTATCCCCTAACCATTTAATCTTTGTCTTAAAATGTCTTAACGAGTTCCAAGAAATACTTTCCAATATTTCTGGACCTACCGAAAAAATTATTTGTTAAAAATTTATAAAGCCACATAAATTTTCGTTAATTACCATATTCTGCTCCATTTACTAGTGTTTATAAACAGCAACGAGCCGAAATTTTGTCACATTTGATAATGCCTTAGAAGCGCGAAACATGTCATTCCCATAAAATATAATAAAACTTCTAGAAAACTGACGTTTTCATTCGTATTAATTTTGTAAAGACTTTTGTTTACCTGGGGAGCAGCATCACATGGAATGGTCGATCAAAGAAAGACGTCGATAGTCGTATCCACCAGGCTAAACTTGCCATCAACAAAAAAGCTAGAACATTCGAGTCCAATAACATAGACCTAAACCTCCGAAAACAACTAATAAAAACATTGGTGTGTAGTGTCTTACTATACAGCTGCGAGACTTGGTGCCTAGGCGAAAGAGAGCGCAAAAGACTGGAGGCATTTGAAATATGGGCCTACCAATGAATTACCCATGTTTCATGGAGGGACTAAGTTACAAATGAGGAGGTTCTCAGCAGAACAGAAAAGAATAGGCACATATTGAACACCATAGCGGAGAGACGCGTGAGATGGAATGGTCATGTGATGCGACACGAATGCTTCCTGCATGATATATTGGAGGAATGGTCGAAGGATCGATTGGCAGAGGACGACCTCGCCAGGAGTACCTAGACTAGATTTGCCAAAATATGGGCTGCACCTCCTATGCGGAGTTGAAGAGAGTTGCCGAGAACCGAGCGGATTGGAAGAAAAAATGCATCGCCTTGCTGCAAACCAATCTTTAGATTGAGACCGGAGAAGAAGAAAGGAAGTTGTATTATTGAAATTACAAAGTTTACTATTATTTCACTTTTAATATAAATTTATCATATAGAATGAAGACGTAGGTACAATGAAGAAAATTCAAATATGTATTCCAGCATATGTATAAGTTTGGTCAGCAATTATTTAAATGTTATCTTTTCGGTTCAATTCGTGAGTAGTAAAATTTTACACCGCGACTCGTGTCTTAAGGGATTACAAAGTAAAATGTGCTGTTTTATAACTCTTCGGTGCGAGGACAAATCTCTGACAGTTAAACATTTGTTCACAAAATTTCTTTAATAACTCTCAAATTATTTATTGTACAACTCAAAATATAATAATAATGCTGTTATTTGAAATTTCATGGTAGAAGTTTTTTGTAAATAATCCATCTTGACAAGCACGCTCGTCGATTGTCCTACTTCGAACATGGCCGCATTTCTGTAATTGTTTATTTTGGTCGTGACATGTCTTCCTTGGCCTTGCTCAACTTCTTTTTCCATTCACACAACTTGTAAACGTCTTTTAACCGTTCTTCCCTAATCCATTCGTTCCATATGTCCAATCTATGTGACCCATTCTTCATTTTGTTAAGGACATATTCATCCGTTTTACATTCCTTTCTTACTACATTTATTTTACATTATTTTTCTGCACATTCTTCTCGGTGATCTCATTTCTACACATTTATCCTACTTTCATTATTTTTCAGTCAAATCCAAGCTTCAGTTTCATACATAAGGATCGGCACTAGAACCCCATTGTGCACTGCCATCTTTGCTTCACTCGATTTGTTTTTTCAATTTGCAGAATAACGTTATCGAGTTATTAAAGTTCTGGCAACGAATACAATTCAACTAAAGATATTATCTTTTCAGTTGTGTATTTTTACAAGCAATACTTTTTTGTTACACTTTTAAATCTTTGTAGAAAAGGCACACAAGATTATTTATCAGTATAGCTTTTGGTGATTGAGTTAACGGTGGAAATGCTCTTTTTTTCCGCCCGAAAACGTGTTGACTGTGTGATATTCTCACAGAATTCCGAACTTCTATTTGAATCTTTACGGCTCCGCTGACTGAAGACAGTTGAAACATCAATTTCAATAATAAACTTTTGCAAATGCGTTGGAAGAGTTTCAAAAAGCGGCTAATTCCCACTTCGATCGGTCATTATTTCAAAATAATTACACCGTCTGCTGAAAAATATTTCCTGCATGCCAATGGTCGGAGCCTATTTCTTTCTTTTGTTTTGTTTTTGCAGGAACGTAAAATAGATTTGAATTTGTCTTCCCGACCACCAAAGATTTCACAGCAACATATAAATTAGCCCGTGACATAGTAATCGTTGTATAAATAGATTTTCTGTTTCTTTCTACGCGATTTTATTTGTATAACACTATCTTACATTTAAAAATTTGGGAACTATAAATTCAAATTTAATTTAATAAAAAAAATACTTGAAAAATCTTCAATAATATGATGAAACGTCAGTGAAAACTTCTATTTTTTTATGAAATAAGCCTTAATTAAACCACTAATGTAATTTTTCTTATAGAGAGAGTTTTAACACACTTTGGAAATTGAAAATAACTTTCTTTATAATCTACAAAATATTTAAAAACACTACGTGTTTCGGAGGATACCTCCATCTTTAGTCTTTAGGTGTATTTTTACACCTGAAGATGGAGGTATTCTCTGAAAACATGTGGTGTTTTTTTTAATATTCTATGGATTATAAACAAAGTTATTTTCAATTTCCAAAGTAAACTACTATGGAATTCCACAGTGTTAATTCCTTAGCTTTCAATAGAATCTTCGATGTTTTACAACCGCCATCATCAGAATAATAATATGAATTGTTTATATCTTCATGTTGATATTGAGACTTTAAAAATAATTCAATCTATTGGATAGAATAAATTAATTTTTATTAATTCATATCAATAATTCAAAACGAGATAAAAAATGTACATATTTTGTTTCTTAGATTTCCATTTTTATTTTTGTCAGTTAATCATTTCTAGAAAATATTATACATTAAAATTTAAATTGCAATCTTATTATTTTCGCCTTACTACATGATTTTAATTCTTATTTGAAAAAAAATCAAAAATTAAAATATTTAATTATTTTTCAAAAGCGGAGTCAAATAAAGTTTACACTAAATAATTATTATTTATCTGAAAACCTTTGTAAAAATACTTAATTTCAATCATTGTTCGAATAACTTTAAATATATTCCAATTTAAAAAACTCTTTTGGTACAAAATGTCTTTATTATTGTATATTTAGTGTGCTTCAACTTGTGTTTAACGTCGACCGGTTTTGGAAGCTTCCTGCCATCTTCTGGCACTCTTCAACACCAGAAGATGGCAGCTAGCTGCCGAAACCGGTCGACGTTAAACACAAGTTGAAGTACACTAAATATACAATAATAAAGAAATGGTATATTATATGTATATTTTTTTTTTCATTATTTAAAATGAACTTCTACCAAGAAGTTTTATCAAAAATATTAATAAAAAAACTCCCCCAAATAACAAACATTCTTAGCTATCTAGCTGTTATTTCTTCTTTTAATCATACGTTTTTACGAAAAATATATTCTCTACCATTATGTATAGATGTATATAATAACATGAATTATATCATTGCTGCTAAGTACGAACTTCTATAGAATCAATAAATTACAAAAATAAGTCACGAGGGCACAAATTTATTGATTGCGTAACTAATTTCAAAGTAATGGGGCGCCTATTAATAAAGCGCTGTTATTTTCGGAACGATATAGTGTCGTATGAGCTCACAGAGGATATTTTAGTAAAATGCGTAAGTCTGCCGTATGTGGATACAGAAATAGACGAGATCGGAATGTTTCCTGCACATCAATCCTCGACCAATACATAAAATTTTAAAATAATTCTAAAACAAATGTATTCAAAAAGCGAATATTTTGAACGAACAAATGCTATATTGCAATTGTTTAGAATAACAAGGCGAATAAATACGAGTTTCTTCGTTTTTTTATGAAGCGATTCACTGTTTTTTTCCAATTTCAAAAAGCACTCACTTTGTGGTTAGGTACTCGTATTTCAAATTTTTAAACATTGAATAAACACTTTAACCACGAAAAGATAATTATATTTGAAGAGAACTAGATTTGCTAGTACCCAAACTGCCCTGATAAAACTTGGGCACAAGTGAAACTAGTTGGCTTCGAATACTCGAATAATGTAATAATTACAATTTGGTGGTTATAATACGATTTTTTTATTTAATTTACATATAGTATTCATACATTTAAAAACGTTTTGAATTAAAATGACCCATTATGATATTTCTGTTTTATTTGATGTTCTTCAATCCAAGCTAGACACAATTGGTTTGCAAAACAAACGTGCTTATCTCATAGACTGCATAAGGCTTTATTTAAGTGTTTACTGATAAATATAAAACTAAGAACACGTCTTCCATATTTGCCTTCATTTTGAGTGTACGAGTATAAGGTTATATACAATTATTCATAATTGAAAAACAATATTTTTATTTAAACAACATGTTCCAGATTTAAAACATTCAAAAATTATCAAGCATACAAGTTTAAATTATTTTCATTTATTTATTTGAAATATATCCAAAGCATTACAGAATTATTTTTCAATACACTCAAGATACAAGTTAGAGATACACATTAATAAGTAATACATAATAAAAAGAGCGAGAAACATATGATGCGTGACAAATCAATAAAATAAAAAAATACAATTATAATAAAGAGACTACTTCCTTCAGATGAGCCAAACTATCACAAAATACGTCCGAGTCAATAATTGGCACTCAAGAAAGATGGTTATCATACAAAACATATTTGAGATGAGGTTTGTGAAGTGTTAAATTAATCCTAAATATTTTAAATTCAATCAACGAAAATGTCTAATAACGTTATTATTCATAACTTAAAGTAAATTTTAAACAATATATCATAAGATGAATCAAATTAGTAGTACATTATAAGCTAAAAGTACCCTAGCTTTTGGCAAAAGAACATCTCTAAAGTTTGTCTCAGTTGTTCAAAGTTTATCGATTTCCAAAGTGATTTGGTACAACATCTCTGCTAATACTACCAAATGTTCTACAAGCGGCAATCATAAAAACAGAATAAAACTTTCTATACTGAAGCATTGGATTTGTTCCATCCATACCAAAATCCATACCAGCAAATTTAACAGGATTTTCAATACATAACTTTATTAATGTAAACGACCTTGGTTGCAGAGTGGCAACAACTATGACTTCAAAGGTCGCAGATTCGATTCACGGCGATGGGAGTGTGATTGTCACGCTGTCTTTAATCTGGTATAAAATTCACGTGAAAATAAAATGGCGATAGATTAGCTACCTATCACATTCATGAGAACAAATATTATTTATTAGCTGAAAACTAATCGTATACATAAATAATAAAAATTTTAAAAAAGGTTTTTGGTGAAAATTATTATATATTTAGTTTAAATCCACTTATGTTTGTGTCTTAGATCGTATTTTAGACCAAAAGATGGCAGCGAGCTGCCGAAACTGGTCGAAGACAAAAGACAGAAAAAATATTGAATTTTAACTAAATATATATTTAAAAATATATATATATATATATATATATATATTTTCATTACTTTTAATCAAATTCTACCATGAAATTTCAAATAACATTTTTTTTTAATAGTTTATGAAAATTGGGTTCAAACGACTTGTTGTATACATAAAAAATACGCAATAAGAAAACACGTAATTTCTGCTTTATTATATTTGTATTTTTTAAGATATTTATTGATTAATACGATCATTTCCAGTCCTTATAAATCTACATCAAATAAATCAAGTATTTACCAGCACCATTAAACAATCAAACATTACAAAACACCATCCATTTATTTTATGTAAAAATATAAATAAGTTCTCGCTGACAGGACTTGAGTGCTTTGAAGCATTTAGGCTCTAAACTTGTCTGATATGCTGCTCCTCAGCAAGCTTTTATCTAAAGTTTAATTTATTATCTTGTTACGTCTTATACAATATGCGATTGAAAAAAGTTTTTCTGATTATAAAACTATATAAGCTAACAACATCCTTTCAATCGTAAACTAAGTTTATAAGGAATTCAAGTATATGAAGTGTGTGATCTTGAGACCAGAAAATTTGAACGATTCTCAAACAAGCCAAGCCCGTGACCCCACTTGCAAGGCGAAACTATCGAAAATAAATATATTATGTACACAAATATGTGTCACCTACAACGTGCTGTTCCCACGTGTTACCTAACCGTTTTACTACTGATCAAATAATGACTTTAAACTCACGTGGGACACCAATAGGAGTCTCGGCCAAGAGTCAGCGACCGGTCCCGTTAGCGCCATCCGCCCCCCGGCCGGGCCCCCAAACGCGCCCTGCCTACGCCGAGCCGCCTACCCTCTTCTCGGAAAACCATCACAACACGGAGACAGCTGATCGGGTTCGTCGTCTCAGCCCACCGAGTGAGGGGGCGAACTACAAGACGATGACCACGCTCCGAGTCAAGTTCACTGCACACTTTTAAAAATACTTGTGTCTGTTTATAGACGTTATCGCTGTTTTGCAAATGCACCTTTGCGTAAGAAATGTGCTAAAACTGATAACTTTTTTGAAATGGTGAAAGTTCAAAAGACTTTTTTTTAGAAACTTTTAATTTTGATTTTCATATACTTTATGAACACGAATTACATCACTTAGTACATTAGGGGAGCGTAAAATTCGATCAACCCTTTAAATATTGTATCTCTCCGTATCTTGGAGATGATTTTGATTATATTTAAAAGCAACCCTCACAATATAATGTGTAACATACTCGTATATGTAAATTAATTGTTTTATATAACACGTTATTGTATGAATTAAAATGTATGAATGCAAAGGCTACAAAAAGTTATGAGTAACTTTAACAAATAATATTAGTAAAGTGTATTAATACTTACTTCCTATGGTCATATGATTCTTGAAAAGTTTTAGTTTCTTTGATGATTTTCCTCCAAGCTCCTCGATTCTGGGCCTTCTGCTCCCAGCAGTCAGATTCGCCCAAGCTCATGGTTCTCGTTATAAGGAGCTGCTGGGTAATCCTACAAATCTCTTGGCTGGTCCTAGGCCTCCAAGTTTTCGCTGCAACATCAGGTTTCAGTCCCAGAATCCACATATATCTCAAAATAATTATTTTAGTTAAAGTAAATTCATACAAAAAAGAATATTGTATCCATAACATTTTTACCGAAAGCTTTTTATAAAATATATATTTTTACGATTTTATTTCTTCATAATTTAAATCGAAAAAATATATTTACGTTAAATAAGCGAAGAGCTATAGACGAAGAAATAATGGTTAAAAAATATACGTTAAAAATGTGAAATAATAATAATATTAATATGCTTACTTTAAAGCGCCGTTTTGGGATGTTAATGGAGTAAGGAGTCGAGGAAGACCAAAGAAAACATGGGGTTACAAAAAATTAATTAAATTAAAAATTTCGAGCATGTTATGTATTGGAAATAATCGTGATATCAAGTTTCGATGTTTTCATATTTATAAAATATTTGCGTTTTCTTACAAACTACACACCTATTGAGGTGTTTCTATGCAACAAACAGCATATTGAGGACATATAATGGTAGTACAAATGTTGATTCTAAGCCCTTCATTTTCGAAGTAAACAAAAAAACGTGTTATATTTACGTAAGTTTTCTTTTCTGTTTACATAAATCTACTACGTAAACGTTTTGTATAAATACCATAGAAAATCTTGTTATCAAAGTTGGCTTATATCCTCACTTCAAAACTTTCGATGATTAAAAGGTTTTAATTTGTTTTAAGCATTGTTCTAGGCTTCAACGTAAACAGCTAACTTGTTTTGCGTAACTTCAGTAACTGCGAAGAAACGTTATCAATTAACTCATTTGTTTTATGAAGTAACTTTTTCTTATACGAGTATGCTTTCGATATTGAATATTTCATCAGGCATATTATTTACATTGTATTTACTAGACGAATTTAATTAAATATCTGACATATATCGAGTCTGTAAAAATGAAACCAGATTTTTTTTAAATGGAATATTCAACAACTTATTGAACGCTCAGGCATTAACACTGTGGAATTCCATAGTATTATACTTAAGAAATTGAAAAACTTTGTTTAATCCACTATTTAATAAAAATATTTTAAAAATACGACATGTTTCGGGGATACCTCCATTTTCAGATGTAAAAATATATAATAATAAAAACAGTTATAATAGTTATTATTATATTTTTATACCTGAAGATGGAGGTATCCTCCGAAACATGTCATGTTTTTAATATATTTTATTAAATAATGGATTAAACAAAGTTATTCAATTTCTTAAGTGCAATATACAACGGTTGAAAATGATAAGAAATACTTTATTAGAAGTATTGACTATCACTAGCAATACATTTTTCTCGTACATTTTTCTGTTTAAAAAAAGTAATTTCAAGGCTTGATGTTGGATAGATTAAAAATCTGCCATTCAAGATTTAATAATGATGACAAAATTTGAATTCGATTGTGCTATAGACATAATATATAATATTTAAATACTGCAAGTAGCCAAATCGCTCGGGAAAACGGTCACGGAATCCGAGTTTGAAACAGTGGGCTGCGGTGGTAT
Source organism: Lepidostoma basale (assembly GCA_022606425.2). Classification (NCBI taxonomy): domain Eukaryota; kingdom Metazoa; phylum Arthropoda; class Insecta; order Trichoptera; family Lepidostomatidae; genus Lepidostoma; species Lepidostoma basale. The sequence continues at coordinate 890,765 of JAHDVF020001081.1, read as the reverse complement.
TCCCGCCCAAAGGTCCATTAGCGTTATGCAAGGCTGCGAGGGCGGCTGGCGTTCCTTGGGTATGGTCAAGGATAGGAGGTGGATGACGTCAGTACCAATTGCTTCAGTCTCGTGCAAGTCCAAGGGTCAGCCATGTTTACAGACTGCATGCCTACTGCCTACCAACGCACCCGCCAAATAGCGATGGGCGGCTTACATAAAAAGATCGTCGCGCGATCTTAATATTCACGTCGTAGGTAGTGTTTACTGTTTACGCTCGGTTCCACGAGGAAATGTTATCATAACAAGGAAACGCTTGTGTAATAGTATCGGAAAATGGCGAGAAGTGGTAAACAAACTTTAATAGTGTCAAGACATACATTACCACATATTTTATTCATTTTATACATTTTATTTAACAAAGCTTTCGTTGTTGAGATTTCATATCGACTGGCTTTTTTTTCACAACTTTTCTCATAGTCCGAAATATTTGTTACTCATTTTAATGAAAAATATTTTCGAAATTTTGTTATCAAATCAGAATATTTCCTAGAGAGATAATAATTAAATAAAACGATGTTTTTTAACTACTTCCAACTTGCCTGGTCAAATCGGTCGCTGTAGAAATAAATACAAAAGTGGAAGTAGTTAAAAAACATCGTTTTATTAAATTATTATTTAAAATGAACTTCAATCAAGAGATATCAGTAAAATCATTTGATTACCAAATAAATAGAAATATTTTAAATTATATTCGCCATCACGTTGTATTGAAGGTTTGTGTTAAAAAAAACGCTGTATTTTCACAACACTTTTTTACACTTTCCACAATGAGCAAGAACATGTAAATTCCAAAACATGTTTTTGAAAATTACATAAAGTTAGAAAAATAATAGAAATGGTCTCACGTATTTTATTTTTCAAATATGTGCTACTTGATCATTCTGACTTCAATAAAATACAGTACTTGCCTAATCGCCGCTTTTGTTAATACTATGAAAGTTATAAAATAAAATTAATTCGTATTACTTCTTGATCTGGTAAACCACAAATTAAAAGTACTAATAATACATTTTAATACCCACTTTGACGCTTCTAAAAAATACGTTTGATCCGGAGTGATCTAAAGAGCCGCTGGAAAATATGTTTCATTGGCACTCTAAAAAGATGTTTTCAACAGGTATAATCTTTCAGATCAGCATGTTTTTTTTTAATTAGTACCATGTTTCGTAAAACTATGTCACAATCCTCAAAGATTATTATAAAAAACAGTTTCCGAATTATGTGAGATTTCTGATAATTATTTAATGTTTCTATATACAATTCAATAAAATAGGGAAAAACAAAGGTCATTGACATCATCCACCGGGTGGTGACTCTAAAATTGCAATGGGCAGGTCACGTAGCCAGAAGCTCAGACGAAAAATGGACAAGAAGACTGCTGACTTGGAGACCGTGGACGGCAAAGAGAAGTGCAGGGCTACCGCAACTACGGCGGAAGGATGATCTGAACAAACATGTCGAAATAACCTGGATGCAGTCTGTACAAGATAGAGTGACATGGAAGCGAATGGAGGAGGCCTTTGTCCAGGAGTGGACGGAAATAGGCTGAGGAAGAAGAAAAAGAAAGATGACACAGACATATGACATAAATTATAAATCCATAACATTACTACCAAAATATATCGAATTATGCTATGTTTTTTTTTATGTTCATTGTTGTAAAAACTTATTTTTGCTTATTAGGATTACAAATAAATTTAGTATGATTTATTTTTAGTTTGTAACATTATTTGCTCAAGAGATATTTTATCTTTATCATTGTGAGAAAGATATAAATATATTAATTTTAGTCATGTTAAGATAAATTATCTCAAATGTTTTATATTTCTTGATCTATGATCTCAAACTGAAAATTAAATGGTTTATACGAATAAATTCATATAAATAACAAGTTTAGCCTTTCTATGGCATTACCAACATTGGATAAAGCCTTAGAAAGGAGAAACAAATCATTCCCATAAAATGTGATGAAACTTCTAGAAAACAGACGTTTTCATTCCAACTAAACAGTATTTTAATTCAAAAGAATTAATGTAAAGTTACTGGAAGTTTTACCCACGTATGCTTTGCTTAGCTCCCGGGCGAGGGGTAGAAATAATAAATAGTCATTTTGATTTTAAAATTAAGTTTTGTTGCAGTACAAATATTTCATTTACGGGTGAATGTCAAATAATTGTAATGCAACAAAATTTCTTGTAAGCTTCCAAGCAAGACCGTAGTAGCTTAACAAAAGAAAAACGCCACCAAGACTCGTTGTCTGTCTAAAAAGTCAATATCCTGATACTAGTAAGCAAATCGAATAACACTCATACAATGGGGGTAGATTCAATATACAATTGAATTTGTATGTCTTCTCGGGTATATGTATGAGTGTATTTAACTGTAAATATTCAATTATGCTAAAACGTGTCATGTCATAGGATATGTGTAATGACAGGTACTGTGTATTTTAATGCACTGTTTACATAACAATAACATTAATAATGGTTTCTCCTCACAATGCCAGAAGACTACTCTGTATTAACATTCGAAATTCAATTTTAACGATGTAAGTAAGTGATTATTCCTTGTTCACAACGCCCTTTTCCAATTCACACATTCAAATAGATATTGTCATTAAAAAACTGTACTTAAGCTGTTAGTAAAGCTCACTTAATAAAATACCCATTGTTTTTAATAGCATCATCACGTGACTATTGTGCGTTGTGACTCAAATTCGTGTTAAACCAAAATGTATTCATTTACTTCTCACAAATAATAAAGTTTTTCTAAAAGTTGAACACAATAATTAATTATTTATAAAAATAAATTAAAAACTTTGATTTTTTTTTAACACCACATCATCATTTTTTTAAACTGCTGTCCTGTTTCGCTCCAAGCGGAGTTTTACTAGGGTAACAAAACAAACTGATGATGTCCCTCTTTGAGCGAAACCTGTCAGTAGCTTAAAAACTAAATAAAATTGTATTTAAAACAAATTATGTATACATGATATGTTTCAATTATTTAAAGAAATATTACACCACAAAATAAATGTTTCAATCATTATATTCTTACTTCTACACACATATTAAATTTCTGAATTTTTAACTCATTATTGAAAAGATATTTAACAGTCGTTTTACTTTCGGATACTATAATATTATACATTTCTAAGGTTATTTTTTATTTAGCATTTACATTGTGTTAACACATAATAAGAACATCTGTTTTAGATTTATTTTTTAATGCTTTATTTATTTGAAAAACTTTCTAGGATGCTCACCTTGACCAAGATAAAATAAATAGGAAAAATGTCGGCAGTAAAAGCGATCAGGGACAGAAATTGAAATACTTAGAAAAAAAGTCTAAGAATCATAAATTTGTATCTAATTACGTTAATACTTCAACTCAAGGAAATCCACACTTCGCTCGACGAACTCCTTTGCAATAGGTTGGTTGAGCCCAAACGTTGCCCTAGTACAAATTTCGGGGATTGAGCCATTGAGGTAGCCGGCCCATCAGCTTGGAACAATCTCCCTTCATACCTTAGATGCATAAATGATCCGGCAGATTTCAGATCTAACCTGAAAACCCGTATTTTCACATTTCGTTTCCAATTTAAAAATTGTATATTTAATTATTTTATACTTTCCAACCAATCGCGAATAGTTCATGTTTAGATTTTTAGATTTAAAACACGTCTTAATGCGTCCTTGAGGTGATTACATCACAAAAACGACGCTTTAAAAGTTAGCATATTCTTATTATTATTATTAACGTATTGAGCTTACAGGATTCTCTCTAGAAAATGAATCTTAATGAAAACGTCTGTTTTCTAGAAGTTTTATTATATTTTAGAAAATGACACGTTTCGCTTGGTTAAGGCATCATTTTTTTATTTGATTCACAAATAAAACTTCTAGAGTTTTTCTATAAGTTTCATTCATCATAATATTTTCTTTCCCTTTACCATTTCCCATCATCTGGGGTCGGCCCTCCTCGTACAAAGACGTCAAACTTTTTTATCCTGGCCCATCTCTACTGTCAGGTTCTCGCGTTGGGGCTCCTTTTCCATGTTGGCCCACCATGTTGCCATTGGGCGACCTCTTCTTCTTGGTTTTGTAGGAATGCTGAGGGCTTTTTGGACAACGTGTTCGCTGTCTCTTCGCATCACATGACCATACCACGGGAGTCGATATTCTCACAATTTTTCCGTTATTGGGGCTACAAATCTGTAGCGATGCCCTCATGTTCACATTCTAAATATTCTTGCAGCTCCTTTTATGAAATAATTATAAATTATTTTATAAAAGGAGCAGCAATAATTATTAATAGGCAAAATTCCGTACGGTTGTCGTCAATTAAATGATACATAATTGAATTTTGAATACATGAAAGCGAAAGCGAAATACTTTGAATCTCTGCAAAAGAAATTCGAAATGAACACAATGCGCATAAATCAAAACAAACTATGAAACTTGATGTTTTGTAGAATTTTGTTTACTTCCGTGAATATTTCACGGGTTACAGGTTAATATGGAGTTTTTTTAAAAGATTCTGTAAGTAATTTTCTTTCCATTTTCTCGTGAAGTGAACGCGTGGAGTCACCCGTCAGAGCGGCTGGCTAATATCTCACAACGATCTGCTTTGTACCGCAAGGTAATCTATATTTACTTGTGATCATTAGCGAGCCGCTCCGTTGTTTGGCTGGCGCTAACTTACACCGCGATTATACAATCCCCATCACCTGTTCCCTGCCGCGTCATTAGCTCTCCTCTGATGTAACAGAAACATTTTATTCGAATGTTCCAAAATTCAATTTAAAAAATACAGAACTTTGAATTCGACTGTTAAAAAAAATACGACGCCATAGATTTTTTGTTTAATGATATCTCTTAACCTCGGATATAGGATGAGAGAAAACTCATCAATATGCTATGCTATGCTGACGATGCAACAATACTGGCAGAAAGTAAAGACGATCTACAAAGAATGATTTATAGGTTCCATCTTGCGTCTGAGAAGTATATGATGATATCCGTTGCCAAAACAAATTTTCTAACAATATCCAGACAACCTCCATTAGAACATTGCAACCTATTGTGGGAAGAACCCTTAGAGATAGGATACTCAATGAAGACATTCGCAAATCCTTCAAAATTGAAGACATAGTGAGATGGAGTAGGCAGTGAAGACGATTCTGGAGGGACCACATTGAGAGAATGGATCCAGCAAGAATTTCTAATATCGTAATGCACGAGACTCCAGAGGGCCGTAGACCACCAGGGCGAGCACCAAAGAGATGGAGAGATCGTCTTCATCACCGGAAGAAAGTTGATATCCGGCATTAACAGATCGCAAGATCTACAATCAGAAGAAGAAAAATAAGATATTGTACATTGTTTCATACTTTATGGAAGTGACGTGTTTCGCGTTGCTAGGGCGTTATCAAATGTGGCGAGAATCAAACGCGTCTTTATTTATATACCCAAACTATAAAAGATAAGTAATCAAAATGCACGCTGATGTAAAATGATACTAATGATATGTGTAATGTCATATAATATATTGATGTATTATTTTCTGTTAACATTATATCAATAAGTAATCAAAGATAATTTTTATGAAATATTTTATTATTTTGAAAGTTAAACTGTTGATTAATTTTTGCTTAAAATTTATTAAACCATTTATTTGAATTACATATTCATCTTCATAACCTCGGGCATATAAGCGCCTAACCGTTCGGTAAATTTTATAATCCCCTAGCAATGCAAAATATATCACTGCTACAATACATAATATAACTTCTAGAAAACACACATTTTCTTCAAAGTTAGTTACGTAAACATATAGGGAAATTTACAGGTAAAAATGTATTTTCTCATATACATCTGTTCAATAAATACCTGTATCATTATTTTTTACAAATCATTTCTTCTTATATAAAACAATTAACGTCTATTTAAATTCAGTATAGTATAAAATTTCACTATTCTGAAATTATATCAGTATAATATTACATACACTATCAACAAATGATTTTAATAAAACTATTATATTGAATCGACATGTGATTGTCCATGTCAACATGTGCAACATCGAAAAAAACTTACCAAATTAATCAAATTTTAAAGGTTGGTCATGTTAGAAGTCGGAGGAATCGCGTGCGTGTATGACTCGTTGTATGAATGTGGAGGAAGCTAGAGAGGTTTGCCAGGATAGAGTAGTGTGGCGGTCCATTCTATCTGCCTACCCCTGCGGGGAAACGGCGTGATGGTTTGTTTTTTTTTTTTGTTTTTTTTACATTATGTGCTAAATTAAAAACGAACGATGGATTCGTGGAACATTAATTAAATAGGCAATATGTGCACCATCTAAAAAGAACATTTTGTGTCAAATTATTTTTATTTTGTTATTTTATTTTATATCGTTGAATTTTATATTATTTGTTTTAGATTTATTTTGTGGGTGTTGGACGATTAAAGTGTGCGCGGGAGATACCTTTTGGTGGCGATGTGGTTCGCAACCCATCATACCGCGTCTCCCGCGGAGCGAAAAGAGAAGGATGGAGTGCCGCATCAGTAAAAGTGTGACAGTCCATTCTTTCTGCCTACCCTTTCGGGGAGACGGCGTGATGGTTAGTTAGTTAGTTAGTTCTATTTTATTAAATTTGTTTTTGAATGTATACAAATACTTGTAGACAAATACTGGATTTTACCCATTGCGGGTTAATCGAAGATGTACATTTTTTTTTGTAAACGGAATATGGTTACAAATAATCTAATTAGATGGCGCTCGTGTAGATTGACCTAAAATGTGAAGTGTTTTAACATAGTAGCATATATACAACTTCCAAAAATTTGTCAGACCTGGTGGTCGTAAGAAGGTCGGAATGGGGAATGTTGTTAAACATAAAGTGATCGATTAACCCAACCAATGACTACCATACTCTGTTTCCAAAAAAAAACAATTTACATCTTCGTCTCTATTGAGATACTATTTTATTGCTTACCAACTTTTATAGTACGATAGCACGACGCGCATAGCCGAATACTAATAAAATCAACCCATATAATGCAATAACGTTCATCTGATGTCAATTAATGCTTCCTTAATTGAAAGTATTTCAACACATCCACATTGAACCGCCGACCTCTGCAATTGATGACAATTATTTAATTATCTGACGTTTCACACAGCCCTGCGATAATCTTTGTGACACATCAAATACTTAAACGAACATCAGATCAACACTTGTACCATTCTTCATTCACCAAATTGCATCTTGACTTGTTATTTGTCTATTAAATAAATAATATCTAAATATCATTTTGAAAACATTGCACTTATACAACACTTTTTGTACTTTTTGCACAAAAGAAGTGTCAGGCCACAGACGCCCTGATTTTCCTCAGCGTAGAAACTTTAACAGGTTTTAAAATGTCTCTTTACCGCCCTACCTTTGGGTTATTTTCCGAGAAACGTGCAAAAAACAAGCAGGTTTTTTATCAATGAAATTTAATTATATACTAATTTTATTTTTTTAATTTACGAAACGTCAAATACTCGGCCTCACACTTCCCCTGCCCCTTGTAAAACTATCATATTTATGAAGACTTCAAAGTCAAAAATATTTGTCTTCTGAACGTACTTTCACGAATATGAAAGACATCGATCTCTGAAACGATCATGTTTAGCAGTTTGATTGCTCTTCCCACCGGCATCACCAGTTGGTTATGCATGCTGGGAGATAAAACAGTATGTACAGATGCTGTCGAAGATAAGCAACGAAATAATCAAGGGATATAACAAAATATAATCATTTGTAACGGCAAATTTTGTGATTATGAATAAAAAATATTATTTGGTTTACAAAAGTAAACACAGCTGTCGGGAAATAAATTAAATATGTTTTTTGCTCAAATTTTGTTACATTAATATCAAAATACCACTCTTGAGACTTTAAATCTCTAGCACTGATCTATGAGAACGACTCTTAAATAGGCAGCAGGTAATAAAGATCTCCGCTTGAAGAGTAAAAATAATAAATTCGTAAAGTAAAATTTTCCGAAATGATTAATGCGTAGAGAATTTCAAGGAGACGGGATACAAGACCGCCATCCGAATGCCCATAAGTAAGTGCGGCACATCCGAAATAGACCCGTTAATACGTCAACATGTCATAGGCCAAGAAAAGCCCCACATTGCCACCGTTTTTATCACCGAGGAACCTGGATAGTTCTGGAAGGAACCAAAATAACCGTGTTGTTTTCGCCACTATGACGTAAATGCTTCATTGCGTTGGCCCCAATTAAGAAATAGCATAAGATAGATACGTAACCAGAGCGGCAGACCAATCCGCCTCGGTGATTCAGTGAGGGAATGTATGAGATGTACCTATATTCTGGCTGCCCTCCCCTCTCCTCTGACGCGGTATTACCGCGGATATAGTGATAAAGCTCCGTTATATTTAGGCGCGTATTTCGGGAACATGACCGTATTGTTTTGATTGATTTCCATCGGCGATTTGAGGGGGAGAAGACCCCGCTGACGCCGCGGAGCGTCACGGTGACGATTGTGAGACTTGTCGCGGAACCCCTAATTCGTGCGAGCTTTATCGAGGCAAAACTACAAAAGCTCTCCTAATCATATGCTACAATTTTTTTTAAAGTACAGCTTTTTCCAAGAATGATTAATTACAAATATTTAAGACAATTACAAAGTATTATTAACTGTTAAAATATAAAACACTGTTTAAATTATTGTTAACTGTTAAAATATTTTTTCAAAACAGCTGAAAAAAAATTGTAACACCAGATGTCAACATAGGTTGACGAAATAGCTGTCGTGAAAAAAATATGTAAAAAGTTGTGAACCATAAACAAGGTATTACATTTTAACAGTTAATAAGTTTGAAGTGTACCTAATAGTGATTCGGCCAAAACAATAAACTGTTTAAAAAATAAGATTTATAACAAAAGATCTAGATAATATTACAACATATAAGAGTAGATAATTTATTAATAAAAAAAAAATTAAATGATAAATTTTCCATTTTCTATAAATTTTATAATATATTTTTCTTATTCAATACGTTCCATGTGTCCAAACCATCGCAATTATACTTTAATAATTTTGTTCACAAAACATTATTAAGCTCTACATTTCTCTTAATGTCACTATTCGAAATTCTACAATATTGTATTTATGTGCCCGTGTGAATGTGTATATGTTTCACGTGGCACAGGACAGAGATGCCTTTGCTGCAGTGATCGCCTACGTTGGGGGGGCCTGACATGGCACTGAAAGAAGAAGATGAATGTGTAGACAGCTAAAGAGGTGTGTCAGGATAGAAAAGTGTGGTGGTACATTCTCTCTGCCTAGCCTATTGAAAAAAAATTGTGACGGATTGTTGTTGTTGCTGTTATAGGGTGATATATTTTATCCGACTATCGCGTATTTAATTGTGTACATATAATATTTTACTTTCTAAAAAATATACAAAAATTCAAAAACATACAATACGTTATCATGAATATACAATATTTCATATGAAGAATCGGCTGAATAGCTTATTTATTGTAATTTCGTTAAAATATAGAGATTACAGACGTGGGTTCAAGTCATGTACTTCAGTGATTAAGAACTTTTTTTTTCATCCAGTACGTTTTTAACTAAAAATATTTATACGATTGAAAACGGAAACATTTGAATCTTGTGGTTGTTTACGCATATGAAAAAATGTATCGTTATAATTTTCTCAGTGTGTGAAATCATCTCTGTCAATGCAATAATGTTGTATTTACTACTTAAAATATATTTTTATGGACACTATGCTTCATGCATATCTGTCCAATGACAAAGGTATAAAGTCCTGCAACAGTTTTTTTTTTAATGTGAGATTTTAATCCATATTTCAGATTTAAGAGGCGATTAAAAATTAAAGAGTATTAAATTATGTTTCCAAAAATTGCCGTAATAAAATAGTATTAACCAATGGAACACTTAATTTATCTTGGTGTTGAAATTGAAATATATGATTATTTGTATTTTGTTTCCCAAGTCACTAATTATAATATCTATAAAAGTTTTACAAAGCCGCCGACTGTTATAATTTGTTTGTATCAAAAGTTACCGAAACAATAATACAATTGTAGTTTCTACTCCAAACGACAGTCGTATATCTTATCGGAAAAGTTCAATTAAGAACACGTTATCTTTACCTATTGCGAATAAAGAAAATGATCGGAAAAGTGAAAGGAAAGCTCCCTCCCGCCAGCTGACCGCCGCCAGCCGTCCGGCCCGCCCGCCCGCCGAACGATGAGAGAGGAACTGCCGCCCAGCGAACCCCTCCCGACGGGAGGGAGGGAGATGGGCGGCGGGCGGCGGGCGGGGAGGAGGCGCGAGCGAGCGAGAAGGCGGGGCGGAGCCAGCCGACGTCATCGCGACGTCATCGCCATGTCGCATCGCGATTGGCTCTCCTCCCGCTCGCTACTACCAAATATGGGACAGCGGCTCCATTCATAAAAGTGGGCGCGCGGGCGCGGCGGGCAGTACCGCAGCGGCCGCCGCGGAGTGTACACGCGCACGCAGTCATTACGGCCTTATTCCTTATCCCGTTTGGCGCGCGGCCCGAGGAGCAAGTGGTCCCGGGGAGCGCGCCGACCATGGTGATGGACGGGTTGGACCTGCCCCTCACGGCGCAGCTGCTTCTCGCGGAGCAGCCGCCACACGTCCTGGGCTTCGACTACCTGTGTCGGCCCATCGGGTCTCCCTTGCCGGAACATCGCCAGCCGCCCGACCTGCACACGCCGGTGACCACGGCAGCGGACGCTCCATCCTTCTTCGGTCCGCTGGACGCCGTGGAGCCGCCCCCCATCTCAGGTGCGCCCCGCCCCCAGTGTAGTGCGTGAAGCCAGTGGTGATAGAGTGCGTACGGGCACCCGGTACTACGCGGCCGGTGCGACCCCAAAGCTCCCCGAACGGTTCCCACACTCATGTTCGAAATATGTTAAAGTCAAACAAGCAAACATTTCCTCGGCCACTTGGCGCGCTGCTCGCCCGCCGTGTAAACACAAACAGGAGATGTTTGCCCGCCCGTCCTCCCGCGACACGGGAATTGAGTCAATCTAGCGCGGCCAAAGGGTAATTACATTAAATGAAGAGAACTCTCCTCCGAGTCGGTCGGCGGCTAATTGGCCACCTCGGTTCGAGCGGACTGCTCTCTGACTCTTCTGCCAAACTTTTCCGATCTTCCGCGATGCTGGTTGTTGCAGTCCCTTAAGTTTTTAGTTCCGCGAGTTAAACGCACCATGCAAAATCGATCCAGGTATGACATCACTCCTCAACCGCATGATTTTAAAAACAATCACCGCGACATGAGTAAACTATAAACCGCGAAGTTCTCGAGTTGTTAACCTCCTTTGTATTTATTTATGTGGAAGTTCGCGCTGTTTACTCGCGTGGTGTCGAAATGGTGTTTCATATTTTCGCGGTCTTCTGCTCTCTTAGCGCCCGCGAGAGTGCCCCAGAGGCCGAGAGCCGAGGCACACATGCGCAGCCTCTGCCGCCGTCGGCCGCGGAGTAAACATTCAATAATCACCGCTTTAATCAAACAATTGAACTGTTGACTTCTCACATCGTGAAATTGCTTAATGAATCCACATTTGAACTCGGAGAAGTTTTATGATGTCCACTTTACCGTGAACGATGTTTTATTTCGGTCGTAAATTTTCATTACACTCGCCTGACGGGCAAGGATCAGTTTAAAGGATTTAAAGTTTAAAAGCCTCCTAGTTTATCATTTGAACGATGATTTATTGTGGCTTCTATAAAGTTTTAAAAGTTCAATTAATTTTATTACCTTCTTCTCTTTGAGATTAATGTTTTAAGAGTTATATGTTAGTCTGGCTCGTAAATGATTTAACGCGAGTTCTGTTTCTCGTTTATTTAGTTTATTTTATGGAACTTGTGAAAGTGCATAAAGCCGACGGAACTGCATTGAACGCCCCCGACCCGTGGCAACAAAGTATAGGGCCGAGTGAGGTTTAATTCCTCTCCGCGGAGTTATCTTTATTGTTTCTCCGTAAACGCTACAAGAGAGAAACGACGACCTGACGATAATCTGACGTAATGCGAAGATGTAATGAATGCCCGTAGCATGGACTTAGTATCCGAGGACTAATTATTGCGCCTGCGCAGGATTCTCCCGCTAACGTCGTATTGCCTCGATATGAATTATACTCTCCCCATTCAAACTGAAGCGGAGCTTTTGGGAAAAACGTGCCGGCCGATTCATGGAAATTTCGTATTATGTGTAACTTTCTTTATGTATATTAGTGAAAAATTACAAGAATGGGAAAATAGGAGTAGACGATGACGTATGGAGACGGTAAGGGATGCGCTCTGTACATGTTGCTTTGCTGTATTTCCGACATTTTCTTTATCCAGATATGGGGAAGGTTGACACCTGTTAACCGGTAAACTCGATTCTCACCAAGCCATATAAATTCTTATTTTCAGTTTATTGTTATCGGTATTAAAACTAAAGCTGCCTTGCTCTTAATTTATTTCGCTATCTTCAAATGTATCACTTTTATATTTCAATTTATTCAATCAAATAGCCAAGTCATAGTCGTAAAAACTTCCTTATTAGTCGTACGTTAAAGAATTTTGCAATCTAATGAATGTCCGTAAAATATAATTTATATTTTTGCATTATGACATCACTGACCACATTTCGGTTTATGTTATTTTATTGTAATTTCAAACTATTAACTTTAAACATATATCGCACACTTAAATCGTTATTAACAAAATTACACATTTCCTACAGACCAACTTCAATAACTCCACATGCTTAATCGCAACATTTAGGTCAAATTATTATTTTTATAAGCGTATTTGCATCAATAATACTTAAAATATGTAAGATAGGTATTAATATTTCTACTAGTTATTCCGTTGTGTAAGAATAAAAAACAACACAATACCTAAGGAAAATAAACACTTATACGAGCACGTAAAATCACAAAATACAGTATGTTTATAAAAAATCTTTATGAATACACGTTATTAACTTTATCATTAAGTTTAAAAACATATATGTTTTTATACGATTATTATTATTTTTAAATGCGTCTATCTGTATAAAACATTCTAACAAGGCAAAATAAACATTGTGTTAGGCATTCTTACAACCAAAAGATTAAAATTACCACCAAACGCGTAAATTCTTAATCTTCTTACAACCAAATGATTAAAATTAGCACCAAACGCTTAAATTCTTAATCTTCGTTTTAAGAGTTTTCTTAAATAAAATTTCTTAACTAAAGAGTTTTCTTAAATAAATACATTACTTTTGATCCTCGTTAATATGAAAACGAGATAAATTAATTGTAATGTCATATTTTATAACATTTTCTATTTTTTTATTGTTTACTTTTCTTCAATTTTGAATATAGCATTTGACTCTTAATTTTTGTCAATATACTGTAGTATATTTTTACTTTAATAATGTACACAAGTACAAAAATGCATAACTCCTATATATTAATATTAAAACCAATCAACGACATATAATTATTATATATGTTCACATTTATTTTCAAACCAGCGCAACTAACGTACAATAAATTATTTGTCTAGATGAACATTAAAATCAGGACGAGATCCTTGTTCGAAACAGCATGTTCATAATATCTTTTAAACATATTTCAATCCTACATGATACCAAATAGGAAATATTGGTGTGTGTGATTTAAAGTTAACAAGGCTTATACATGTATAAATAATACAGTGTTTCTAGTCATTAAATCAACTTGGCGTTAGAAAAAAAAATATAATAACTTTTTATTTAGTTGTTACAAATATTACCATAAGTCACTATATCTAGTTAAAGGATTTAACTAACTAACTAACCTTCACGCCGTCTCCCCGAAGGGGTAGGTAGTTTTCTTTTCTGGCATATTTCCCTCGCTTTCTCAACATTCATACATCGTGTCATGCACGCGCGTCGATTTCTCTGACTCCTCACGTCGCCGACATTCAATATTTGATTTGTTTGATCGTGCCACGTTTTCCTCGGTCTTCCTCTATTTCTAGTTCCATTTACATCATTAACATGTAATAATTTTTACCATTCTTTCTTCATTCATTCTTTCCATATGTCCAAACCATCTTAATGAACCTCTCATTATTTTGTTCATATCACCATCATTCGCACCGCATTCACTTTTTATACTTGCATTTGACACTCTATCATATACAGATTTGCCACATTCGTCTTAGAGATCTCATTTATACTGCATTTATTCTAATTTCATCCTTCTTTTGCCAGTTCCGTACTTCACTTCCATACATAAGGGTCGGCACAAGAACACCATTATGCACTTCTGCACCAAGATATAATAATATAAATAAAAAATATAATTATAGAAGAGATAAATTTAAAGTATTGTAAATGTTAATTAAAATTTTACATGAAAATGATAACAATTCTAATGTGATCATTTATATTCGTTTAATTATTGTTTTGGTATTGTATTTCTGTTTGGACATCTTCCTTTGAGTCTCATTCCTGTCATGGGTATAAAGAACACTACAATGAAATCGATTAAGGAGCACACGCCGGATCCATTGATTATATTAAATTAATGTCGAACACGGCGATGTGAGTCGATAATATAAGAAAAATATAAACCCCCAGCGGGGGGCGAACCACTCCTCATGCAGAGGGCAGTGCTGTAATGATTGAATTAGCCCCCCCATCACGGCGGAAATCTGAACGCACGTATAAATTTAATATATTCTACCTGCGTTTAAACTCATTTGTAACCTTTATCTGAAATAAAATCATTCAGATTATCTTTTGTATATACATATATATTATTCAACTTATTGAACGCTAAGGCATTAACACTGTGGAATTCTAAGTAAAAATATAATTAAAAAAAAAACAAAGAAAAAACTAACTAACTAACTAACCATCACGCCGTCTCCCCGAAGGGGTTGGCAGAAAGAATGGACCGCCACACTTTTCTTTCCTGGCATATTTCTCTCGCTTCCTCAACATTCATACATCGTGTCATGCACGCGCGTCGATTTCTCTGACTCCTCAAATGGCCGACATTCAATATTTCATTTATTTGATCGTACCACGTTTTCCTCGGTCTTCCTCTATTTCTGGTTCCATTTACATAAATTTACATCATTTACATCAAAACAAAGAAAGAATAATATAAAAACGCATTTTAAAGTCGATACATTAATTTAATTTTTAAATTTGAATTATTGTATGGAATTTTAAATGCGTTTTAATATTAGTCTTTCTTTGATTACTTTTTATTTTATTTTTACACCTCAAGAATAATAATGAAAGGATCATTAAGATGGTTTGGACACATGGAAAGAATGGATGAAGAAATAATGGTAAAAAAAAGTATATGTTAACGATGTAAATGGAACTATAAATAGAGGAAGACCGAGGAAATCGTGGCACGATCAAATAAAGTCAGCCACGTGAGGAGTCAGATAAATCGACGCGCGTGCATGACACGATGTATGAATGTTGAGGAAGTGAAAGAAATATGTCAGGAAAGAAACATGTGGCAGTCCATTATTTCTGCCTACTCCATTGGGGAGACGGCGTGATGGTTAGTTAGTTTAAAATAAGACCTTTGAGGAACTTCTTCTAAAAACACAAACAAATATTTATGCTATATTAATCCATAGCATATTGGTATAAATTAAATTAACAGTGGGATTAAAAAAAAATTATTAGTTGAAATTCAAAGATGGTTATTTATTTTTGATAAAGGGCCACTGCGAGAATGACACGTATTTTAATTACTATTTACGAGCCCTTCCCTGTTACGCCCCTGGACGGCCACCGCATTATTATTACCGATGATAATCTATACAACAGATGCGTTACTGGCATTTTTTGTCGTATTTTAACGATCGGCACACTCCACGGAAACTGAATCTCTTATTGTACCAGAAGACGTGATGAGGTAGAATATTAAATTCCTGCCAGTGCAGTACGTGAATATTACCATCTCCTCATACAGAGAATTGCAAATTTGACAGAAAAAACGTTAAGTTGGTTTGGACACATGGAAAGAATGAGTGAAGAGAGAATGGAGAAGAAGGTATATGTAAACGATGTGAACGGAGCTAGAAACAGAGGAAGGCCGAGGAAAACGTGGCACGATCAAATCAATCAAATATTGAATGTCGGTCACATGAGGAGTCGGAGAAATCGACGTGCGTGCATGACAAGATATATGAATGTAGAGGAAACGAAAGTAGTATGTCTGGACAGAACAATGTGGCGGTCCATTCTTTCTGCCAATCCCTCCGGGGAGACGGCGTGATGGTTAGTTAGTTAGTTAGTTAAAACGCATAAAAATCCATTTATAATTAATTATAAAGTAAAAATAAAAATAACACTCTCAAACCAAAATATTTCAGCTTTTTAAATAGTAGTTGAAAAAAACGTTCGAAATCGGATAAATCGACGAGTGTGTGTTGCAATGTATGAATATAGAGGAACTTCGAGAGATATATCTGGATATAGCAATGTGGCGGTCTGTCCCTGTGCAATCTCCTCCGAAGAAACTGCGTAATGGTTAGTTAATTAATTTAAAGAAATATTTTTTAAACAAAATTTTAATTAAAATATTAGGACGCAGTGAATATCTTCAACATGTGTTTATGTACAATACATATATGTAGAATACACTTTTTTTATATGAAGCACTTAATCTGTGTGGCATTATTGAAATTAATTATTTGACACTTTTATTTTGTTTTTACACTAATTTATTTTGTTTTATCACAACACCCAGTTTAGTTCTTGACGAAGCTTTGTCGTGGTTACAGAAGCAAACTGAGTTTCTATTATTCGGAATACAATAAACATACTTATAAAATTTATTTTATAGAAGATCAAAATTTTGTTTTATTTTAAAGATTTTATGTATTTTCTTTGTCGAAAACTTTGTAAGAAGATCCTTCACGCGATATCCTGCAGGTCACTGCCCACCAATGATATCTGATTTGAATAGTTATACTAAACCACGGATCTGTCTAGATTTCATCTGATATTTTCAGGTTTTTTTTATCGTGAGCAACTTTTTACCATCTCCAGATTATGAATGGACATTCCGATCCTCCCATGAATGGCGTGCGTAGAAAAAAATACATATTTTAATAACTAAAACGTCTTAAATCTACGCTAATACAAAAGTTTATTCCAAATTCATTGATACGCTGTAAAATTTAATTACTCACGTATAAAATATCCCGTTAGATGGCTTCAACGTGTAAATCTGTTCGTATTAACTAATTAACTAACCATAGATAGGCAGAAAAAAATATATGTTAACGATGTAAATGGAACCAGAAAAAAAGGAAGACCGAGAAAAACGTGGCATGATCCAATAAATCAAATATTGAATTTCGGCCACGTGAGGAGTCAGAGAAATCGACGCGCGTGCATGACACGATGTATGAATATTGAGGAAGCGAGAGAAATATGTCAGGAAAGAAAAGTGTGGCAGTCAATTCTTCCTGCCTACCCCTTCGGAGAGACGGCGTGATGGTTAGTTAGTTAGTTAGTTAGTTAGATAGGCAGAACTAATGGACCGACACACTGCTTTATCCTGACATACTTCTCTCGCATCCTCAACATTTATACATCGTGTCATGCACGCACGTAAATTTCTCCGACTCCTCAAATGGCCGAAATTTAACATTTGGTTGTACCACGTTTTCTTTAGTCTCTCGCTATAACTTGTCCCGTTTACATCGTTTATATATGCTTTCTTCATCATACTTTCTCAACTTATCATTTTCCCGTGTTCAAGCCATCATAACAACCCTTTCATTATTTTGTTCAAAACATATTCATTTATACTGTATTCACTTCCGATATTTGCATTTGACTCTATTATGTACCGATTAATCCCATGTTGTTTGTATTTTAAATAAAACTTAGCCATATTAAGGTATTTCTCCCAAAAACTCGTAGTGTGAAAGAAAATCATAACTGGTATGGTTTATTTCAGTTTAGAATCTTTAGACTTTCATTCAAGAAGGATGAAAGTAGAATAAATGCGGTAGAGATGAGGTCCCTACGACGTATGTGTGGTAGAACGATATACGACAAAATCTCAAATGCTGATATAAAAAAGGAATGTAGAGCGGAAGAAAGTGTTATGAACAAAATTATGAAAGGGTCGCCGCAATGGTTCGGACATATGGAACGCATGTATGGAGAAAGAATGGTTAAGAAAGTACAAGTTTATGATGTAAATGGAGTACAGAGAAAATATGGCATGATCAAATTAATCAAATTTTTAAGGTTAGTCGTGTTAGAAGTCGGAGGAATCGACGTGCGTGTATGACTCGTTGTATGAATGTGGAGGAAGCTAGAGAGGTTTGTCAGGATAGAATAGTGTGGCGGTTAATTCTCTCTGCTTACCCCTGCGGGGAAACGGCGTGATGGTTTGTTTGTTTGTAAATTCTTTGTGTTCATTTTTGTCGAAAATACCAATTTATCAATAATAAAATGTATACAAAGCTTACACAACTATTAAAGTTGTCTTCACGTAAAAACCGTTCCAAAAATTTAATACAATAGACGAAAAATTTTATTTGACAAAAAACAAAATAACTTTTGCGTAAAAATAGAAAACAAAATTAGATCTGTATTTTGACTGTTTGGGGTCAAATTCCCAGCGACATTGAAAGTGTATCGATTATGTTAGACTGTTGACACGGCACCTGTTGGCGCGATCCTTGGGCGGCCTTTCGTGGGCGGCCGCCGCCCCCGCCCCCGCCCCCGCCTGCGCTGGTCAACGATGTGAAATAATCGTAAACAAAGACTCTCCGATGCATTGCACTTGTGACGTCATCTTTGTTTACATGCTATTTTAATAATCAAAAGTAAATAATTGATTTATAATTTTTATATTATAGATATCGACTTTTGATTTGACATTTAAATAAAAATATACAAAATAAAACAACTTCAATTTTCACATGAAACAATCACTTTGTGGTTAGACATTTTTAACTGTCATAAGAAATTATTAAAATGTTTCCCTGATTTAATAATAAGTTATTACGTTGCCATGGTAAAGCATGGGTCTAAACGCATTTTAATGTATTATAAATATAACTCTGTCTTCTTCGATTTCCTGCTCCATTAATTTCATTATTAACATTGGTAATTTACTCTTTCCACGGATTTTAACTACCTTTATATTCATTTCATTGTTTTGCTAATAATTCCTGCATTATTATTGACATATGATTACTTTGAAATATTAAGACAAACATATATACTGTTTCACTTTTGTTAGTTCTATTCTTCATCTCAGTAAGTTTAAGTTTAATATTATGCATTGCAACACATCAAACCATCACGCCGTTATATCGAAATGGTACGTAGAGAGAATGGACTGCCACACTACTCCATCCTGACATACCTCTCTGGCTTCCTCCGCTCTCATACAACAAGTCATACACGCATGTTGATTCTTCCGACATGGCCGACCTTTTAAAGCCAATTATTTATTGCCATCTTAGCATTGGTGGATGCGGTTTTTCCGATGATAAATATTAATTAAATGTATTTTAATTAAAAAGTCCATTGTTTTGGCCGAAACACTACTATACTTCAAAATTACTGTTAAAATTTAATACACTTGTATAATATCACTTTTTTTATTCGTTTAGTATCGCGACAGCTGTTTCGGCAACTAATGTTAGCATCATCAGGTGTTACAATAAACTAAAGTAACAAATGAAAAGGCTTACTATTAAAAGGGCACCAAACTCATTAGTGTGGATAGTCATAGTAAAAATTAAATGTTAATGTATTTTAATTCGTCATAATGTTAATGTATTTTAATTAATTCAAATGTTAATGTATTTTAATTGATTAAAATGTTATTGTATTTTAATTAATACAAAATCAAATCATCTAATATTACAATGTATATAACAATAATATTTTTTTTAAACATGAATAAATAAGGTACGACATTTCAATTATATATGCTTACAAAATTCATAACAACGACAGTGCAATTGTTATGCACCACCTATCGGCGTGACCAGTAACAAAAATTGAAAAAATTATTACACTAAAGTCACGTGATCATATGTTGCAATTTTACTTTTTCCCTACATATGCTCAACATTTAACTTAGAATTAGTTGGATTTTTTTCTAATAGTATTATAATATAACATATTGATAAATGCAATATTTACATGTCAAAATTAATATTATTTTTCTTATGTTCTGGCGTCCGGCGTATCGGCGCCAAAGATAATTTCATTTCATTGTTCGTATCTGAGGCATAAATTAGATATGCTGATTTTTTAATTTTATTTCACGTATCAACATCATTTTTTTATATCTAACCACAAGATCTATCTATTGGTTATTTTATGATCGCATAACACGATTTAAAAATATGTGACGATGTTATGTTTCACTCCCCGGAACGAAAGTTTAATATTCGAAGGTCAGACTGTAAACTTAACAAACTAAGCATCGCGCCAACGGCAATGATGATGGTCCGGTATGATCCTTTTTTTTTCTTATGTATTATTCTAAATTTATATTTTTTATGTATACTTTATCAGGTAAGCTTAAAATATTGATAATCGAATAAAAAATAGAGTATTTAGTGTTTCTTCAACCATGATATAAAATCCCATATTATAAATTAATATGCATTAAAACGTGTGTTTTCTAGAAGTTTAATTATATATTTTGGTATGAAGCACTTAATTTATGGTGAAGCATTATTAAAAATAATTTAAAAACCACTCTATATTTTTGTTTTACCTAACATTATTTATTATATCATTTTGAATGTATACAAATACTTGTAGACAAATACTGGATTTTACCCATTGCGGATAAATTATTATTTTATAAGGATTAACACTTGGCTTCTGATCCAGGGGCCTTGGGTTCAAGCCTGGATACGACCAGATTCCTTCTTCATGATAATGAGCTATTTCCTGCTCACATTGAAGATTGTAAACATAAATTCTAATATCAGTGATTTAAATCCTTGGTATTAGTCTTTTTTTTTAACTTTTAATAAAGAAGAAAATGTAAATTGTTTTTCTGGGAACAGAATATGGTGGCCGAGGCGCTTACAAGACTTATGACCTGTCATTGGTTGGGTTAAGTGATCGCTTTATGTTTAACAATCCCCATTCCGCCCTTCTTACGACCACCACGTCTGACAAATTTTTGGAAGATGTATATATGCTAGAATTTCACATTTTTTAGTTCGACGAAGCTCCAACGGAAGCAAAACCGTAAGGGTGGTTTTAAATTATTCAAATTTCCATAAAATAAAATAAAACTTCTAGAGCAGGCGTTATCATTCGTATTAATTTAGCTAGTTGTGAAAGCGTAAACAACTTCCGCGTATTTACCTTTTTCGCTAATTTGTTTATTTATTTGTCAGCCTTCGTGCCCATCAATGAATTTAATTGATTATTTTATTATTTTCTTGAATAATTATTTTCATATTTACAGCGCAATTCAAATCGACGCAGAGAGTACACAGAGGAAAAATATCATCAAAGTTAACATGCAAAGAACAATGTGATTTTAAATATGATGGTTACTTATCCTTAGGATACTGTTAATGCTTGAATGCCACCTCTTTAGCAGACGATTAGGCATCAATATATTAAAACTTCATAGAGCTTCTGTGCGGTAATTCGGCACATAAAAAATGATAAGACCCCTTGCTCTGCTATAGCTATAAAAGAACGTATAAATATAGTTCAAGCAGTATTCCTACATTGTAAATACTACCAGATAACTGTTTAAACATGCATTCATACATAATAAATAATAATACTTTTAAGTTATAGTAGATGTAACTCGGTCGTACAAGGAAACGGAGAGTAAGGAAATAAAAACAACTATATGAAAAACTCTACACTTTGCCTTATACATATAAATCGAAAATTATATTCTAAATAATATTTGTCCATTCAACAACTCCATTTTTTTGTAATTAGCCTTTGACCAAAATATAGAATTATTCGTATTTTGTACGACCAACTATCAGTATAAAATATAATAATTTAGGTATTGGTTTATTTTCCCAGGAGATAACTGTTATTTTACGATTATTTGTATCTAAAGTGCGTTTTAATTAGTACACAATATTCTAACTCACCTTATTATTAATCTAAAAGTAAATCTTGAAGGTTCTAATAGGAAATCAATAAAATTCATAGAATAAAATGTTCACGGTTCGAGCATTAACATGCTTTAGAAATGTTTGCTCAAAGTTATTTGGTATCCGTGACCACACACACATGTTTTTTTAACCATAAAGTAAAATCGTAATAGATAAGGTAGCTCTCCATTTAAATGTAAATTTGTGATTTTCATTGTTGCTCTCCGTTAATATTTATTGGGGATCTTTGTAATCAAAGTCACAAACACAATTCCATGTCATAACGACGGCTTTGGGCGGTTTGAGTAAAATTCCTATCCCAATATGCTCATAAACTTCAAGCGACATTTATAAAAATTTTCGTTTTTATTCTGAACGAATACCTAAAAGACCGTTCGGAATCAAAACATGTTGCATCTATGGTAGCAATAAAATTGTTTTACATGTAATAATTTTCATCTTAAAATATATTAATAGTATTTTTGTCCTCATATTGTTTTTCGTAAATTTTTAATTGGCAGCGAGCTGCCGAAACCGGTCGAAGACGAAAATTAATAAGTAGATTTTACACTAAAAATAAACATAGAAAAATTCTTAATAATTTTTTTTATTTTCATTATTTACAATGAACTTCTACCAAGAAATTTCAATCAACAACATAAATAAAACAAATTTATTGTTCATCACATCATATGAAGCAGCTAATTGTTGATGTGGCATTATTAAAAATAATGTTAAAGTAAAAATACTTTTGGTAGTTTTTACACCACTTTATTTTTGTTAAAACAAACTGGTTTTGCTTACGCCGGAGCATCGTCAGTTAATTCAACTGGTCAGTTAATTCAAGCTAATTCAACTGGTGAGGCTCCAATGGGAGCGAAACCGGTTGGATTTGCCAAATATAAAGTGCTATAAAACTAGTAAAAGTGTTTTAATATTTTTCTTTATTTGATTGTTTCTTTAACAATGGCGTAAAAGCCTTGCAAAGACATTAGCAAATCTATACAGTTCATGCAGAGCGAAACATGTCATTCCCATAAAATATAATATAACTTTTCGAAACATAAGTTTTCAATCGATTTAAATATTTTAATTTTTACATTATGGTTTAAGAAACAATAATACAAACTGCATTATAATATAATAATAATTAATTAATTCAATAATAATAATTCAACCCTCTTCGTCAGCTCGCTGCAATCTTTTTATAAAATTCTTTGGCATATAGAATGGAATAATACTCCTAGCGGCTTCTAACAATATGTTAGGCGACAGCCTTCGCATTGTGTTAATAAGGTAGTTTGCTAAATGCCGAAAATCATTCTCCATAGATGGCGTTAGTGGGTCGGTTGTATAGGTTAATTCTTGAAAAAATTCACAAGTGCAACCAAATCTACATAGATGGCTGACTGAAACTGACACGTGAAGATAAATATGGATTTTGAAGTATATATACATCTTCCAAAAATTTGTCATGCATGATCACAAATAACAAAGGTGGAATGGGGAATGTTGTAATTACATAAAGCGTGCGCTTAACCCAACCAATGACAGGTCATAAGTCCTGTAAACACCTTGATCATCCATGTTCAGTTTCCAGTTTACGTCTTCGTCTCTATTGAGATACAATTAAAAATAACTTTCATTATTTACATTGAATTTTAAAAAATATATAAATATTCGTTTATTGTGTTGTAAAAAAATATTAATTCATTATTTTGTATACTTGCAAATATAATAAGTTGAAATTCGATTATTTTCTCATATATGTTAAATCTTATCGGTTAGTATAAATGTACATCTTAAAAATTTGATTCCGGTAGCCATTCGATACTATCAGCGAAAAAATTTCATTGTTGTCATTCTGAAATGAATATTCAACCATTATTGAAATTTACAGCCATTGTAAAAAAGATGATAAAATAGTAAACTTATCGAATGAAGCGACGGCCAACCTTGTGTGTGTAAGATCCTAGAGCCTCAGTGTCTGAAGTACCTACACATATTTTTTTTTCAATCAGTCCCTAACGTTTTTTATTCTCATTTGCATTGTTACCGCGGGCGAACCAACATTGTATGGCGCATAACTCAAGGCGGTTTCATCGTTCTGCTATAATAAACTTATTTTTGAACGTTCGTTGAATGTCGTAAGATACAAAACTATTTTTTAATGCGCGTTACAATTATTTACGACACGACAATTAAATTAAATACTTTATTTATTAAAAAGCATTTACTTTAAAGGCGTTGTATTATTTATTTTTAAAATTATTTAATTGAATGTAAAAACTCAATATTTATTACTTAAGCTTGAATACATGTTTTTAATTTGTGTTTCTTGAACATTGACGTAAAAATCCTTACATAATAATTAATACAAATGAAAAATCTGGTTTTTAGAAGTTTTATTAATTAAAACAATTGAATATTCCATTGTTTTGCCCGAAACACTATGATACCTTAACATTTTAAAATTTTAAATTAAATAACTTTGTTTTTTGTGTCACAATTGTATTTTATTTTACGCGCAGCTGTTTCATCAACCTATAAAATAAAATACAATTGTGATACAAAAAACAAAGTTATTTAATTTTACAGTCTAAAACGAAAACAATATTTTTTCCACTTTTGAGTTTATTTTTCTCGACATATTTTGAAGGTTTTATGAGCGTGTAAAGGTATTAAACCTTCGAAAAGTTTTATTATATTTCATGGGAATGACATGTTTCGCCATGCTATTGCATTATAAAATGTTTTGGACGTTTGACAATGCCTTCCCAGAGGGAGACATGCCATAAAATATATTAAAACTTCATGAAAACAGACGTTTTCATTAAAATTAATTATATATTTTTAAGAAATATTCTTTCAAATTGCGTGCTTGGATCGTGTGTGTTCTATACATCAATCATTTAATGAGGTAATACATATAATTATATACCCTTTCAATTTTAATTAAACAACGTTTTTTGATAAGGGTATGCTGCATATTTGTCAACTTCCGCCGATCGTTTTCACATATTCATTACTATTAATTGTAATATATTTAAGCTAAATTCTAGTTACTTTATAATTGGTACTGTGGTATAAGCATCTTTAATGCTCGCTGCACAGATTTAATAGCACACTATATATAGTGTAGATATGTGGAACTAACAAAGCGATTTGTTAATCTAACATCCTGCTCGTAAGATAATGTGTGGCCGGGATAAAAAAAAATGGACCCGACGACGTTTCTTCGCTGGACCGAATTGAAATATTTAAGTTAAGTACATGGCACGCCACAAATTGTATCGATCTAATAATCTTTCGTGTAATTTGGTCAATGGGATAATGGCGGGTTTGTGATTGATAATTAAATTCGATAATTTTCTCTTGCCGAGACTACCTGCTCTATACAGAATGTTACTCGATATTTATTATAGATATTATATAAACGAGCACTATATTTACGATTTAATGCAGATTAAAGCTTAATTTATAGCTCCAATTAATTTAAATATATTTACTATACAAGTTTTAATGCCTATTTAGAATTTTTAAAGGAAATCATTAAGTTAATCTTGTTTGAAATTAACGTAATTTTC
Source organism: Lepidostoma basale (assembly GCA_022606425.2). Lineage (NCBI taxonomy): Eukaryota > Metazoa > Arthropoda > Insecta > Trichoptera > Lepidostomatidae > Lepidostoma > Lepidostoma basale. The sequence continues at coordinate 864,918 of JAHDVF020001081.1, read as the reverse complement.
GTCGTAAGTTACAAGTGAGTAAGAAATATGAGAAAGAAGTTTACAGATTTCAACGTTTACTGCAACGACGCGCCTGCGTAAGAAGTGTAAATTACACTTATGTCATCGCGTAGAACTAGTAAATGCTATAAATATTATATTTCAAGTTACCAAAACGAGACATTCTGCAAATTAACTGACAAGTAATTCTCGACTCATATGCAAATCGCGCCGGGGTGCAATCCGCTCCCAGTCAATACGGCAGCGCCATAAACATAAATCAAGAACTTGGATACTTTTGCAGGACTGATCATTCAAGGAAACTCCTCACAATTGCGCTATAAATTAAGTAACAGCAACGAAATCTGTGCTCGTACGGCGCCCACGGAATGGCTACCGTTCTGGGGTACTGCACGGAGATCTCGGGCCCAGCCTCTAGCCGCAAGTTGCACTATCGCAGTAACGCTTTGTTCCCGGGTGCACTGAAATCTTTAACCTCTCTTGTGCAACTGGCTACATTTGCAGTCCAAAAAAATGGTTTCAAACTACGACAGACTACATTAACAGCTCATATTTGAATGTATTTTCTTAACCATAATGTTAAATCTAAGGATTAATTGTATCTCAATAGAAACAAAGATGTAAATAGTTTTTTTTTTTTTTTTTGGAAACATATGACTTGTCATTGGTTGGGTTAAGCGATCGCTTTATGTTAACAACATTTCCCATTCCGCCCTTCTTACGACCACCACGTCTGACAAAGTTTTGAAAGATGTATATATGCTACTATATTGAGACACACTTCAAAAATTTTAGGTCAATCTACACTAGCCCCATCTATTAAGAATATATGTCCTTAAAGAATATATTTCCTTAAAAATGATTAACCCGCAATGGGTAAAATCCAGTATTTGTCTACAAGTATTTGTATACCTTCAAAAACAAATTGTTAAATCTAAGTTTAATTCTACTAAATTATGAGGAATATAATAAATCCGTCTGAGCTGCAATTGTGGTTCGAGGCTATTTTTGTTACTGCAAATGAAGATAGCTGCACAATGGGGGTTAAAAGCCACAGCGCGCAAAATATGTTTGCTGGCAGCCTTCTAGAATAAATATGATTTATAAAGCACTCGACTGTAATCTACATTATATTACGTTTAAAATTAACCGGTTTGAATGACGCTCCAAGGATCAGGAGCTAGAACCATTGATAAATAATCCATAGTATATAATAATATAAATAATGTCGACTGAAGCAAAGATGGCAGTGTACAATAGGGTTCTAGTTCGGACCCTTATCTATGGAAGTGTTGGCAGAAGAAGGATGAAAATATGGTAAATGCCATAAAAATGAGATCACTAAAAATTATTTGCGGAAAACAATATATAATAGAATAGCTATTGAAGACGTAAAAAAGGGAATGTAAGATGGTTTGGATATCTGGGACGAATGAATGAGGAAAGAATGGTTAAAAAGATTTATAAGAGTAGTATACATGGATTTATTTGATCGTGCCACGTTTTCCTCGGTCTTCCTCTATTTCTGATTCCATTCACATCGTTAACATATACTTTTTTTAACATTCTTTCTTCATTCATTCTTTCCATGTAACCAAACCATCTTAATGATCACGTGGCACGATCAAATAAATCAAATATTGAATGTCGGCCATGTGAGAAGTCAGAGAAATCGACGCGTGTTTTTGACACGATGTATGAATGCTGAGGAATCGAGAGAAATATGTCAGGAAAGAAAAGTGTGGCAGTCCATTCTTTCTGCCTATCCCTTCGGGGAGACGACGTGATGGTTAGTTAGTTGTTTAGTTAGTATGAATGGAAAAATAAGTTGAGGAAGAACAAGGAAGTTGTGTCAGGATAGAATATAGTGGCGGTTCATCCTCTCGGCCTATCCCTCCGGAGAAACGGCATGTTGTTTAGTTAGTTAATATATATTATACAATCACAGAAGAAATAGCATTACTCTCGTATGTCACTGTCATAATTCAAACGCTTCATATAAAATGATGAATAATGTGTAGATATTAAATATTAATCAGGATTTGTTTATCTTTAGTGGTTTCCCATCTTCTATCTGAAATTTTTGACAGTTACTGTTGTGACCTTTCAATTTTCACATCGTAACATTTAAATTGCAAAATTTATTTGTTTGCAGTAACCATTTGACCTTATTTTTCTCTCGAATTTAATATCTACGTAAACAATTGTTTTATGCGTTAATGTCTTGTATATAAAATAAACATTAATTGCAAAGTTAAATCAAGAGATATTATTAATAATTAATCTTCTTCTTCTTCTTCCTTGTTGTAGACCTATGTGGTCTGTTCTCCAGAGTGTTGCTCCTCTTGTGAGGTAGATTCCCAGCTGTCCTTCAATATTTTAGGACGAGGACGAATCCCATGAGACTGATTATGCAATGCAATATAGGGGAGTCTGGTAGTATCCATTCTTTGAACATGACCGTACCAGTCCCTTTTTTGCTATCTGCTCCATCTTATAATATCCTCAACCTCACATATCTATTTTATTCTGGTGTTCCTCAAGCGATCTCTCAGTGTCTTGCGTGCTATCGTCCTCGGTGTCTTCATCTCGGAAGTCCTCAAAACTTGTTTAGTCCTTACAGTGTCTGCCCTTGCTTCGACACCATATGTTATTATTGGTCTTATGCAAGCTTTATAGATTCTCATATTACTCTTAATGGCCATGTCTTTGTTTTTCCATATTGTGAATTTTAGAGCCCAGATTAATTAGACAGATATTAATAATTAATGCGAATGAAAATATCTGTTTTCTAGAAGTTTTATTATAATTTATGGGATTGACATGTTTCGCCTATCATTTCCATAATTTTAAATAAAACTTCTAGAAAATAGACGTTTTCATTCGTATTAATTATTTTATATGGAGTTTTGCATCATTGTCAAAGAAACAATAAATGATATTGTTTACGATTTATTTATTGTATAGCAGTAGAAGCTTTGGATTTCGCTTGTTGCTAGCACGCTTTGTACGTGCAATAAAGAAGCGTGGTAAACTGACAGTTTTCCAAGCAGATAGGCGCGTTTTAGAAAGTTTAGTTCAGATGCTAAATGTTTAGGTGTAAACGTTATACAATGATTAGTATGACCAATCGATAAAGACGTGATTACAGCTAGTCTAATACATGTTATATCGAGTGTACCATTCGTTCTGACTAATCTATTCAGCACATGTTGCTTTAACTTCAACAGAGCTCAGCTGTGGCTGTACCCGCGTATAAAATCCATACGTTCGTTATTTATTTAATAATTTAAACATCATTTAACGGATATTACAGAGTATGGGATCTTCGTAATAATTACGTACGTATTAACAGCATTTTAACGAGATTTCGCGACAAGTGCCTTTAATCGTATTGAATAATTCCGGTTTGGGCAGGCATAAAACGATCATTTTTTATGTATGTCTTAAATATGCACTGTAATTAATGAACATAAATATTATTGACTTCATAGATGAAAATGAACCCTCCTCGGAATATTAAGCGAGCGATTACTTCTTTATTGATTGCTGTTTATCTCATAGGTTTACGACCTCCATATAACTTATTAAAACGCTTTTCATGTTATTTTAATGAAAAACATTTTACAGTTAACCGCACACAGTGATGCAAAAATTCTATGCCTGCTTTTTGTGAGTCAGTACACTTGGTATCCTAATTCGTTTTTTTAAAACTTACAATATTTGTAAAATTATGAAAAAAATTCTAGTAATAAAATTCATCTACAAACTTTATTTTCAGTAGTTCACTACATTCTGGTAATTAGAAAAAGGTATGACCTGAAGATCGTAGGTAGCTATCGAAACTAGAAAAACTTGGGGAATAAAATTAAACATATTATATTTTATGAAAAAAACGGCTGTATAATATTTTTAGATCATGGTATTTAAATCTGATTTTAATTTTATATGTTCTTATTGTCATCTTACGTATTGAGAATCTTTAATTAATTTTAAAATTTGTTCTTTTATGTTAAATATATAATAAGGTATATTCGTCTTCACCACTGTTTCAACTTGCATGGTCCATTTTCTGCCTCAATTTCTGTTTCAACATATAAGTTATCTGTCCAACTAGTGGACGATGTATTTTACACACTATGATCAAATCAAAGCTGATTAAATCAGTCATTTTCCTTCTATTGGCATTTCATCGGCCGTGGACTAAAGATCAACTTAAATATAGCGTGAAATATTTAAAACTCTATTATTAAAAATCACATATAAATAAAAACTCGTCATCTCTTAAATTTATGAATGCCCAAAGGCAAAAATTACCATTGCAAAATAATACGATTTTACAGCATAAAAATATACGTCCAAACATGAATGCTTCACTCAGCAAAGTCAGTTTAGACCCACCCATTTACTACCAGTTTAGTTTAAAATAAAGCAAATCAAATATCTTGTTTTGTTTTGTTATTTTTGATAAGTACAATGCTTTTTGCTACACTCTAAACAGTGAACCGTTTTACAAAATCTTTTATATTATTATCTGCGATACATATTTATATTCCCAAGTGTCGGGAGGCGATAAACGGCGTACCGGACCGGGACATGAACCGGATATGTTTGTTCCCTTAAGCGTTTATCATAAAACTCTAATAACGAAACGTAAATTGCGTCTGAAATTATAATGTTTTATGAATTGTAATCTCTCGGCGCTTTACTCTCGGCCGCTGGAGCAATAATTATTCTAGATCACCGTGAAGCTTATGGGCTATGGTCCAGGCTTTACCGATCAGGGTCTGCATACCGCAGGTTATGCGATGGAATAGAATCATGGGGAATTAAACTAAATATATATACGACGATCTGAATACATGAAATACGATGTACTTTTGTCATTACGAATGCAATAAAAATAACGTGATTGTGTCTGTTGTTGCAGGGTCCCTAGAAGGCGAAGAGCTGTCGCTAGCGGGCGGCAGCCCCGCCAAGCACGAGGCCTCCCTGTCCCCCGGCGCGCGGGGGGAGGAGGCCAGTAACACGAGCACGGCCAGCGCCAGCATGTACCCCGCCCCGCGCGAGCACAAGGTCTCCTACAGAGGCATCTTCACGAACGCCACAGCTCCCGCCGCCTTGCCCCCTCCGCCCCTCTCGCCGCCCTCCTCCATGCAATGGGCGCTCCCCAGTCCGGACAAGACGCTGTTCCAGCCCATGTTTGGGCTCCAGCAGTACTCCTCCAGCCCGCAGTACGACGACCGGCCCGACATGCTCGGGCTGGGCGAGTGCCTAAGGCCGCCGCCCTCCTACCAGCCCTTGCCCCTCGAGCTCCCGCCCTCCGACATGGGCTACCGGCCTCCTCAGGGCAAGTACCAGTGGCTCGACCCGCCCGTGCCCCAGGAGAGCGAGTACGTGCAGCCCCAGCAGGCGCAGGCCCCCGGGCCCTCCTCGCTGGTGCCCAAACAGGAGCCCTACAGCGTGCCCTCGTCCTGCTCGGCCGAGGCGCAGGCGCACCACTCGCAGCAGTACTCGGTCACGCTGGCCGAGTACAACCCGTCCACGAGCAAAGGCCACGAGATCCTATCGCAGGTGTACCAGCAGAGCAACATGCCCCTGAAGCTGGTGCCGGTGAAACCGCGCAAGTACCCCAACCGGCCCAGCAAGACGCCCATTCACGAGCGGCCGTACGCCTGCCCCGTGGAGAACTGCGACCGGCGGTTCTCGCGGTCGGACGAGCTGACGCGCCACATCCGCATCCACACCGGCCAGAAACCGTTCCAGTGCCGCATCTGCATGCGCTCCTTCAGCCGCTCGGACCACCTGACGACGCACATCCGCACGCACACGGGCGAGAAGCCCTTCTCCTGCGACATCTGCGGGCGCAAGTTCGCGCGCTCGGACGAGAAGAAGCGGCACGCCAAGGTGCACCTGAAGCAGCGGCTGAAGAAGGAGAAGGGCTCGGGCGGGGGCGGGGGAGGCGGCAGCGGCGCGCCCCCCGCGCTGCTGCCCCTACAGATGCCCGGCTCCGGCCTGTGAGCGGGCGGCGCCCGGCCCCACTGTGATCTCCGATAGACTTGCGAGTGTGTGACTCTGCCCCTAGAGACCGTTATTTAAACTGTTTAGTTGTAAGAACTGTTATCTTGCCGCGATCGGTGGCGCCGTTGTTTAACTCGTACTTTAAGTTCCACTCTTAAGATTTAACAAACATGGCTTTAACTACTAAATAAAAGACGAAAGAATGGCAAGTCTAGATAGAATATTGAAATAATCTATTTTACGTGTTGCCAAATAACATACGATCGTTTCGACGACTTCGCAGTACATTCCACGTTGTAGATTTTTTACGTAATTATCGATCGACGGCTGTTAAGATTGGATATTAAATTATTATTATCGTATCTAATGTTGAATCGTCGGATTGTTGTACTTCTTGTTGATCAGTCTCGAGGCGCGACATCGTCTTCTGTCCATTCCCTCAGCGTCCCTTCCTCCGGCCGCTGTCTGCGGACTGCTTCGGATCATCGCCTTATCACGTGTCTTGACATCCTCCGCCTCCCGCCACTCTTCCTTCCCCCTTCCCCCACCCCGCCACCACACCCCACACAAACAGAGAGCATTTCGCTTATTTCTATTGATCTCATTTTTCTTTAATTTTTAGGCCAGGCGATGCTTACTCGAGCAAAGTATATTATTAATTGTGTCAAGCATTGCGAGCTCATGATAAAGAATAAAGTTCAAATAGTAAAAATTACATAGAAATATTGTCAAGGTACAGAAACAGAGTTTTAACTACAAGTAATAGGTAATGTACGTCAATTTTGGCGCTTTCGGGATACAGAAAATATAATAGACTATTTTCATACAAATGAATATTTTTATAATGCACTTGAAAAACTAATATTACCTATGATGAGATGACGATGATGACTGTCGAGATGCAGATACAGACCGTAGTGCAAGCTCTCGCCGAGCGCCAAATTATCATAAATTGTACGAAGAATTTCGTTATAGAAGAGTTCGTTACAATATGAAGTGGCGCAGCGCGTTGCCCGTGGCGCTCGGTGGGGCAGTTATTCAGTGACCTCGCTTTGATAGTACAACGATTTGATATTCTGAACAAACATGTGAAAACTAACACACTATATGTTGCATTTCCTCCACATACACGACCCTACCGAAAAGAAGTTATTCACTGTGGTTTATTTTCCTTAACAAAATACAAAATGATAAAAAAATGAATACTGACTTATTGTTTCAAATTCAAAATTATTATTTTTTTGTAAAATTTGTACTTTTGCAAAGATTGTTGAAGTTTCATTTTATACGAGTATATGTAAAATTCATACAAAATCAAATATGATTATGAAACTTTTTTGGTACATGGAAAATTGTAGAGATTTAAATTTTTTTATGATTTTTTCTCTTAAATATATAAATCCTTCGAAACATGTCAAGAAATAACTCAATAGTTGAACAAATGGTTATTAAGGATTAATTGTATCTCAATAGAGACGAAGACGTCAATTGTTTTTTTTTTTGTTAACCAAACCAATGACCTATCATTGGTTGGGTTAAGCGATCGCTTTATTTTAACAACATTCCCCATTCCGCCCTTCTTACGACCACCACGTCTGACAAATTTTTGAAAGATTATGATTAAATATGCTACTATGTTGAGACACACTTTACATTTTTTTAAGGTCAATCTACACTAGCGCCATCTATTAAGAATATATGTCCTGTAAACGCCTCGGCCACCATATTCTGTTTCCAAAAAAAAAAAAACAATTTACATCTTCGTCTCTATTGAGATACAATTAATCCTTAAAAATGATGGGTAAAATCCAGTATTTGTCTACAAGTATTTGTATAAATTCAAAAAAATAGTGTTTGAATTCATACATAAATCTTAATTATAGAATTCCACAGTGTTTACGCGTTAAGTTAATAAAAAATGTTTATGAATTTCTGTTTTAAAATAATATTACGGACGGCCCTTTAAGGTGATGGATTTTGCAGGAGAAAATTATACTGGTATTTTGTAAAGGAAAATTGATTTTAAGATTTTATAAATCGTTCCCGCACTGAATTTTCTATACACGTACTAATTTATATAACGATTGTGAAAATTACTTTTTTATGTGAATGTTTTGTGAAATATTGAATATTTTTATATCCCTTGGTTATCTTGTTACTCGCATATGATGCGGCGGTGCGTAGCGCAGTGAACGTGGTTCACGCTAAAAAATAAAATTATATAATTGTTGCTGTTTCATTTCGCCTTGAATTTTTATACAATTCAAAATGTTAACAAAACCGGGTGTTTCTGACGTCGCGATATTCATTCGACATTTGATACTTCTGTGTCTCACACTATAGACTAATTATTCATTAAATAATTGTACCTTTGTAAATATACATCGACTAAACCCCTTTTAATGTGTATATAATGAAAAAACTATTAATTTTATTTAATTACTAAATATATTACTATTAAAAAAAATAAAACAAATTATAATCTTGTTGACTACACTAATTTAGTTTTTTATTCAAACAAAACCCTTTTTTCTCTTTCTTGTGCCGAAGGATGAAAGTAGCATGTAATTATAATAAGATGTCAAGTCGACCTTCGTGGCAGAGTGAAAAGAGCTATGACTTCCATACCGAAGGTCCCGGGTTCGATTCCCGACGATGGCAGTGTGATAGTCACACTGTCTTTGGTCTGGTGTAGAATTCTCGTGACAATAAAATGGCGATAGATTGGCTACCTATCACATGTCATAAGAATCAATATAACAGCTAAAATAAATTATATACAGTAATTGGGTTCAAACGACCTTTTGTATACAAGGGAAAAAATGAAATGAAAATGAAATGAAATAAAAATATCTCACATCTAGGTCATGTACTGCGTGGGGAAAAGTACCACCTACTCCAACTGATATTAGAGGGGAAAATTGAGGGACGCCGAGGGGCCCGGTGGGATACAAATGGCCTGGCTGCGAAACGTGAGGGAGTGAGCCGGCATCCGAAGGTTGGAGAAGCTGTTCCGAGCGGCGCAGGACAGGGACAGGTTCGCTGAAGTGATCGCCAACGTTGAGGGGACCCGACAGGGCACTTGAAGAAGAAGAAGAAGAAGATCTATATGATGTATTGTTCCTTAAACAATGGTGTAAAACTCCATATTAAATAATGAATGACGATATTTAGATACAAGAGCTCTGACTGCAATACCGAAGGTCCCGAGTTCGATTCCCGGCGATGGCAGTGTGATTGTCACACTGTCTTTGATCTGGTGTAGAATTTACGTGACAATAAAATGGCGATAGATTAGCTACCTATCATATGTAACGAGAATCAATATAATAAATAAAAACAAACTGTACCTACACAGTAACTGAATTCAAATTACCTGCTGTACCTATACAAAAAAAAATAGAAAAAATTTGAAAATGAGAATAAGAACTTAAACTTTTATAAAAAGTTTTATTATTATATATTTTATTGGATACTAATAAACAATTAAGGCCTCAGCAGTGCGAAACATATCATTCCCATAAAATATCATAAAACTTTAAAAAAACAGAAATTTTCTTTAGTATTAATTAGATCTCTGACGTTCTCGAACGATTCTCTTTTTGTATGGAAAAATAATGTATGAGGAGTGAAGAGAGTGAGAATGAAAACGTATGAAAAGATAATGAAATTATAATTAAGATGATATATCCATATGAATGGTCAAAAAGATAGATAGAATAGAGCACGAAATAGAAGTAGAAGAGAAAAACATGACATCATTACATTAACCAAATTCTAATAATATCCTTCAGCTGAGGATTCGAAGATATCGACGTGCCCGCATAACACGATGTATGAATATTGCAGATCGAGAGAAATTTGTCAGAAATAACTGTGGTATCCATCCTTTTTAAGGTGTCTTCATAATCAGCATTTTTGATAATATGCAAGATAGCAACCGGCACATATATTTACGATGAGATATCTCGCATTCATCTATAAAAGTAGGTGACTTCGTGCTCATATTGAGAGAATTTGTAACATTGCACTGAGTTTGTTGGGCTTTATTATTCGGACCGGAAGTGTTTTCAGAAACTCCAATGCGCTCAAAGTCCTGTACAATTAATTGGTTCGTAGCAGACTGAGATTGGTTCTGTGATATGGAGTCCTCACGATGCGATATATCCTGTTATGCTGGAGAGGGGAAAATGCTGAGGTATCTCTACATGACAGAGTATGGTTGGTGACACTAGATCTATGCAGGTATATCTCTGCAGCTTTGTAGAGACGGGTTTTTCAAAACCGTATTCTTCAGATTAATCAGTAGATATTTCGACAAGTCAGCCGTGCGAGAGGATGTTGATCATTTTGATCCTGACAGGATATGTTCAACAGCATATATTGTTCTACCTACCAACAGGACCAACATGCTTCTAGTAATACCAGTGGATAGAACAATCAGTTTGCTGAACATAATCTTCTCGGAGATCGAAGTCTTTTATATTAGTGAAAGTACTCGTAAGTTCAGAAAGGAAAAACTTTTGATATTGGAAAGGAACTTGTCTTCATAAAGTCGAACCATCTCCCATGCGTCCCTGGTATTATATTTTATATTTTGTCAATTCTCAATACCTTAACTCTTAATTTTATAAGTAATGTCTATTGAAGAGTAAACTTGTTTGGAATTTGAATATAATATTTTCCAATCTTACTTCCGGGCACCAATGAAACCTTACTTCATCAATGCATACCCTCATTTATAATTCGACGCTATAGTGATTTCAAATCTTCACATATACTTGTAGATTAGTTTCTATTTAATTTATGTTAAACGTTTATAGAGCACGTTTGAACATAACCCTAGATAATATGAGTGCAATATAAACCACGGTGAAAGTGTCACATTGACCGACTTTTGGCAAATATACGCCTCAAAATGAAATCAAAATGTTAGTTGCACTATACTATATTGCCAATACAAACCAAAATTTAATAATACACGTGAATTTCCATGCATATTAATTTTTTATAGCCTCTCCTAATTTTTTTTTAATTTGCAAAAAGCATATGATTACGTTAATAGAGTAAAGTTGTGGAAAATATTGTCTGGAATATGGAATATGGTTTCTGTCAAGAGTAAATGGAGATCTTACAGCCTGGTTTGATATCAATAAAGGTGTCTAACAGGGTTGCGTAATGTCCCCGTGGTTATTTAATCTATACAAGACAAGTGTATGAAAGAGCTGAAAGGGTTGGGATGTAGGTGCCAAAATAAGCAGAGTGTCAGTAAGCTGTCTCTTGTATGCGGATGACGCTGTCCTACTTGCAGACAACAAGCATGAACTACAAGTCCTGGTGAATAGTATGTATGAGGTATGCATGCGAAATGATCTGATGATGAATGTGAATAAGTCCAAGGTTATGATTTTTGAAAAAGAAGAAATCATGACAGTCTGCAACATTAGCGTGAATGGTGAAAATTTGGAGCAAGTAGATGAGTTCGTGTATTTAGGTAGTATGTTTACAAGAGATGGGCGAGTGGAGAGGGATATTGAAAGAAGGGTCGGGGCAGGCAACAAAGTGAATGGTGCACTTAAAGTTGCCATCGCAAACAAAAACCTGTCCAAAAAAGCTAGAATGGCAGTGCACAATGGTGTTCTTCTACCGACCCTTATGTATGGAAGCGATACTCTTTGTATGAAAGAGTGTCGAATGAAAATACAAGAAGTGAATGCGGTGCGAATGATGGTGTTTTGAACAAAATAATGAAAGGATCATTAAGATGGTTTGAACATATGGAAAGAATGAATGAAGAAAGAATGGTAAAAAATTATATGTTAACGATGTAAATGGAACCAGAAATAGAAGAAGACCGAGGAAAATGTGTCACGATCAAATAAATCAAATATTGAGTGTCGGTCATATATGAATGTTGATGAGAGAGAGAAATATGTCAGGAAAGAAAAGTGCGGCAGCCCATTATTTCTGCCTACCCTTTTCGGGGAGATGGCGTGATGGTTAGTTAGTTAGTTTCTAAAGACGGCGCGATATGCCTGACATTTAATATTCGATTGATAAGTTGATGTCACGTTTTCCTCGGTCTTCCTTTACTTCCTGTCCGTTCAAATCCTTAACGTATAATTTCTTTACCATTTTTCGTTTTTATATAATTATAAAACGAAGTATTTAAAATGTCTCAAAGTGAATTAAAATATTCTGGAATATCCTTGAACTCTTTTGAGGTTTTAGGTGATCCAAGGTCCTTTATTCTTTAAAAATATACATCAAAAGAGGTATTGCGATCAAACGAGTCCTGTAGTTAAATACGACCAGCAAAGCAAACATTTAATTAAACTTGTTTTGGGTGCTCCGTTCGAGAGGTTTTTTTTAATAATACCTAGTGGTAATTTTGTCTGGAGATTTATATTGATTTTCTTCATTTGAATTTTGAATTTTTTTATCTTAAATAAAGTTGCCTTTACCAAAAATGTACTTTCCACGTGGGAGTGGACTTAAACAACAAGAACCAAAAAAACATTGACGGTCGGAAAACTTTTTTTAAAAAAAATATTGTTTTTATATTAATTTTCCAACATTAAAAAAAAATAATAATAATAACTATCACGCCGTCTTTCCGAAAGGGGTAGGCAGTAAGAATGGACTGTCACACTTTTTTTTTTCCTGACATACATCTCTCGATTCCTCAACATTCATACATCGTCTCACGTGGCCGATATCCATAATTTGATTTATTTGATCATACCACGTTTTCAAACCTATCCAAAAAATCTAGAACGGCAGTGCACAATGGTGTTCTTCTACCGACCCTTATGTAGAGAAGTGAATCATGGAACTGGCAAAAGAAGGATGAACGTCGAATAAATGCAGTAGAAATGAGATCTCTTAGACGAATGTGTGGATACTCTTGTATGATAGAGTGTCGAATGAAAATATAAGAAGTGAATGCGGTGCGAATGATGGTGTCATGAACAAAAAATGAAAGGATCATTAAGATAGTTTGGACATATGGAAAGAATGAATGAATAAAAATTGGTAAAAAAATTATATGCTTATGATGTTAATGGAACCAGAAATAGAGGTATACCGAGGAAAACGTGGCACGATCAAATAAATCAAATATTGAATGTCGGCCATGTGAGGAGTCAGAGAAATCGACGCGCGTGCATGATACGATGTATGAATGTTGAGGAAGCGAGAGAAATATGTCAGGAAAGAAAAGTGTGGCAGTCCATTCTTTCTGCCTACCCCTTCGGGGAGACGGCGTGATGGTTAGTTAGTAAGTTTTTTTTTACCACGTTTTCCTCGACCTTCCTCTATTTCTAGTTCCGTTCCCATCGTTAAAATATATTTTTTACCATTCTTTCCATGTGTCCAAACCATTTTTATGTTCCATACATTATTTTGAACATTACACTTTCGTCATTTGTACCGCTTTCACGTCCTATATTTTCATTCGACATTATATTATACACCGATTTTCTACACATTCGCCTAAAAGATCTCATTTCTACTGCATTTATTTTTATGTTATCCTTCTTTTGAAAAATCTTCTTACTTATTCAGTTTGTTATGTTACTTATGGACAGATTCTAGAAGATCTAATGAAGACGAAACAGCTGTCGCGACAGTTTCGTAGAATTTAAATAGATAAATAATGATATTATCTCAGTGTTCCAAATTAATCAGTTAATAATGTTAAAGTATCACAGTGTTTTCGCCAAAACAATGGATTACAAACAATTTTTTTTAATAATTAATGCGAATAAAAACATCTGTTATCTAGAAATTTTATTATATTTTATAAGAATGACGTGTTTCGCCTTGCTATGGCATTACCATTTATTATGCCTGTTTTATTTGATGATGTCTTAGGAGAACGAAACATGTCGTTCTCATCAAATCTAATTTAAACTCTAGAAAACGGATGTTTGTATTTGTATATGTTATTTTATATGGTATTTACACCATTGCTTAAGAATCTACCAGCATGGCATTTTTTTTTTATAAAATGACGAGTTCTTAAAAAAGCTTTTTTTACATGTGCATCTCCTACCTTTTACCTTTTCGTAAATTTAATTTTACATATCTGACAATCTGTGATATAGAAGTCACGTCTCCTTAAATAATGAGGTCCAACTGTTCCTTCATCTCTTAGGTTGCCTTCCAGGTGGACGATGGCGATGTCTGAAGGGAATTTCGGAAGCAGCTGTATATGTGAGTCTATCACTTCCCAATCTGGCTACATGATCCCTCCAGTATTTTCTGCTACGATGTTATAATAAAATTGATAATAAATTCTATTTTAAATATCTAGATGGCTGGTGACCTGTCTTGTATTAGACTCGATTTTCGAGCTAAAAGAGAGTTTAAAGCTATATAATCGAAATTCTTTTTAAGCTCTTCAAAAATTCCACGAAATGTCACTGCTTACAAATGCTAGTTGTTCTGAGTATTGACCCCAGGAACGATTTCTAGTCTATCAGCTAAGCACATATTTAAAAAAAACTTTGCTATGATTAACGTCTCAAAATACATAATACTTAGATTTTTGTAAGATGAAGAAACAGCGTCGATGACCCGATTAGATTTTTTTAAATATTTATTTCTATGTTATCACAGTGTTTTATTTACTTATTATTAGTTAAATTCAATTAAATGTAGATGTCGTTTACAAAATAAATTGTAACAATAAAAGTAAAAACCCTAATATATAATATTATTTTAATAAAAAAATTCAGAGAAGAACATGTACTTTTACTCTTGGAAGATTTAATAAAAAAATGTAAAATGTTTTCAAACAACAGTTGTTTGTTGATGATGTCAACATAGGTTGACGAAACAGCTGTGGCGACAAACTCATTTAAATTATCAGTGATACGTGAAAACAGTGTTTTAATTTTAAACATTTTATAATGCTGAAGAATCATAGTGTTTCGGAAAAAAAATTATTCGATTTTTTTTTAATCAACTATTATACAAAATTTTACATAAAATTTTATCAAAAACATAAGTAAGTATGCATAAGCCCAATCACCAATTTTGTGAATATCATATTTTTTATACATTTCGTTCGAATATATTATAATCTTTAAATTTATCGAATTGTTAAACGATAAGAAGAATAAACTTTGTATTTCACTACTAAAAGCTCTATATTTCACTAGAAAAGCTCTACATTTCACTAGATCGCCCCAATTGCCTACAAACAGTAATTTAAGCTCTACTTTGTTCCCTGTTTCGTTGCGTTTTCGATTATAATTTGTTTTCAAAATGCAAATGGCAAAGTGGCATGGTTAAATTAATCAAATTTTAAAGGTAAGAAGTCGGAAGAATCGACGTGCTTGTATGACTCGTTGTATGAATGTGAAGGAATCTAGAGAGATGTGTCAGAATAGAGTAGTATAGCGATCCATTCTCTCTACCAACCCCTGCGGTGAAACGGCGTGATGGTTTTTTTTGTTATTGTTTAAAATTATAAAAAATTAAAAAGATAACCCCTATTTGGGAGGTATAAAACCGTGCAATATGTAAATTATCAATAAATACATGAATTAATTCAAATAATTATTTGAATATACAGAAAATCCACGGTTTTGGCGGAAACAAAACAATAATTCAACACAATTAACTGTTCAAATTTTTAATACTCTAATTATAAAATTGCCACGACAGTCGTTTCGTCTACAGATGTTGGTACCATCAGGTGTTACAATTAACAAGTTGATAGTGTTTCAAATTAAAATGTTTATAATTAATACTAAAGTATTTTTTTACGAACAGTGTCCTAGAATCAAATATTTACAATATTTAATAATTTTTACTGTTTATAAAACCATTAAAACTCTTGTTATTCTATTTTAATTAAAATAGCACACACAGTTTTAATCTAAATTCCTGATTGAGATAAATATTTCATTATTACTTACTTACAGTATCGCCCGTAATCCCTTATGAGGAGTACTTATTCAAATGTGTCTAATTTATAGCGAGTACCCAAATTGAGTCAAATTAAGTTGAAAAAAAAACACTTAGACGAATGCTCATACGACCTTTTTTTTCTTGATATAAAATTTAAGATAATACTGTCCCGCAGAGATCGTGTCGAATCATTAGCTTCAATATCCATAAAACTGTCCGTTAAAAACTTCTTGGCGCCGATAGAACCACAAGTTATTTCTTCCATATTCGCAAACACTTTGTGTTTTGGGTTTACATTTAAATAACTTTTTGAAAACATTGTATTTTCACAAAACTTTTTTGCACCTTTCAAATATGTTTCGGGACACAGACTTTATTTCTTCAGTGTATGAATAAATACTTTTTTCAACAACAGTTTTCATATTTTTCATCTTTGATAATATTTTTAATCTTTTATATCCAAATCAATA
Organism: Lepidostoma basale; assembly: GCA_022606425.2. NCBI lineage: Eukaryota > Metazoa > Arthropoda > Insecta > Trichoptera > Lepidostomatidae > Lepidostoma > Lepidostoma basale. The sequence goes on along the minus strand of JAHDVF020001081.1, from coordinate 848,506 downwards.
TTCTATATATTGACGACCTTTGTGACCGAGTGGTAAGTGCATTGACTGCCACCCCGAAGGTTCCGGGTTCGCTTCCCGGCGAGGGTAGTGTGATTGTCACACTGTCTTTGGTCTGGTGTAGAATTCACATGACAGTAAAATGGCGATAGATTAGCTACCTATCACATGTCACGAGAATCACTATGATAGCTATAATATCCTTTACATCAATTTGGCTCATGCTGTCATGATGTAAAGAGCGATTCAACAAAATAATAATAATCATTATAGTAAGATTGTTTTTATGATGATAATATTTTCTAACTGATCGTGAATATCATATGCAGTATTTGTTTTTAAATTTAAAACACGTATTAACGCGATGATTGCAAAAATCACGAAAATATCGCTTTAAAATTAGCATATTATTATTATTTAATATTACAAAAACTTCATAGACAAAATCGTGGCTCCGATGGTAATATTACGTTATAAGAAAGCCTCATGACCATGCCGTGAAAAGGTGGTTTTCCATGGTTGCTAATAAGAGGGGGCAAATTAGATCCCAAATCACCTAGCCGACGAATATCACCTACAGAGGGTCACAAAGTTTCCATGCTTTTGAAAAGGTGGCTACTTGCGAAACGCCTGGTGCCAAATTAAAAAATAGTCATTTTTACATATTATAAATATCACACTATTCAACAAACTATTTTCGGTTTAGTCAAACATTTTACAATTTACGAATATTTTTAATTGCACTTGTTAAAAATATATACGTGGACCTCAAATGATCCGATTTCAGGTTATGCATTAATAAAAAAATATCTTGATCAGCATTCAAAATTTCCTACTTATTTCTTACACCATATAACATACATAAGTTGGGATCATAATAAAATTTCAACCCGTTACTTTTAAATTTGGATAAACCTTTTTTTATAAAACAAATTAATCTGCCAAGATTTTAAGTTAGGGGTTTATTACGCTATGTTAAGAGCCGAGCATCTTAACAGAAGAATGCCCCACCCAGTGACAGCATGCCGGACCACACAGGGTTGAATCGGATTGAGCAAAGAAATAAATGTTTTTAAAAAAATATAACATCGTATCGATTTATATTTATATGGTTGTCCAAAGTTTAGAGTTACGAGAGAAAATTAAAAAGTTTAGTTTTAAATATTCGAGAGAATGAATTCTAAATATAAAATACCGTTTTTTTTCCAAAACATAAAATTTGAAAAAAAAATCGAAGCTCAATATTTTATAAATTCGCAATATTATCTTCCTTTTTCATGTTTTATTCTAGCAACAATATCAAAATATAATGATTCTGATTTGATTATTTAACATTTATATTAGTTTGGTTTTTTTGTTAAAAAAAATAATAACTTAAATACACACTTACCTTATATGACCGTACAATTCTTGGAAAGTTTCAGCCTCTTTGATGATGTTATTCCAAGCTCCTTGATCCTGCACCATTTCTCTGCTCTCAGCAGACCGTTTCGCCAAACTTAGCCGGATCAGCCAGAACATTTTCCATCAGGCGCTGTTTAGACCTTCAATCCATACTAGGCGACCCCAATACAGCGCAAGCTAAATTGATGTAAATAATTATTCTAATGCAAATAATTTTTACATATTGACTGTTAAAATTCAAAACACTTATAAAATTTAAATAATTATTTTACACTTTTTGAGAATGTCGTGACAGCTGTTTCTCCGACTGATCTTGGCATCATCAGCTGTTACAAACAGCCGAAAAGGATATTATAACAGTTTTGTAAATTTTTCAGTTAATAATTTTGAATTATCATATTGTTTCGGTCAAAACAATGGACTATTTAATATTTACGTATATGATCAGTTTTCATAAATTCGCTTTTAAGATATTAATCAAAAATCATATGATTTATTTAAGTCATACATAATTTTTTTAATATATTAATAAAACCAGTACGAAATGAACGTTCTTGGGTAGTAATATTTAAATCACTTTTATTTTCACTATTAATGTGGATTGCATTTGTTTGCCTGAGTCCGCCTCTGCAGATAGGTGTGCTGTAACAGTGGTATTGTGCTACGGCCGATTGTTGTTTCTACCTGAAGAGCAAGCGCGTGCGTGTGTGGGTGACGTGTGCTACACGCTGTATATACACACACTCGCACGTGGGGCTCGTGTTGGTGAGGCGACTGTGTGTGACCTTTCATTGATGCGCGTGCAATATTGCGTTAGATTGGCTCACAAGTCTAACATACATGCGTATACTCTACTGCCACAAATCATAATGCCCTTAGTAATACTTAATTATTCTGTCTTTCATTTGATTTAATACAATAAAATATTTAAAAAAACTCACATTTTGGGCCCTTCTTCTTCTTCTTCGGCATTACAACCCTTGGTGGGTCTTAACTTCCTCCAAGAAACGTAACCATGCCGTCCTGTCTCTGGCCGCCACCTCCTGTCTTGGTGCTTCAGGACCCGACCACCATCCAACCATCGCACTCTCGACCTGCCGATTGTAAGCCCATCAGTCACAGCAAATAGATTGAAATTTCCTTAACAAAAATGTTATTTTCAAACTCCACATTACATAATATTTAATATTTTGAAAATGTCTGATTTATATTTTTTTTATTATAATTGAACAATTTTATATTTTACTTTGTAACACTTTATCAAATAACAAACTTGAATATAAATAGAAGACACATTATTATATTATATATTTTTTATTTCAGTAACATGTTTCACCTTGCATTATCAAATGTTTGTACCAAAAGGGCAAAACATGTGACATCCATATAATATAATGTAACTTCAAACAAAATTACTTTATCATGAATACAAAAAAAATTATATGAAGGTTTACACCATAAACAATTCTTCTTTTTTTAACTTTGTTCACACCGCCAACCGTTGTTCAATGAATCCGCAACACAGAGTTATGGCGAAACAAGAAATTTTAAACAATTGTTCAAGAACAAAAAAGGTCGATATTAAGCACATAACATTAACGAAAACGTCAAAATAAGATATTTCGTAATAACACTTTGTTAGGATAGTATCTAATGATTCATTTGATAATGCCCTAACAATGCGAAATATTTCAATCCTGTACAATATTAGAAAAAATATATATTATAATATTATGCATTTTTTTAGTGTTTTAAATAAACGGAATATTATTCTGTTAAATGTGAATAAGTTTACAAAATTAATTTTTACTATAATAAAAATCTTCTTTTTTTCTTTTTTCCTTCTACAGGGGATCAATTCTTAATTGTAGAAAAATTAAAAGCTACCAGGATTACCTACTACCAATATTTGCACTGGTGATGATTGCTCTAATAAGAATTTTGTTATCTTCAATTAGATCACCTGCAAATGTAGGCATATCATATTTTATATAGAATTGAATTTTGTCAGTTAAAATGTAAAAATTTATCCCCGTTCATGTCGAGAATATCTGAAACAAGATCTTTGGGTATCGTGATTTGCTCGTTTTAATAGAGTAATGGAAAAAAGTGGTATCTGATCCGGGCAAGTTGATCGAAAATGCGCAGAAGTATCAAAGATGATGAATTTTATTTTTATTTTACAGAAATGAGACAAAACAAACGTAAAATATTTTGTACTCTTTTGGTTACATAAATTTATGAAAAAAATGGGCGACCTTCGTGGCAGAGTGGTAAGAGCTCTAAATGCCATACCGAAAGTCCCGGGTTCGATTCCCGGCGATGGCAGTGTGATTGTCAGTGTCTTTGGTCTGGTGTAGATTCACGTGACAATAAAATGACGGTTGATTAGCTACCTATCACATGTCATGAGAATCAATATAATAGCGTACAACAAATTTTATAGAGTAATTGGGTTTTCAAACGACTTGTTGTTGACAAAAAAAAATAATAAAAATATATGAAAAAGTAATTAAAAAATTAAAGATTAAAAAAAAAGTATATCCCAATACTGAAAGAAACAATACATATTTATTATATCTTAAACGATGCTATAACTGCAGATTAATTCATTAATACTTAATTATATTTTACAGGAATGATATATTTCGGCTTGCTAAGGTATAATCAAATGTTATTTAAAATTTAATCGAAAATTTTTAATTAATGCCTCAGCAAGGTGAAATATGTCATTCACATAAAATACAGTAAAACTTCTAGAAAATGGACGTTTTCATTCGTATTAATTAAACTATACGTACACAACGCAATACAATAAAATACAAACACATAGAGTTAATGTATTAAAATATAACCTCACCTCATGGTCGTATTCAGCATGCAATCCATCCCCTTTACGAAAGGCAAAGAGACGATATCCTCCGATATACGATTGACCTTCCACTGATGATGGATTGGCGAGAAAAAAATTTCGTCCTGAATACATCCATTATATCTGATTCCAAAATATCCATATTAAAACATGCATATTTGCCATTTGACCCAATTTTGTGTTCTATGAATGCAGCAGTAATATATAAGATTTGAATATACTTTGACATATTGTGGCTTGAGGTGTTTAAATGTAGAATATATAAGTGGTAAAACTTTATATAATCACTTCCACTACTGCTTCTTGCCAAATAATTCAGTAAGGAATGCGTGTTTTTTTCGTTGTCAATTCTACACAGTACACAAATGATGTCTGATGGAAGAACATTAATATTAACGTTTCTTCAGTAGTTCTAAATTTAAAAGAAGTTATCCCTTTCCCCACACTCCAGAGTCGTATATTCTGTTAGAAATTAAACAAAAATGTTGTGTAATATGTCGAAATATCAATTTATACAAGAGTAAAATTATTATTTTTTAATCTATGGATATTTTTACGAAGACCATAGACTAGAACATAAACAAACCAATTGTCGCAATCTATGCAAGCGGTCGTGGTAACAAAAAAACTCCATAGTAATATGGGTAGAAAGTGCAAGTAATCTGTGATTTTTGGCTAAATTCATATTAAACTGGGGAAAAGTTTCACAGTAATACACTCTCAATAATCAGTAACTTCACAAATCAATATGTGATTTAGATATTATACAGTGCCACAAACCAATACAAATGGTAAAAAATGCGGAGAAAAAAAAAACTTTTTTCTACTCGACGTTCAAAAACAACATCTATATATTGATCGACGCCATCAAACAGGTATGGGAACTGATTTATTTTATTTTACGACAGCTGTTTCATCAACCAATATTGACATCATCAGGTGTTACAATAATAGGTATATCAAATGTCAAATTTTCGTGATTTTTCGAAATTTTATGTGTATTTGTTCCTATATCAATTTAAATAATTTCTTTGATATAATTTTGAAGTTCTTGCTGAAATTGAGTTAGGTACCTAAATATTTTAGTTAAAAGAACGGTTTGTTACTGTTTATAGTAGAAAATATTAAAGGTGGAAAAATAAAATACAATTGTGATACAAAAACAAAGTTTTTTCATTAACAGTTATAATAAGTAAAATTTGACTTTGCAATGGGTTGAAAACATTTACGTGATTCGCTAAATTGACGTAGAAAAAACTAATCCATATTGTCTAAAAATATATTAATATTGTTAATTGAAATTTCTAAACGGCATTTAATTGTAAATTATGATAGTAAACATTCCTTTGTATTACAAATTTAGTTTTATTCTTTAGTTTCGACCGATTTCGATAGCATGTCTCCTTCTTCATCCAAAAATTGGCAGCAACCTACCGAAACCGATTGAAATAGAGGAAAAATGGAATAAAACTATACACAAATTATAATTTGAAGATTTATATTAATTTTATCTAATCCGTGGAAACAGTCTAATATATTTTAAAGTAATGTAACAAATTTTCTTCTTCTTCTTATAGTGGCGTGTAAGTTTAAATGCTTTCTTTTCACAGTGATTTCCTGGGAAATGTTACTAGAGTGATGTCTCGTTGCCTTTTCCAGGAATTTTCTGTAAGGGTTACCTTCCCTAAGCTGATGGGTCTCGGTTTTATGGATACTCAATACCTCCTCCCCCTGTCTGGTGGTGCTATTGGTGATCACATTACGAGGGGCTCACGGGATCATGAGGACCGCTCTAGGACGCAAAGGAATCAGACGTTTGCTGTTATCATACAAGGTGGATGATTCATGACATCTTCCAGCAGGGTATTTCCATGGCATTTACGGTCGTTCGAGCCCCAAGGTAATAAATACTTATGTTTTAAGATTTTCGTATAATTACAATGAAACCATTTTAAATGATGCAATATTAATTATAAAAGACGTTATGGTCGCTTATCACCCAGAACCTATAAAAAGCAAGTACTTGCTTCATTTAAATGACATTATTTAAATCCTTGTGCGTTAGAATAACCTCCGAGATAACTCTGCGTCTGACTGGTCCGGGCGTATAATGCGTGCTCTCGAGAGATACAGCCTCCTTACAATAGGCAGAACGAATCTCATCGCATGGACCAAATGAGACTTGATTTATCCATTTTAAATTAAGCCGCATAGAACTCAATCCGCATTCAGGCTCGCGTGCAGTCATTAACATTATCTTATTTATTTTTTTACCTTTTACAGTTTATAATGCGAATGAAAAACTGTGTAAACGTACGCCTCTACAGAGATGGAATAGTACAAGTATTAACAATTCGATTTATTCAAAGCAACAACAACAAACCATCACGCCGTTTCCCCGTAGGGGTAGGCAAAGAGAATGGACCGCCACCTACTCTATCCTGACACACCTCGTTAGCTTCCCCCACATTCATACAACGAATCATACACGAACGTCGATTTTTCCGACTTCTAATATGACCAACCTTTAAAATTTTATTAATTTGGTCATGCCGTGTTTTTTTTCTTGTATTCAACAGGCTGTTTGAACCGAATTACTGTACACACATTATTTTTAGCTATTATATATTAATGATTTTTCATGACATGTGATAGGTAGCCAATCTATCGCCAATTTATTGTCACGTGAATTCTACACCAGACCAAAGACAGTGTGATAATCACACTGCAATCGCCGGGAATCGAACCCAGGTCCTTTTTATGGAAATCAGGGCTCTTACCACGAAAGTCGTTTTCTTTAGTCTACCTTGACTCCGTACTCCATTCACATCGTTGACGTATACTTTCTTAACCATTCATACAATAATCTCAACATTTTGCTAACACCACACAACTTGTTGGTCTCGCGCTGGCTTGGATATGGTTCGGTGATACGGAATCTCACTCATGCTGGAGAGGGTTCAAAAATGATTGCTTTGGTATCTATATATGAGGAAGTTCAGTAATTATCCATGTCTCTGTTCTAACGCATTTCCCTTAGGCAAGCTAGGAACCAACAGTTCGCGTGTAAGAAGGAATGGGTTCACACTTACCTATTGCTCAAACGAATTCATCAAGAACATTCCGGGTAGAGATCTTCAACTGTGACAGTATGTAATAGATTGTTTTTTCTCTCATTATGCATAAGCAACTTGCCCCTGATAATGCCAGGGGAATGAGTAGTCAAACTACTGAACGAGATTGTTTTAGAGACATATTAACTAAACAATATTTTAAATCGAAATAATTTAAATGGTTTATTTTACAAGTATGAATTATATAATATTTATCAAACTCCTTAGTGTCAAAATTGCTATTGTTTTCCAGGCTAGGTATAAGGTTCAAAATTGAGGACCTAAATATTTAATGTTTTTATTGCATAAAGAAATGAGACTAGATTTTCTTCTATATTCGCCATACTTTGTGTTGTAGATGTAGTTAATTACATCAAACTACATAGACATAATTACCTGAACCTCAATAAGATCTGTAAATTATTATTTTTAATTTTTAATTAAATCATAATATTTGTTATAACAAAAGCATAAACGTTCCAAAATAAATCTTTATAACATCTGTCAGATCATGTAAACAATTTTATAATATTTTAAATATGTATCACTGAAGAAGGACCTGTTGTCCGAAACATGTCTATGTAATTAAAAAAAATTTAATGAAAGTGTTATATATAAAAAAAAATATAAAAAAAAGAAAAAGAGATATAGGAATTGATTAATCAGAGGATATTTCGAAATTTACACCATGCTGGAATAAGCAAAAAAAAATACGCGTTAGCCTATAATTCGCTATCTACGATTTGTGATGAAAGAACGGTGATGACAGGCGTGTCTCCATAGCATCCGCCAAGTATTTCGTCCACTAGACCACCAGTTGGATTTTTTCTGGAGTGGTATAGATTAATAAAATAATTTCTGGTTCTGATTTTGAAAATTTGGTTTGGTTCATGTGGTGCTCCCGTAAATTTGGAGAAATTTCGTGTATAAGTGAATTTTTTAGTCAATTTGATTGTAGCCGCACTTTATAATAGTTAATTGTGACACGTAATACGTTTGTACTGTTTTGAAGTTAAAATTATACAAGTTTTCGTTTATATAAAGAATTTTGACAAGTGTAAAAATAAATTGTGCATTTGTTCCAATGACAATTAGAAAAATTTCTTCAATATTATTTTAAAATTCTTGTTGGTATTGGTTTGTTTTAAGTGCTTTATTACTGCTAATTTTAAAAAAATCCGTAGATACGTGGAACATAAATTAAATAAACAATCTGTGTACCATCTAAAAAGAGAATTTTGTGTTAAATTATTTATTTTGTTATTTTATTTTATATTATTGTATTTCACATTATTTTTTTGTGGATGTTGGTAGAACGAAGTGTGCGCGGGAGATTCCTACTGGTGGCGATGAGATTCTCAACTCATCACACCGCGTCTCCCGTGGGGCGAAAAGAGAAGGATGGAGTGCCGCATCGGTTAAAATGTAGCAGTCCATCCTTTCTACGGTTGTCTACCCCACCGGAATTCACCGAAATTTGTGCTGTTTCTTGCCCTCTGAGGGTGCGCTGTTTTCCAGCTGGGAGGAGGAGATTGCCCCTCTGTGACGGGCCTCGTTCCTCTCCTTCTTGGCCATTATAATAATTTGTGCAGTGGTTTTATTTATTTATTTAATATTATGAAATGTTTCCTAAACATCGTCCTTTGTCTTACATGCCAAAAACCGTACTCCACATTTTTATTTTTATTTTTTCACATCCCGCATTTGTCTCCTCTGCCTCTCTTGTTCTTCCCGCTGTATATTCCTTTGGTGTATCATTGTTTTATCTTTTATATAATGTTTCTAAATGTTCATGTATTATATATTATGTTTATTTATTCAATAAAGTACAGCGGAGCATAGAAGTAAGATTGAGTAGATTAAATGTGGTCCGGCAACCCCTAGTTGTTGCCGTATTTAAATGTAAGTCCCGGATGGACCGGGGACAGGCCCAGGGAGTGTGCGAGCGAGGTACGCCCGGGTATGTGGCGGGAACTTCTATGTTCCTTTTTTAAAAAAGGCCATTCTTTCTGCCTACCCTTTCGGGAGACGGCGTGATGGTTAGTTAGTTAATTAATAAAATAAATATTTCCCGATGCTCGCCTGCCGGGCGAGCCGCTTGCGGGATATCACACAACTTCCGAATTGAAAGCAACAATGGATAATAGATCATTACAAAATAATCCGCCTAATGAAAGGATTCTCCACCGAATCTTTATGGCTGTTTACATTGTCCGGCCCGCACCGCAGAGGTGGTCGCCGCACTAGCGCTCTACCGGTCTACCAACCCGGGATTGCCAGGGTTGGGGTATTACTTACCCCGTATAGCGTATTTGCGAAATCATCAAACACATTATGATTTTATAGATTCATTCAAGCTTTAAGACACTCAATATACATATTTCATTGTCTTTCCTAAGTGGTAGATGTTTCATCATCATCATCATCATCAGCCGTCTGTCATCCACTACTGAATGTAGGCTTCTCCCAAAGCCCGCCACCGCCCCCTATCCATTGCCGCTCCCATCCATCCATGTCCAGCAATCCTCTTCAGATCGTCGGTCCTCGGGGCAGGAGGACGTCCAACTCTACAGAATCCTGTACGCGGTCTCCACTCCAGAACCCGTCTTCTCCATCGGGTGTCGGTTCTCCGACAGATATGGCCAGCCCACCGCCACTTCAGCCCGCCTATCCGTAGAGCCACCTTAGGTTGATGTTTAACACTTTAAAAATGATTAAAACATTAATTTTCTAGAATTTTACTTAATTTTATGGATAAAATTAAAAAAGAATTCGTGAGATGGGTTTATTTATTTATTTATTCATAATACCCAAATGAGACATAACAAACAGGAAAACATTGATGTGGACATATGGAACGAATGGATGAAAGTAGAATGGTTAAAAATTTGTACACAAGCAACATGAGTGGAAAAAGAAGCCGAGGACGTCCAAGAAAAACATGGCATGACCAAATTAATCAATTACTAAAAGGCGGACCTATTCGAAGTCGGAATAATCGGCGTGCGTGCATGGTACAATTTATGAATGTAGAGGAAGCCCGAGAGGTATGCCGGTACAGAGAATTGTGGCGATCCATCATCTCTGCCTACCCCTCAACATTCATACTCACTCTATATAGGTTTTTGTTTGCGATGACAACTTTAAGTGCACCATTCACTTTGTTGCCTGCCCCAACCCTTCTTTCAATATCCCTCTCCACTCGCCCATCTCTTGTAAACATACTACATGGAAAAAGATCTACAATGCGTAGGGTTACCTAAACCCCGCTACACAAGTGGAGGGTTAAGGTGCTTAATATCAACGTTCCTATCAAAACTCTTACATTGTGTTTTCCTCAAACGTACACTTCGTATTTCGAATTACGTCCTTAAAGGAATGCCGTAAAGCTGCCTCAAGAATGTATGTAAAATATTCACTATTTTATTCAAATTGTGTTCGTGTGTACCTGGGATCCAAGGATTATCGTGCCATATCTAGAATGGGATAAGCCGATAAAACAGATCTCTATAATAGTTTGAATGTAAATTGTTAACCATACACAATACGACAGTTTTTCTTTATTATCCTTAATAAATTGAACTAAACAGCCGAATCAAAATTTTAAAACAATTATATTTACGCAATACTTTTTTGCACTTTTCACAAGCATGTTTCGTACAGCAGACGTCCATCCACAATATAAAAAAGTATGTGTGTGCATACATAAAGGTATATATTTAGATTAACTAACTTAACTAACCATCCCGCCGTCTCCCCGAAAGGGTAGGCATAATGAATGGTCTGCCACACTTTAACCGATGCGGCACTCCATCCTTCTCTTTTCGCCCCGCGGGAGAGTATATATTTAGTTTTATAAAATACCTTTCCGAATTTCAAAAATCATAAGTTTAGATTTAAAATAAATTAAATGTAATAGTAGGTATGACGTATTATTGTTTAAATATTATTATAAATTGGATTGCTTTTAAATAATATTACCGTCTTTTGTTTCGTGAACAATGATGTTAAGCTCCATATTAAATCATTTATACGAATAAAAACATCTGTGTCCTAGAAGTTTTATTTTAATTTATGGGAATGACATGTTTCACCTGTTTTAGGTAGTATTAAATATTTTTAATGCCTTAGAAAGGCGAAACAACGCAACAAAAAACTTCTAGACTATAGACATTTTCATTCGTATTGATTTAACTGTCTTTTGGGTTTACTCATATTAAAATCACTTAGAATGATCATCTAGGCTAATTTTCATTACACTTTATACTATAAAATAGAATACTCAAATGAGTTGTGATGGGTTGTATATAATTGTAAGTGAAATAACTTACTGTGTTAAAATCTTTAAAAAAATGTTCAATGGACTCCTTCGGTATTATTAACAAAGCTAACGAAGCAATACGGCTTTTGCAACATATCAATACTCCACATTGACGCGCAAAAACTGTGTTCATAAATTGTGAATTGAAAATCACGAAACAAACTCAATTAATTCATAATTTACGATTGATAAAACTGCATTCCTGGCGCGCAGAAATCCTTCTTGTATCAAACTGTTTTTCAATACGATTTTTACGAACTTATTTATTTTTCTAATCCCAACAGAAGAGCCTCGCTGGATTAAATCATTATCAAGAATATAACAGCTTCGCCATGTCACTAAGAGGTGTTCCTCACCTCTGACACTCATCATCTTCTAAATCTAGAATCGACCGAGGAATCGGCTATTCTACTTGTCAGTATTATTCGACCATAATATCTCCATACAAACACCCATCTGTCGCATTTACGTCAGATAATCCTTAAAATATTTCTTGATTTAATTATCCATCAACGAAATTTTATCAAAGAGCTAAGCAAACACATATTCATAGCGCTTTAAAAATTGAATTGATTTTGGCGAATGTTAATAAATTATTTTAATAAGACACATAACAGCGGTTTAGCATAACAATAAATACGCTTTTTAAACTTTCCACAAAACTGTTAAAAACGCTTAAAGGTGTTAGATATGAGGCAGTCAAAGGAAAAGTGGACTAACCCCATCTACCATAAATTTGAGTAATGGCGCATTTTAGAAATTATTAAATTTTATCTCTTTGTGTTACGTAAATTTAACAACAAATATTAATTTTAAAGAAAGATTCTTGGTAAAAAAGATACGTTAATTTTAATGTAGATCCGTTTTTGGCCCAAAAATTAATAAATACTTCTTTTTTGGTGGCTTGGTCCACTATTGCGTTGAAGTGTTATTATGTTTAGTCCATTTTTTTATTAGGAAACGAAAAGTGAAATGAAATTTAAGGTATATAGAAAATATATCTATTATAATTTTAATCCCTTTCGGAATCAGAGACGTCTATTAAATCCGACTGAATATTATTGGTCTTAAAAATGTCTTAAATGAACTTCATTTTCGGCATTAATACTTTGGACTAACCATCTTGGTCCACTTTTGCATTGAGAATATTTTTAAATTTTTAATTGCAAAAAACAAAAATAAGACTCCCATCTAAAGAATATTGTTGGAACTAAGTTTAGTTCGTTTTTGAATCGAAGAAACACATGTTTTAGGCACATTCCCATAGTTAACTCAATATTGGCCATCATGTGGGTTAGTCCACTTTTCCTTTGAATGCCTCATATTTAAATGTGTATTCTGAAGCGTTTAAAGCTATTATAAAATGGCTACCGGGATGACCGTTTCACTAACACAAATATCAATAATTACGTCCGGATGAACAAGGACCAGTAGCAGCCATTAATATCCCACTAACAGGTTGTGAGGTATCTCGAATGTTATCCGAAATAATAAAGTATAAGAATTACATTCTAATTTAGATGTGTCGCGATACCCTTTTGGATTCTGAATTAAATTTATTGATGGTTTCCAAAGGTTAAACACGGTCGCGTTGGCGTGGCGTCTTCACATCCAAACTGCACTTGTTCCGAAGGCGCGAGAAAACAAATACATTAAAATTTACTTAGAAAACCGCGAATGATAAATTAGGTGGTGTTACCTCGTACCTGAGCATTCTTTTCGAGTTTTCAACAATTTATTACTAACCAACACCTCTTAAAAACATTTACGTCCCAGTGATCATGAACATATGAAAATATATAATTTAATTCAGTATCATTGTAAAATAATATCGAAACAGTTTTATAGGTTATAACTGTTAATGCAAAAACTTCATTTTATGTCACAATTGTATTTTATTTTACGCGACAGCTGTTTCTTCTTCTACTTCTGCTTTATTTAGGACTGTGTCCTGTTCCTGGGATGCAGATGTCAAACTATATCGTCATCTTTTAGGTGATCTTTCTGCCGGTCGATTTCCTGTTGGTACTTTATTTGCGGCTATATTTATCACTCTTTCAGAACATGCTCTTTCCACATGATCTCTCCAGTAGCGTCTTCTCAGTCTTCCCCATCGCACGACCTCTTCTACGTTGCAGATCTTTCTTATTTCAGAATTTCTTATTCTGTCTCGGAGTGTCGTTCGCGCAACGGATCGGAGAGTCTTCATTTCTGTGATTCTTAGGAGACTTTTTATTCTGATAGTGTCAGCTCTCGTTTCTATTCCATATGTCATTAAAGGACGCTAATAATAATAATAATAATAATAATAATAATAATAATAATAATAATAATAATAATAATAATAATAATAATTATAATAATAATAATAATAATAATAACAACAACAACAACAACAACAACAACAACAACAAACAACAACAACAACAACAACAACAACGACAACGACAACGACAACAAACAACAACAACAACAACAACAACAACAACAACAACAACAACGACAACGACAACGACAACGACAACGACAACGACAACGACAACGACAACGACAACGACAACGACAACGACAACGACAACGACAACGACAACGACAACGACAACGACAACGACAACGACAACGACAACGACAACGACAACGACAACGACAACGACAACAACGACACGACGACACGACACGACACGACAACGACAACGACAACGACAACGACAACGACAACGACACCGACAACGACAACGACAACGACAACGACAACGACAACGACAACGACAACGACAACGACAACGACAACGACAACGACAACGACAACGACAACGACAACGACAGCGACAGCGACAGCGACAGCAACAGCAACAACAACAATAACAATAATAATAATAATAATAATAATAATAATAATAATAATATAAATAACAATATATTTTTTCTGCCAACTTCCACCACTGCATCACTTCCAAACATCAGAGACATAAGAACAACTTTGTCATTATATCGTATAATATTTCGCGTATAGGTGTAAATAAATATTTATTTTACCAATCGTTATTAAATGATTGGTTAAGGTACATTTTAGACGCACTTCAGTTTCATTAACAAATATTACAAAAAAAACTCACCGATTTTTATTCATCGCGTATTGTCCAGAGGCCTTTCACTGCGTTGTGTATTGGGAAAAGTAAACACAGAAATTTTGTTGTATCTCTCGTCTAGCGCATATGTAATTAATACTGGCGCCACTATAGAAGCCCATTCTAGAGACTACATAAAGAATAGCCTCTCATTTAAAATATCGTCTCATACCTAACCTACGTGTGCCTAGTTGACTGTCAATAATTTGTGCTAAGTCAATTAAGAAGTATTATAGGAAAATGGGCTTTATACCAAGAATCTTAAAAGCTAATGTCTTTACAGCAACAATTTCTTTACGACGTTTTTTATGAATAAATCTCCAGTTTAATGCTCGTGTACCAGACGCCTACATTTCAATTTACACAGTTTCTTCTGAGAACAACGTTTAATTTTTTTAAACAAAGGCTACATTGAAATACCCTTAAAATTTGTAAACCTTTCAAAATAAATAGCGAGCACAGAGAATATAATTTAATTTGTATTTAACTTGATATCGAAACAAGAACCTAATTAAAATTACAATGTAATTAATTAAGCCAGTTTAATTAAACGTTATTTTTCAGCTCAGTGTTAGAATGAATTTACTAGAAATGAAAGAGAAAGTTTTGATACGTAGAATATATAAACCTTGGATAACTTATTACTTAAATGTGTATTCCCTTACTATGGTGCACACACCCAACGATTCGAAAGAGTTAAAAAAAAAACATTGAACTATTTTCTTCTTCTTCTCTAGCCGTCTCTCCGCTGCTGGTGTTCGTAAGAAGGGTGGAATAGGGAATGTTGTATTACATAAAGCGATCGCTAAGCCCAACCAATGACAGGTCATAATTCCTGTAAACGCCTCGACCACCAGCTTCTGTTTCCAAATAATTTACATCTTCTTCTCTATTGAGATACAATTAATTCTTAATAGGCATCTTCATATAGTCTCCATTTTTTGCGTCAATCTTTTCCGTCTTCTTTCTTCGACTCTAATAGCCCATCAGCCCATCTTCTCTGTGGTTGACTGATGCCTAGTTTTCCTTCCCATGGTCATTAACGACCTTTGTGGCTGAGTGGTAAGTACTTTGACAGCCAAACCAAAGGTCCCGGGTCCGATTTCTGGCGATGGCAGTGTGTTATCACACTGTTTTTGGTCTGGTGTAAAATTCACGTGACAATAAAATGGCGATAGATTAGCTACCTATCACATTTCACGAGAATCAATATGATAGCTATACCCTTTACATGGGTATTGGCTCGCGCTGTAATGATGTAAAGAGTAATTTAACAAAATAATAATAATAACTCACTAACTAACTAACCCTCTCCCGAAGGGGTAGGCAGAAAGAATAGACTGCCACACTTAAACCGATGAGGTACTCCATCCTTCACTTTTCGCCCCCGCGGAAGACGCGGTGTGATGGATTGCAAACCTCATCGGCACCAATAGACAATTCCCGCGCACACCTCGATCGTCCAACGTCCTCAAAATAAATATGAAACAAACAATATAAAATACAATGATATAAAATGAAATAACAAAATAAAAATAACATAACACATAGGGTTCTTTTAGATGGTGCACATGTTGTCAGCTGGACGATCCGGACTTTTGGGTTTATTTAATTTATGTTCCACGTATCCACCGTTTTTTTTAATAACTGTAATTAGACAATTAAACCAATCAAACTCTAGCAAGAATTTCAAAATATTATCAACAATAATAATAATAATAATTTCGTACCACAAATCTGCACTTAATTTCCACTCCACGGACTCCCTTAAAAATTGGCGAACACTTCATGAGATGATGTTACTCCATAGAATCATTCAATTTAAGATACGAAGCTCTTTACTACAAAGCTAATTGATTACATAAATACTTTCGTACGAAACACTTAATTTGTGGTGTGGCATTATTAAAAATAATTCATAACAACAACAACAAACCATCACGCCATTTCCCTGCAGGGGTAGGCAGAGAGAATGGACCGCCACACTACTCTATTCTGACATACCTCTCTAGGTTCCTCCACATTCATACATCGAGTCATACACGCACGTCGATTCTTCCGGCTTCTGACATGACCAACCTTTAATATTTGATTAATTTGGTCATGCCATGTTTTCCTCGGTCTACCTCGACTCCCTACTCCATTTACATATTTAACGTATATATTTTTTTACCATTCTTTCTTCACCCATGCACTCAATATGTCCGAACCAACATAGCGATCCTTTCATAATTTTGTTCATAATACCTTCTTTCGCTCTACATTCCTTCCTAATATCAACATTTGGGATTCTGTCGTACATCGTTCTACAACACATACGTCTTAGGGACCTCATCTCTACCGCATTTATTCTGCTCTCGTCTTTCTTCTGCCAGTTCCATGCTTCGCTTGCATACATAAGGGTTGGGATCAGAATTCCATTTTAAACGGCCATTTTCGCTTTCATTGAAAATTTTTTGTTTCCATTACAACTACTTTTAAAGCTCCTAATTCATTATAACTTTTCTAATTGTTTTTTTACCACTTTATTATTTATTTTTTAAACGAACCGGTTTTGTTCCTTTGTCAGGGTTACAAAACACTGACAGTTAGACTCCGGCAGGAGCGCAACTAGTTGGTTTGAAAAAAATACAAAATGATAAACAAAAATTACGGAGACATTACGCGACCCTGGGTGACACCTTTATTGATATCAAACCAGGCTGTAAGAACCCCATTTACTATGACACTTGCAGTGCATTCCGTGTATATCGAATGCCGTGATTATTCCATTTTCAGATAATATTTTCCATTGTTTAACCCCCCACATGATGGTCCGATGACATTACAAGAATTGCTGGCGATTGGATGCAAAAGGCACAAGATAGGGATACACGGAGAAGTATGGGGGAGGCCTATGTCCGGCAGTGGACGACAACGGCTGTCTAAGTAAGTAAGTAAGATGCTTTTACAAGTAGAAAAATGTATTTAAATTATTTTTTGTTACATAATTCTTTTCTTTATCAATGAAAGCGAAAACGGCCCTTCACAATAAAATTCTGGTCCCAACCCTAATTTATGGAAGCGAAGTCTTGAGCTGGCAGAAGAAAGATGTGAGCATAATAAATGCGCTAGAGATGAGGTCAAAAAGACGTATGTGTGGTAGAACGATAAACGACAGAATCTCAAATGCTGAAGAAAGGGATGTAGAGCGAAAGAAGGTTATGAACAAAATTATGAAAGGATCGCTGCGTTGGTTTGGACGCAGTGATCTGTGCGTTGGTTCGGATGGAGAAAAAATGGTTAAGAAAGTATACGTTAATGATGTCAATGGAGTCCGGAGTCGAGGCAGACCGAGGAAAACATGCGTGTATGACTCGTAAGCAGAAAGAATGGACCACCACACTGTTCTTTCCTGATAAACTACTCACTAAACGTTGTTGTTTGTAACAGTTTATGATATAGGTTAGGTAGTTAGTAATACCCCTAAGGGGTAGGCAGAAAGAATGTGTTAGGTAGTCAGTTATACCCTTAAGGGGCAGACAGAAAAAATAGACCACCACCCTGTTCTTTCCTGATAAACTTCTCACTAACTATTGTTGTTTGTAACAGTTCCAGATATGTGTTGGGAAGTTAGTGATACCCCTAAGGGGTAGACAAAAAGAATGTGTTAGGTAGATAGTGATACCCCTAAGGGGTAGGCAGAAAGAATGGACCACTACACTGTTCTTTCCTGATAAACTACTAACTAAACGTTGTTGTTGGTAACAGTTCATGATATGTGTTAGATAGTTAATGATACTCCTAAGGGGTAGGCAGAAAGAATGGATCACCACACTGTTCTTTCCTGATAAACTTCTTACTAACTGTTGTTGTTTGTAACAGTTCGAAATATGTGATAGGTAGTTAGTGAAACCCCAAAGGGGAAGGAGAATGAATGGACCACACATGTTCTTTCCTGATTAACTTCTCACTAACTGTTGTTGTTTGTAATAGTTCATGATATGTCATAGGTAGTTAGTGATACACCGAAGGGGTAGGCAGAAAGAATGGACCACTTCACTGTTATTTAGTGATAAATTACTCACTAACTGTTTTTGTGTGTAACGGTTCATGATATATTTTGGGTAGTTGGTGATACCCCTAAGGGGTATGCAGAAAGAATGGATCACCACACTGTTCTTTCCTGATAAACTTCACTAATTGTTGTTTGTCTGAATCAACGTGCGTGTATGTGTATCGCTGTACGAATGTGGACGAAGCTAGAGACGTGTGCCAGGATATAGTAGTGTTGCGGTTTATTCTCTCTGTCTACCCTTACGGGGAAACAACGTGATGGTTTTGTTTGTTTGTTTGTTAATTCTTTCATAAATATTTTTTTTAATGTTCATTTCTATTTACAAAAAGTTTTCTATTGCTGCTATAAAATCGGTAGCAGAACCTCAAACGCTGATGCTGATGATGATTTATAATAGTTTTTTGTTGTATTTTTGTGATCTGGCTTCTCGTTTGCTGACCACAAATGATATCATATATTAAATTGTAAATTTTAAGTATTATTCTACGGGGACCAATAGAATTAGCATAATCGTAAAGCAGGTGTATGAACTACTTGACGAGAACGACTACGTAACATCAAAACAGCACATCCCACGCAGTTGACACAATATATAAATTTAACTTCCGTATCATAGATCCAGCGGTCGAATCGTCTCACTTCATATATGGAAATGGTGCATATTTATTTTACTTTATGGGAGACATCTCATGCTAATGTTAGTTTATGGAACACTATCGTATCAGCCTGCTGTATCGGTTCTCGTTCTTAGTAGGGCCTTCGAAGTCCAGGTGCACTATTGTTTTATTGCGAGTTCGCATACGCAAATAATATGATTACTGAGAAACATATATTATCGCATTTGAATGTAAAAATTTCATCTGAGCTCAGGGTTACTAAAAGGGATAAGTATTAAATAATTAATACGAATGAAAACGTCTGTTTTATAGAAGTTTTATTGTTATTAATGGGAATGATAAGTTTAAGCTGTCTAAGGCATTATCAAATGTCTTATATTGATAATGCCTTAGACAGGCGAATCCCATAAATTGTAATAAAACTTCTTGATAACAGACATTGTCATCCGTATTAATTATTTAATATGGACTTTTACATCATTGTTCAAGAAACAATTAATAAGGTTCAATGGTAATGAAACTGTATGGTATCATCTCTTTTATTAATCCGTGCGTGCATCTTCTTCTTCAAGTACCCTGTCGGGTCCCCCCAACGTTAGCGATCACCTCAGCGAACCTGTCGCTATCCTGCGCCGCTCGGAACAGCTCCTCCACAATTCGGATGCCGGTCCACTCCCTCACGTTTCGCAGCCAGGACATTTGTCTTCTTCCGGGCCCTTGGCGTCCCTCAATTTTCCCCTCCAATATCAGTTGGAATAGGTGGTACTTTTCCCCACGCAGTATATGTCCCAGATGTGAGATCTTTCGAACCGTGTTTGCCATGACACCTGTATAAATGCCAAAGAATTGAAAAAAGGATTTCTGTAAGTGTGTTGATCCATTCTTTCTTCCTACTCCTTAGGAGAGACAGCGTGATGGTTAGTTATTATAATATCAATTGACGATTTTTTCGAATGAATAAAACCCTTTTTTCCACATTTTAATATAATTTTCTCGACAATTTTCGAAGGATTTATACAATCATCATTCGTTCTAGCGAAGATGAAAGTATTAAACCTCAGAGAGATGTCGAGAAAAATAATCTTAGCATTGGATGTAAAGAGCTTTCGTTTCATAAAAAATATATGGTATTTATTTTCACATAAAACACCTTTATGCTACTATGCCTAACCGAAAAAATATGTTTTCCACGCCTCCCTATCTTTTTATTTTTTTAATAGTTGTAATAATATGGACACGTTTTAAATAATAACAACTTTATAACAACAAAAAAACCGTAAATTACAATAAACAGAATTATAACAAGGTTATGCTGTAAGGTTTTCGGTTTCGACATGAAGTTTTTTTTTTTGTAGGTATGAAAATGGTTTTTTTTATTTATAATTTGGCGCCTCCCCTGGCAATAGTCCACGCAAACCCTTAGAAGCGGCCTCCTAGGTTGGCAACCACTGCAAAAAAATCAAAATTAGTTTTTTTTTAAGTCTATTTTATGAAATTCTTCTATTTAAAAAGGTTTATGTTTACTTTAAATGCATTCAATTACGACAATGTAAATTTTAAAATATATTTTATTCCACTAGTTATTCTTCTAGTTTCGACCGGTATCGCAGCATACTGCCATCCTCTTTTCTTTATTTAATATTCAGGCAAATGTTTGTTTTCTAGGAGATTTTATTTAATGTTTCATGGAAATTTTCAAACATGTGTCTCCTTTCCAAGGCTGTGTTCAATAAATAATATTTTGCGTAGATTTTCACCGTTGGCAGCAATATGTTTTATGTGTTTTTGGGTAACACCGTGTGATAACTCCTTCTCTACCGACGTTTCGGAGATCGTTGCAGTCTCCGAGATCAGGGTAATGTATATTACCCTGAAGATGGAGACTACAACGATCTCCGAAACGTCGGTCGAGAAGGAGTTATCACACGGTGTTACCCAAAAACACATCAAACAAATAATATTTTTTATTTATTTGTTAATCTCTTAGACTAGCAAAAAATTACGTTTTTCTCTAGTGTTCAATATTAGACATATACCAAAACATGTCATTCTCATAAAAAAAAACAACGAACTTCTAGAGAACAGATGTTTTCATTAATATTTATTAAGGAGTTTTTTGGCATTGTTCAAGCAACAATAAAATAAACCTCTCGTTGTTTTGTTAGTTGTTCGTGACAATATTCATTAGGTTTTTTTTATATTTTAATATATTTCTGGGAATAAGCTTTGAGAAATTATTCGGCCTTTTAAATATAAATTGAGTTATAATTATTGTACATTTATAATGACAATTTGAATAATTAATATTATTTTTAAGTTCTTGCTGGTGTCGGTTTGTTTTAAGTGCCTAATTACAGCTAAAAAAAACGGTGGATACGTGGGACATAAATTAAAAAGACAGTGTAAAATAGACGATAGACAATGTGCACCATCTAAAAATAACATTATGTGTTAAATTATATTTATTGTGTTATTTTATTTTATATCGTTGTATTTTATATTATTTGTTTTAGATTTATTTTGTGGATGTTTTACGATTGAAGTGTGCGCGGGAGATGCCTATTGGTGGCGATGAGGTTCGCAACCCATCACACCGCGTCTCCCGCGGGGCGAAAAGAGAAGGATGGAGTGCCGCATCAGTTAAAGTGTGGCAGTCCATTCTTTCTGCCTACCCTTTCGGGGAGACGGCGTGATGGTTAGTTAGTTAGTTAGTTACATTTATAATTTTTCGAAGATTGACAATGTATCAATAATAATTCAATTCTACTTGTTTTTCAATGGAAATAATACAATACCAATTACTGTGGAAACCTTTCTAGAGAAGCTTTTAACAATTTACGGTTTGTTTGAATTGAGATTTAAGCTTTCTGTGTATGTTCAAAGCTTGGCCGGAAGCGTGTCGTATTGCTTAAATTAACTTTTAAAATAAAGTGTTATTAGATATTGTTGTTTCCGTTGATACATCACAGATCAATTGAAAAAAATGTAAAATGAAACTTCACATCAAACATCATATTTTTTGCATTATTATCGTGTTTAAAAACAATTACGAAAAATTGAACAAAAAACAACTGAACTTAAAAAAAAACGTTGTAACACAACACATTATTATAAATTAAACACAAACACGTTTCGGGACACAGAATTTCTAAAGTCCAGAAGCGCGATCCGAAGTTTGAAGCTCCTTGGCGCCGCGGGACAAGAAGTTTGTGTGTTGCTTCTTCCTTCGAGGATTGTAGAGTTGACTTCCCGCCCTCTTTCAGATATCGTCGCGCCAACGCAACTTTGGGCGGCCAACTCCATGCTTTGCCGTCCTCGTGCACCAGCACACGAACGACGGCCGTGTCCCGCCCAACACCACTTAAGGGTTGCAGCCAATTTGATGACGTCGGAGACCTGTATCCTGGCTCGTATGTTCTAATTTCTGACTCTATCTCGCAAGCTGATACCCATACCCATCATGGCTCTTACCATTGCTCTTTGTGTCACTCTCAGTTAATTGGCACTTTTTGTGACATTTATCATTTAATATTAAACTAATTAATTGTGTTATTCAAGCTTTGGGCAACCTTGATATTTCGTAATATTTTGGCTATCATTTTGACAGGGGCCGATAGCACTGCGGACAACAGAAGTGAGGTGAGGTGTTGAACGGCGAAACTCCTTATAGGTAAAAATTACTGGCGCCTGTACGACCACGCATTCTCGGTCGGCTTCGGTGAAACCCCACTTCTCTACTCGGTTCTTACAGCCAATCACGTAGTCCACAGGTGAGTACGTTCCAATTTTAAATCATGGTACTCTATCTTAACAGAATAACAATTAATAACGCTTTTATAAAAACCTTTATTGTAATTCATGTATACTTCTATGATTTATTATTTCTGATAGAATAGAAAATATAATATATAGTCTGATATTTTAAATATTATATGAGATACCGGATTATGAAAACGCCCGTGTTCTTAAATTTTTTTAAATTAATCTAAGTGACATGATTCACTATACCAAGTCATAATTACATGTTTTAGAAAACAATTAATATATATTAAAATGTAAGTTTTTAAAGGTTGTAATATATTTTATTAGAGAGATAAATTTTGGCTTTTTAGGGCATTAACAGTCGAAATTGCCATAGCAAGGTAAAACACTTCACTCCCATCCAACATGAAACTAAATTTCTTGAAAAGTAACGTTTTTATCAATGTTTATTATGAAGTTTTAGATCATTGTTCAAGAAACAATAAATTTGGTGTAGACGTCTATGATTTAGCAAGACAAAAGATTAAAAAAATGCAATTGGCGTTTTATTTTATATTCAAACAAATCAAATCAGTTTTTAACATCAAAAGACATTTCAAAAATAAGGTTTAATGCATCTATTGAGAACAGATACAATAATAAATTGTATACGAGTAAAGTATACTACCAGAAACGTATGAGAGATATTAGGAAGACAAGATACCCTCCAAAATCAAGAGTATTTGACTTCTGAACGTACTTTCACTAATAAGAAAGTCGTCGATTTCCGACCAGATCGCGTTATGCAGATAAATTGCTATCCCACCGGTGTCATCAGAGGCAGGTTGGTTCTGGCGGCCGATACGTAAAACAATCTATGCTGTCGCTATCTATCTATCAAGGACAAAAAACTGAAAATCCTGCAGCACGGCCGAGTTCTCGAAATATAATATCCCCTGAGTTATCTAAAGAAATGGGTTATGAGATTCCCATCTCTTCGAAGCTACAGGGAGTTGGTTCCTATCATTCCCAAAAGACATGCCTTGGGATTAAGCCAAGGATGGCTACCATATTCCCTCATGTACAGATACCTCGGATTTGTTTTTAACCATCTCCAGCATAACGGAATATCTCGCCTCGTGAGGACTCCATATCACAGTATCAATGCGTTAATATGAAGATTTATATCATTGTTTAAGCAGCAATAAATACATTCAGAAACATAATTTTAAAAACAATTTTATTGTCTGATATTTTTTTCAGTTCGTGAATAATGAAGGAAATGTTTCAACATTTTAAACCATTTACTCGTTAGTACGTATTCATATGTATAACCTCCGCTATATAAATTTGTGAATATCCACTTGATTAGATCAATCCTTTGCCATAATTCTAATTAAATACATTAAACATAGGTAATTGGAAGACAAACTTGTATGTTAATAGAGGCAAATTTCAATGATCTTTGTACATTCGCAAGACGGGATCAATCACCCAGATTGACAGACAAACCTTCTATTTCAAATACTGGTTGAAACAACATATCATTATTGGCTTTACTTGTATGTAAATAGGGTTAACTCATAAGTAATCTTACTGCGCTGGACATCAAATAGTCCACAATTGTTATCTTAATTGTGTTAACTAAAAATCTATACAAAAACTAAACACCACAAATCAAAAATTTCGTATTAACAGACATATTAACAAATGTTTTGAATATTTTTTTATAAAATAAGCTACCACCCTATCAGACAGACTCCGATTCGTTAACTCTTATAAGAATTGAGAATAGTGAAAAATAACAAATTCGAATATCGCTGGTGACATTTTTTTTACTTTTGTATGAAACACTTGATTTTTGGCTTGGCATTATTAAAAATAATTTTAAAACACATGGGTACTTTGTTTATTACCATCACAGCATTTGATAATGACGATGATAGACGAAATATGACATTCACATAAAATATAATAAAACTGGTTCAGCCTAGTTTAATATCAATAAAGGTGTCAAACAGGGTTGCGTAATGTCCCCGTGGTTATTTAATCTGTATATGGACAAATGTATGAAAGAGCTTAAAGGGTTGGAAGTAGGTGCCAAAATGAGCGCAGTGTCAGTAAGCTGTCTCTTGTATGCGGATGACGCTGTCCTTCTTGCAGACAACGAGCATGAACTACAAGTCCTCGTGAATTGTATGTATGAGGTTTGCATGCGAAATGATCTGATGATGAATGTTAATAAGTCCAAGGTAATGATTTTTGAAAAGGAAGAAACCATGACAGTCTGCAACATTAGCGTGAATGGTGTAAATTTGGGGCAAGTAGTTGAGTTCATGTATTTAGGTAGTATGTTTACAAGAGATGGGCGAGTGGAGAGGGATATTGAAGGAAGGGTTGGGGCAGGCAACAAAGTGAATGGTGCACTTAAAGTTGTCATCGCAAACAAAAACCTATCAAAAAAAGCTAGAATGGCAGTGCACAATGGTGTTCTTCTACCGACCCTTATGTATGGAAGCGAAGCATAGAACTGGCAAAAGAAGGATGAAAGTAGAATAAATGCTGTTGAAATGAGATCTCTTAGAAGAATGTGTGGATACTATGTGTATGATAGAGTGCCGAATGAAAATGTAAGAAGTGAATGCGGTGCGAATGATGGTGTCATGAACAAAATAATGAAAGGATCATTAAGATGGTTTGGACATATTGAAAGAATGAATGAAAAAAGAATGGTAAAAAAAAATATGTTTACGATGTTAATGGAACCAGGAATAGAGGAAGACCGAGGAAAACGTGGCACGATCAAATAAATCAAATATTGAATGTCGACCATTTGAGGAGTCAGAGAAATCGACGCGCGTGCATGACACGATGTATGAATGTTGAGGAAGCGAGAGAAATATGTCAGGAAAGAAAAGTGTGGCAGTCAATTCTTTCTGCCTACCCCTTCGGGGAGACAGCGTGATGGTTAGTTAGTTAGTTAGTTATAATAAAACTTCTAGAAAACAGACGTTTTCATTCGTATTAATTTTGACAAAATTAATTTTAAAAACAAACTGTGTACCAATTTATTTTGTTTTATCGAACAGTCGTCACCAGGGTAACAAAAACAAAGTGTATTGAGCGAAACCATTTGGTTCAATAAAACAAAATAAAGTCTTAAATTTTTTTTTTAATTAATTTTGTCATAATGAATATGAATGAAAAATCGTCACATATTTCTCTTGTCAAAGGCATTATCAAATGCTGTGATGGGAATAACATTTGGTAATGCCTCAGACAGTCATATAAAATAGAATAAAACTTCTAGAAAACAGACATTTTCAATCGTATTAATAATTGAATGTGAAGTTTTACATCAATGTTCAAAAAACAATAAGTAGGTAATTAAATTTTTTTTTTGGGCTGCTTGTTACTTATTATTTTTTAAAATAAACTATGTACGTAATCTAAAAAAATAATTGACATGCGACTTTTTTTTTGTTTTGTAGTTATCGACATCATCATCTTACACGTAACAATTCAAGCTGCCTGGCTGCCTGTTAGAGTTGTATCTATCGATCTCTGTCTTATTTAATCTAGTATACTATATAATCAACCTTAGCTGTTGTCTATATTCTGGTTTGCGAGATGAATACAAATATGGTTTTTGCAAGAGCTTTAAAAATGTGATTATTGTCTTTTAAAACATAAGCTTGATTCAAGCAAATTAGCACAACTCTAAAGTAGATACATTTTATCAGCTAATTAATCTCTTGAATCGCTTTTTCATTACAGCGCGAGCCGAATCTATGTAAAGGGTACAGCTATTTTAGTGATTCTTATGACATTTGATAGGTAGCTAATCTATTGCTATTTTATTGTCACGTGAATTCTTCACCAGACCAATGACAGTGTGACAATCACACTAGCATTGCCGAAATTCGATAAAGAACCGTACCTTTAAACTTTGTCTTTTATTATAATTTTATGCTATTGTATGGTATATCTTATTTGGACGAAATAATCTAAATCAGCAGCTTTAAACTAACTAACTAACTAACCATCACGCCGTCTCCGCGAGAGGGTAGGCAGAAAGAATGGACTGCCACACTTTACACTTTAATCGATGCGGCACTCCATCCTTCTCTTTTCGCCCCCGCGAGAGACGCGGTGTGATAGGTTGCGAACCTCATCGCTACCAATAGGCATCTCCCGCGCACACGTTGATCGTCTAACGTCTGCAAAATAAATCTAAAACAAATTATATAACACAACGATATAAAATAAAATAAAAATAATTTAGCACATAATGTTCTTTTAGATGGAGCACTTGTCGTCAGCTGGACGATCCGGACATTTGTGTATATTGTATTTTTTATTCCACGTCATCCCCTTTTTTTAATTAACTGTAATTAGGCACTTAAAACAATTTAACACCAGCAAAACTTTAAAATATTATAGTATTGAAGAATTTATTCAAATTGTCATTGGAACAAATGAAAAATGTATTTTTACACCTGTCAAAGTTATTATTTTATAAACGAAAAAACTTATGTAATTCTAACATCAAAACAGTGAAAACTTATTTCGTGTCACAAATAACTACCTATCACAAAGTGCGGCAAATCAAATTGACCAAAATAATTCACTTATACACGAATATTTTCAAATTTACGGGAGCACTATTTGAACCAAACCAAATTTCCAAAAACAGAACAGTGGCTTTAATTGCGTTTTTCCTTCTTAATATATGCATCAGCTTAGGTCATTTAAAGTTATAAAATATATATTACATTCATAAGGTTGGGTTGAGAAAGTAAGGTTAGGCTATAACTTGCATAATATAATAAATGCGGTTTCCTATCATTCAGATGTGTATGCCAAGAAGCGCAGTGGACGCAAGGTACGCCAAGATGATCGATCATTAATGAGTAAGGAGTTTGCGAAGACAATCCGACGTGACGTCTTGCTGTGCAACCTGGATTGCACTAGTCATGATCAGAATTCTGTGCAGATTACGCTTATCTTAAAATGAAGCAAATCGAATGAGAATATATTGTTTCTTGAATAATAATGTAAAACTTCGTATTCAGTATTCAATATTGATGAAAATGTTCTTCTTCCAAAAGTTTTGGTATATTAAATTTGGCCTTGTTAGCGATTTATCAAATATTTATTTTTTCTTGAATAATTTTGTAAAACTCCGTTTTGGGAAAAAAAATACGAATGAATACATCTGTTGTCTAGAAGTTAATTACATTTGATAATGCCTCTGAGAGGCGATACATGTCATTCCCATAAACTATAATAAAGCTTCTAGTAAACAGACTTTTTATTAGCGTCAATTATTTATCAAGTATATTCAAGACATACATGACAAATGATGTTATGGTGTGCTTTTTTTAATTAATAATTTATTCGAATGAAAACGTCTGTTTTCTAGTAGTTTCATTTGGACTAACATGTTTCGTATTAATAAAACGAACAAAACATTTGATAATGCCAGATATTTTCATTTGTATTAATTAATGTGGAGTTTTACATGATTGTTCATCAATCTATATTCACTTTTATATGTGTACATTAAGTATTACTCGTATATCACGTTTTATACTATATGCACATTAAGTATTAAATATTATAGGTAACTAACTAACTAACTTACCATCACGCCGTCTCCCCGAAAGGGTAGGCCGAAAGAATGGACCGTCACATTTTAACCGATGCGGCAATCCATCCTTCATACATTAAGTATTAAGTATTATATCACGTTATATACTTTATGCAAATATGTTTTAAGTATTGTAGGAGGTTATATATTGAACTATATGCACATTAAGTATATGCAGGTAAAGATGAAAACGAGTATATGCAGGTATTGATAAAAACGGCATGTTTTGATGATATTTTAACTTGGGAGTTAAATATGTTGCTTAACTTGAGGATTATCACATTTTATAATGCCTTAGCAAAGTAAAACATGACGACCTTCGTGGCAGAGTGGCAACAGCTGTTAACTGCCACACAGAAGGTCCCATGTGTGGATTCCCGTTGATTTCCATTGGTCTGGTATAGAATTTTCATGACAATTAAATAGTGATAGATAAGCTACCTTTCACATGTCATGAGAATCAATATAATATACCCTTACATTGATGTGGCTCGCGCTGCAATGATTAAAAAAGTTATTCAACAAAATATTAATAGTAAAAATTTCTTCTACGGTCAATGTATTTTTAACGTTATATATTTTTATCAATGTATTCATATGAAAAATTTCTGAGGTATCTCCACATGAAGGAGTATGGTAGCTATCCATGGCTCTATCCCACAGCGTTTCTTTTGGGAATGTTGGGGTTGAATTATCTGCAGCTTCGAAGAGATGGGTTTCTCTTAACCCATTTCTTTAGATTAATTAGGGGATATTGTGAAAACTCAGCTGTACTGGAGGGTGTACCATAGGTCTTTTTGTTCCCGACAGATATCTCCGCGCCAGCATAGATTGTTCTTTCTTCCGGCCGCAAGAACCAACCTGCCTCAAATAATGCTGGTGGGAAAAACAATCAGTTTGCTGAACCAGATTACCTCGGAGATCGACGTCTTTCATATTAGTGAAAGTACGTTCAGAAGAAAAATACTCTTAACTTTAGATAATATCTTTTCTTCCTAAAGTTATCTCTCATGCGTTCCTGATTCTTTACCCTTTCTCAAATAGATGCCTTAAACTGTTATTATGTTTGTAATATCTTTTGAGTGAATAAATAAACTGATAAACTGATAAACTGATGAATTATAATATATACGTATTTTAAATAACGATTCCAAATACAACAACGTCCTGTCTAAATTCTTTCCAAAATGATTTACTTTAAAGTTTTATAGGCGTCTTCCTTTATTATTGATTCGGATATCACACTATGAATGTCAACTCGTAAACTGTATAATTATATGAAAAAGTATTAAATTTAGCTTTTGGCATTTTTTACGAATAATTTATTTCGTTTACGAGTACAAAAATCGACGTTTATCGACCTAATAAAATAAACCAATGCATGCGCGGGAATGATTTTGAGAATATCAAAATGTAAGGAGTCATTATTTATCGGTTATTTTACGATTACTGACAATTTTTGTAACAATATGTTTGCCCACTTTATTGCTTTTGGACTTCCTACTTTCAAACAAACATGAAACTCAAATACCCTTATCACTCAATATTGTCATTTAAAGTTCTTTATTTAAATGCCGGTACTTAGTTTGAAATTGAGTACACATTCTATAATCGTGTTATATATTTACTAACGACAGCATTGATTGTTTTACCTACCGACAGCTAGAAGTTACCTGCTTCTGGTGACACCAGTGGGAAAAGCAATTAATCTGCTGAACGCGGTCTCCTCGGAGATCGACGTCACGTATACGTTCAGTAGGCAAATACTCTTGATTTTGGAGAGTATCTTGACTTCCTAATGTCGAACCATCTCTCATGCGTTTCTGATAGTATACTATAAACAATATATTATTTTACATGTTCTAAATAGATGCCTTAAACCTTAATTTTGTAATGTCTATTGAGTGATTTAATTTTGATTATGATTTGATTAACGAAATTAAGGGATAATTTACACTAATGAAATAAAAACAATCATATCGGACATGCCGTTCACAGAATCAGATAGATCACTAAAAAGAATGTACGAGAAAACGATAAATGATATAATACGAACAACGAAATAAGGAATGATGATTGCATCATAAGTAAAATTAAAAAAAGAATCCATGACATGGTTTAGACATACAAAACGAATAAATGAGAAA
The DNA here is from genome assembly GCA_022606425.2 of Lepidostoma basale. Classification (NCBI taxonomy): domain Eukaryota; kingdom Metazoa; phylum Arthropoda; class Insecta; order Trichoptera; family Lepidostomatidae; genus Lepidostoma; species Lepidostoma basale. Next base: position 817,456 of record JAHDVF020001081.1, on the reverse strand, counting down.
AGAATTGTTGTATTGTTGTTGTGTGAGTGGAAAAATGAGCAGTGGAATACCAATGGCAAAATGGCGTGACCGAATTAAACAAATATCAAAAGGCGGCCACATAAGAAGTTGAAAAACCAACTAGCGTTCGTGTTACAATGTATGGATGTGCAGGAATATCGAGAGATATGTCAGTAAAGAGCAGGTTGGCGGCCCTTCCTCTCTGCCTATCCCTCCGGAGAAACTATAGGGTGTTTTTTTAGATGTTTGGTTTTTAAACTAGCAACATTGTTTTTAAACTAGTCAATTGATTTGTAGTCAGTACGTTTTGCCATTTTACCTTAAATAGAATGACGTTAGAACCTCGCTTGAAAATTGTGCAAATTTATTTTGAAAATCATGGTTCGGTTACGTCCATTTTACGGTCTACATAATCGTCCATCCGAGCAAGTTATTCGGAAGACCATGGATTGTGTTCGCACCACGTATACTAGTGGATAATACGCATCCACAAAGACGACGATTGTCGAAAATTGGATTTCACGATTGCGCTTCATTCGAGCTAGCCGTGGCGCTCATATCCCGAAATCTTATTTAAACAATAATGTCATAAAATTATCTATTAAATAAAGCCAATATCATAGACATTTACATTATTTTAATGTTTTTTTTTTCATTTTGAATATGTATTTTATACCTCAAAAAAACACTATACATACATGATGGTATAGTTTTGTTTAGAGGTATTAGTTAGTTAGTTACTTAACTAGTTAGTTACTTAATAATAATAGTACAAGTATAACTCAGTGGCAAGTATTATATATGACGATTATTATTGATACATATTAGCAAAACACTCTAGTTTGTGTGATTATCATACTTGTTTTATTAAATTAATAATATATCACACAACCTCAATATTATAACGAAGTTCTCAAATTACCATTTGTATTTTTTTTTCATATATCAATTAAGTGTTATCAGACGTACTGTTTCTATGATAATGACTTTACAATATAAAAAAGCTACTTTATTATTATAATTATTTTAATCCAAAGAAACCCTTCACATTTTGTAATGTGTTTTTTTTAACCCAGTTTCATTAATCCAATGTTTAAATCAATCCTCTACTAAAGAGATACGAATTCTAGATACCAACAATGAATGTACGTATTTGTATATAATCTATACATACATATACATTTGTAGATACATATTCTGAGTTTACGATTAGAAGTAAGCCATATAAAAGAATAAGTAATAATTATTATCAATTAGGCAAACTAACCTAGCATCAAAATGACATATACAGCTTTAAAGTCACTGATTTAGAAGTGTTTCTTCAACTGTGAGTTATAAATCTAATACATTTTATCCAATATATTTATTTAACAATATTTTAATTAAAATGGGATAAGCGTTTTATTTATCGATTACCATACGGACTATACTATCCCTATAGTAATACTAAGTAAATATTATAATTTATTAAGAAATACTTAGTTTTATTGATCTATGGATGAATTTTAGTATAATTTTTTTACTGTCATTTGAAATTTCATGGTAGAAGTCACCAGAAGATGAAACCGGCCCAAACATCAGTAGATTTTAACTAAATATACATCTTAAAAAGCTTTTTTTTCAAAAAAAATATTATTTTAATTTGGTATAATTTTTTTTTAATTTATATTTTTACGGCCACAAGAAAATTTTATGTTCCAAATTAAATATTATATTAACATAAATACTTACATACATGCATGGAAAAAGAAATAAATTTTCCTTTACCAGTGCAATGTGCATCTAGATCACATTATTATCATTTATTATTTTTATTATTATTGTCATTATTATTTATTTATTATTATTGTTATTATTATTATTATTATTGTTATTATTATATTATTATTATTATTATTATTATTATTATTATACATAATTATAACATATTAATATTATTATTTATTTGAATCTCTCTTTACCATACATCATTACAGCGGGAGCCAAATCGATATAAAGGGTATAGGTATCATATTGATTCTCGTGAAATGGGATAGGTAGCTAATCTATCACCATTTTATTGTCAAACGAATTCTGCACTAGACCAATGACATTGTGACAACCACACTGCCATTTCCTGGAATCGAAGCCGGACCTTCGAGGTGGAATTCTTAGCACACTTACCACTCTGCCACGAAGATCGAATAATTATTATAACCAGAATATCTCTACGCATATAATAAATACTGGTTTAAGATTTTCAGTAAACCTTCGTATACATCCATTGAAATAATTTTATTATTACAGAATAAATTATTATTTGACACGGAACAATATTAACCAAAATCTGTGATAAATTGCACTATCTAACTGTCTCGCTCATTATTTTCCCTCACATCTCACTCTACTTCATCTATTAATCTCATTCACGAGAGCGAGAAAAACAATTGTTAGTCTGGTTCTATCATTCTAACAGTAAGCGAAGCACCAAACAACTATTGACATCGCATTCTTGCTATTACAATATTATGAGCTAATGAAATACAGAAATACTTCAGTGTATTGAAGTAGTTGACCGGAAATTTTGTCTAAAAATGAGTTGGCCACTCTTGAGCATTCTCCATGAGCAGTCTTCTCGCTCCAAGAAATTTTCAAACGTGGGCATTTGAAGTTGCCCTTTGGTGATTTTTTTTAAGGCTAACACCAAAGATTTAAATCTATGATATTAGAATTTATTTAACCTTCAATGTAAGCGAAAAATAGCTCATTATTATGAAGAAGGAATCCGGTCGTATTTAAGTTTAAATCCAAGTCCCCTGGATCTGTAGCCAAGTGTTCTATCCCCTAGATTGGTAGTTTTATTCAGATATTAAATTTTTCCGATTTTAAACTCTCTTTTTTATGTGTTGTGATGACACTGCACCGTTGATCGTAAAAACAATTTGTAAACAAATAATTAATAGTTTTAGAAGCTCTTTTGTTATCCTATTAAGGTGCTTAGCTTGGTATTCTGGTTTATTCCTTTAATCCTTGAGTGACAAACAACGCTTGATGAGGAAGTATTTATTACCCGGATCTAAGATTCTCTGTGGCTGTGGTATTGACGATTCTCTCATATGCCGGGACAGTCGTTAATTTTAGATAATATTTCAAAATGTCAATTTCATTATAAATATAAAAATTAAGTAACCTAATGAGAAATTTTAGGTTAATATTGACATTTTGCTTAACATTAATTACAAGTTTACGTAACAAAATATCGGAAGATTTTCAATTACTTCAATAAGCTTATGTTATCAACGCATACAGAACCTATTACATAAATTCGTCGTCTTCTTTTTCGGCATTACAACCCTTGGTGGGTCTTAACCTCCTCCATGAAACATCTTATAGATTTCTCCGACGGCGGCAGCACAGATTGTTTACTTACCGGCCACCAGAACCAATCTGCCTCTGGTGACACCAGTGGGAAGACCAATTAGTCTGCTGAACGCGGTCTCCTCGGAGATCGACGTCTTTCATATTAGTGAAGGTACGTTCAGGAGACCATCTTTAATGCGTTCCTGGTACTATGTTGTATTTTTATATATTTTACCTGTACTCAATAGATGCTTTAAACAATTTCCTGTTTGTAATGTCTTTTGAGTTAATAAGCTGATTAGATTTGATTTGATCTCCATCCCGTCCTGTCTCTGGTCTCCACCTCCTAGTCTTTCAGACACAGGATCTGATAGTCTGCCACGGAACCATCCAATCATCGCAGTCTTGTCCTGCCGACGCTTCTTCGCCCTACTGGATTGTCAAACAACACTCTTTTGGGGAGCTCCATAATCCCCCATGCCCCCAGACCTAACTATATATTTATCTATACCAAGACGTCACTGTGGTCAAGGTTATAAAGATTTTTATCTTGTAAATAATAAAAATTAATAAATGACTCACTAACTACCCATCATGCAAATTCTCGAAAGGGGTAATTTGAAAGGATTACCGCTCTAAAGACGATAGCTTACCCTTCTGAAATTAACTGACTTACTAACCATCACGCCGTTTCTCTGCATTAGATAGAGGATGAACCGCCATACTATTCTGTCCCGACATACCTCTTGAGCTTCCTTTACATTCATACATGGTAATACGCACGCTCGTCGATTTACCCGACTTCGTATTTATTAATTTTGTCCTGCCATCATTTCCTTCATTCGACCTTCCACAGCTTATCTTTCCACTCACACTGCTTGTATAGAACTTTTTAACCATTTTTCTCTCGTCAATTCGTTCCATGTATCCGAGCCATCTCAGGGATCATTTTTTTTATTTACCAATGATGCAATCATCTGCCTTACATTTCTTCCTTATTTCGTCGTTTGATATATCATGTCGTCCACATATTGTTTTTGTACACATTCTTCTCAGTGATCTCATTTCTACGGTATTTATCCTCTTTCATTCTTCTTTTTCCTACTCCAAGATTCACTTTTATACAAAAGGGTTGGCGCTAGAACTCCATTATGTTCTACTGCAATCATTGCTATAGTGAATATATTTCTATTTGCAGTGATGATTTTGAGAGTTCCATTTATTTTGTTCCCAGCACCAACCCTTCTTTCAATGTCTTTCTCCATTTTTCCTTCTCTTGTAAACACGTTTCTCAGATAAAAAAAATCGGTAACCTGCTCCAATTTCTCATCAATCGCACTATGTTCCTTCGCGAATTCCATCACTTTAGACTTCAGACTTTAAACAAATGTATTGCAGGGTTACTCTTATTGCATGCTTCGTAAATTTTTGATACTAAGACTTGCAGATTTTCCGTACTTAACACTATATGTAAAATATTCCGATTTCTCATATGCCCAACATTAAAAATAATGCATTATTTTAAATCACATATTCCTATGTTAACTGCAATTTTTATATCAATTTGCATTATAAACTTGTATGATGGACTGGACACATAGAAAAAAACAATGAAAGAAGATTGGTGCAAGTGGTGTAAATGTTAAAGTTGTAATAAGAAATAAAAGAAGACCGAGGAAAAAGTGTCACAATCAAATCAATCAAATATTAAGTGACGTGAGGAGTCTTTGTACGTTCACGACACGATGTATGAATGTCGAGGAAGGGTCATTGTTAAGAAAGAATAATATAGCGGTCTATTATTTCTGCCTACGGAGAGACGATGTGATCTTCTTCTTCGTCTTATTTTCCTTGTCAATGGCAAGAAAGTTTAACATATTACTATAGTTGCACTAAAAAAAAAATTATTTCACTTTTTTTTTGCTATTATGGTGGAAAGTTTGGCAGACAATATATCGTTTCAAAAGCGTTCGATGTTTTTCTTGCTAGCATAATGATTAACTAGTTAGACTTTATCTATTTTTTTTAAATACACGATGCTCTTATCTTGAGTTTTGTATATTATTGAGTTTAGTTCTATAAGAATCAATAGGAATAATTATTGGACTACCGAACATACTGATGTTAAAACATTATTCTATTACCTAATCTATCGTTTAGCATCATTTGAATATATTTATAAATATTATTACAAGTATTAAAGAAACGTCTTAAAATGGCATTAACCCTCAACTGGTAACATAAGTGAATAGTACACTATGAGTAACACACGTCTATCAGACGTCGGTATTGTATTTTATAGATATTGGGCCTTCATTCTTTGGCGGAGTTTCAAGTTTAGAGAATGATCAAATTCTATGTGTGGATTGTTTTATTGTACGGGTGTGAAACTTGGACCTTGAAAGTTAACTCAATGAACAGACTGGAAGCATTTGAAATGTGGCTCCATCGCCGAATGCTCAGAGTGTCCTGGACAGACATGGTTACCAATACCGAAGTCCTTAGGCGAGCTAGAGTTGACAGGGAACTGTTATCAACTATCAAGGTTCGAAAGATCTCACATCTGGGTCATATACTGCGTGGGGGAAAGTACCACCTTCCCCAACTGATATTGGAGGGGGAAATTGAGGGACGCCGAGGGCCCGGAAGGAGACAAATGTCCTGGCTGCGAAACGTGAGGGAGTGGACCGGCATCCGAAGTGTAGAGGAGCTGTTCCGAGCGGCGCAGAACAGGGACAGGTTCGCCAACGTTGGGGGGGATCCGATAGGGCACTTGAAGAAGAAGAAGGGCCTTAATTTTTTCGAGCACTCTAAACAGCACGCATTAGCACATTTTATTAATTTGTAGCGAGTTTGTCATCTTTGTTTATATGAGCAGTGCCTGCAGGATTTACTTTTATGGAGCCAGTCTGATATATCTATCATAATTGGAAAACTTGCTATTCTTCTTCAAGAATATCTTTGATAATTTCCACGTCCATCAGATGAATACAAATACACCACGTCCAGAAAGATATCCAGAAAACGAAAAAAATGTATTACACTATTTGTTATATACGTCTCTGAGACGTCGTACATTCAAATGAAAATTTCAAGTATGAACTTTAATCGGGGACGTTGTCGCCTCCGTGCCGTCTAAGATTACACTGAAGGGGGGACAAGCTGGCAGCGCTGCGGTCAGTGACGGACATATTTATACAGGTGTGTCTCACAATCGTGTGTTACCAGTTGAGGGTTAAGCGCCCTTACGGTGAGTAACTCACGAAAATGGCCGTATACAAATTAGCCTTAATATTATTATTACTATTACTAAAGCATGATAGTTTTCATTGAATCAAGAAGTAGTAATTCCTTAGTCCCGACTAAATAATGAATGATAATGTAATTCATTCATTGGCGGCACAAGTTGCAATGGACGTGGGTGAATGAAGGTCTCTTCTATGTGAAATACAATACTAAATAGACAATTAATTAAATATTGCTACATAATTTATAGAATTTCGCATTAACGCTTAGCAAATTAATACATGTGAAAACGTTTGTTTTATAGATGCTTTATTATGTTTTATGGGAATAACATGTTTTACCTTGCTAAGGCATCATCAATTTATTTATAAATAATTTTCTATAATTTGAACTGAAAACCAAATTTCTGCTTAAATTGTACATATGTATTTAAAAAAATGTCCTCTTTGTATAAAATATTACTTCGTATACTAAAGCCTTTATGCATTTATAGTTCCTTAAAAATATATAATACTCTATTAAGTCATTTATTCTTTGTAGAACAATACTGCAAAATTCAATATTAAATTATTCATATGATTATTATTTTTGATTACATGTTTCGCCTTGCTGAGGCATTATCAAATTTTGTATACAGCATTAGAAATGAGATACATGGATTCAAAGATTCTCATAATATTTTATAAAACAAAAATGTTCATTTATATTTCTAATCTATATGGAATAAATGTCAATATATAATAGAATGGTACACTTAAAATTGTCATTACAAACAAAAGTCTTTCCATAAAAGATGACAGTGCACAATGGTGTCCTTGTATGGAATGACGGTGCGAATGATGGTGTCATGAACAAAATAATGAAAGGATCATTAAGATGGTTTGGACATATGGAAAGAATGAATGAAGAAAGAATGGTAAAAAAATTATATTTTAACGATGTAAATGGAACCAGAAATAGAGGAAGACCGAGGAAAACGTGGTACGATCAAATAAATCAAATATTAAATGTCGGCCATGTGAGGAGTCAGAGAAATCTACGCGCATGCATGACACGATGTATGAATGTTGAGAATGCGAGAGAAATATGTCAGGAAAGAAAAGTGTGGCAGTCCATTCTTTCTGCATACCCTTTCGGGGAGACGGCGTGATGGTTAATTAGTGTCAAATACCAATATTAGATGAAGAATGATTATTCTCCGATGGCTCTACAGCTCTATCGAGCCTCGGCTTCCATCAGTCCTCGCCTCCAAGCACTTCTGACTCATCCTCCCATCGGAGTCTAGGCCTACCGACCCTTCTTCTTCCACCCTGATGATGTCCCTCAAGGATTCTCTTTGGTGCCTGAGACGAAGGCATTCTCTCCACAGCTCCAGCCCATCTCAGCCTACTCAGTCTAGCAAGATGAAGAATTATTTCTGTATAATTAATTATTAAGTCAACACCGATAATTAGATATTAACTACATGTCAGTCATACAACTTTCACTTTTCACACGTAACACGGGCAATTAGAATCGTGTTTAAATACATTTTATCTCAATATTCGAATTGACGATCAACAATCTGTATTCACTTAATAACTAACCATCACGCCGTTTCTCCGAAGGGGTAGACAGAGAGGATGGACCGTCACACTATTCTACCCTGACATAACTCTCGCGCAACTTCTACATTCACACACCGTGACACGCACCCTCGCCGATTATAGCTACTTCGAACATGGCCGCCTTTATTGAATAATTTGGCCATGCCACCTCCTTGGGCTTCATCGACTTATTTTTCATAACACTACCTTTATAGCCGAGTGGTAAGTGCATTGAATGCCACCCCGAAGGTTTCGGGTTCAATTCCCGACGAAGGCAGTGTGATTGTCACACTGTCTTTGGTCTGATGTAGAATTCATGTGACAATAAAACGGCGATAGATTAGCTACCTATCACATGTCACGAAAATCGCTATGATAGCTATAATACCCTTTACATCGATTTGGTTCTGTCATGATGTTAAGAGCGATTCTACAAAATAGTATTATAATAATAATAATACGTCTTTTTAACCATTCTTCCCTCATCATATGTCCAAACGATCTTAGTGAACCTTTATTAATTTTATTTAGTACGCATTCATCCACCTAACATTACTTTCTAACTTCTTCATTGAGTATTCTATCATACATTTTTTCCGCACATCCTTCTTGATGATCTTATTTTTACGGTATTAATATTGATTTTCATCCTTCGTTTGCCAACTCCAAGCTTACATAAGGGTCTACCTAAGGGGCACTAGAACCCCATTGTGCACTGTCATCTTTGCTTTAGTCAATATATTTCTATTTGGATCGATAATTTTAACATTTTTCCATCTCTTGTACACTTTCATCCCATTTAAATTCACGTATATATAAAAACCTGTAGGTGAAGTATAAAATTAATGACCATTATTTTACTGTCTATAACATTCGTTTTCGATTGTTTCATTACAAGATAAATAATATTCAAATCAACCATAATACAGCGATAAACAGTGATGGCTTCCTACAAAAAGCTGACAGTACCTCTTGCTAATGCCATTCACTTGGCTGTGAAAGTATTTACAATTGCGTAAAATAATATATTATATAGGGATAATAAAATTTCCTCTCGCTCTACTACCTGCGTTCAAATCAAGAAACGTACACTGGAAAACCAAAATCATCCTGTATTAAACAATCATCCAAACAGTAGTGACCTATGGACGAAATCCGCAGAGCGACTGGATACTTTTGAGAGAAAGGGTGCTGCTCAGAATTCTGGGACCTGTGAATGACGGTGAAGGCTAGAGAGTGCGGCATAATTACGAACTATACCATATTTACAATGCTCCCAGTCTCTCCACACAGGTCAGACTAAATAGACTGAGATGGGCCGGTCACGTGCAGAGGATGCCGTCATCGCGAACCCCAAAAAGATTGCTGGAGTGGCACCCAGGTGGTAGAAGACCAATTTGACGACCAAGGCTGCGATGGGAGGATGAAGTTGGGAGAGATGGGGCAAGATTGTTACGAGTGTCAGATTGGAGGGTCGAAACGGAAGACAGGAGGAGTTAGAGGCGAAGAATACTGGAGGCTAGGGCTCGATATGGGCTGTAGGGCCATCGAAGAAGAAGTAATAAATTTTATTTCTCAAGTTTATTTTTATTGTAATCGGAGTCGCTGACATCAAAATTCTTGTAAATTTTTATATATATATTTGGTTTTTTCTTTCTTCTTGTCCTGTCATACCTCCGTCTTCTTCATAGTCGAGTCAATAACAAGTCTGATCTATCCTATTATTTGCACTGTGGTGGAAAGTTTGGCTGACATATCTCTTTTACAAGGGCACCAGCTTTAGGGTATAGTTAATGTAACATTGCTCATGGAGGCACCTTTCTTGCCATCACGGATAAGAGTTGGAGAAATCAACGTGCGTGCATGACACAATGTATGAAAGTTGTGGATCCGAGAGAAGTATGTCAGGAAATAAAAGTGAGGCAGTCTATGCTTTCTGCCTTCCACAGAGAATCAATATAAAATATAGCTAAAAACAAATTATATACAGTAATTGTGTTCAAACGACCTGTTAAATGTACAAAAAAACATTAATGAATTGTTCAAAATTAGATAGATAGAAAAATGTATCCTGACTTTTTCTGATAATTCTTGGGTTCCCTCTATTTTCTTTTGAGTTATCCTGTTCTTCTTCTTCTTCAAGGGCCCAGTCCGGTCCCCCCAACGTTGGCAATCACCTCGGCGAACCTATCCCTGTCCTGCGCCGCTCGGAACAGCTCCTCCACACTTCGGATGCCGGTCCACTCCCTTACGTTTCGCAGCCAGGACATTTGTCTCCTTCCGGGCTCTCGGCGTCCCTCAATTCTACCCTCCAATATCAGTTGGAGAAGGTGGTACTTTTCCCCAGGCAGTATATGACCCAGATGTGAGATCTTTCGAACCTTGATAGTTTTAAGGAACATTATATAAAAGATAAAAAGAATGATACACCACAGGAATATATAGCGGGAAGAACAGGAGAGGCAGAGGAGACAAATGCGGGATGGGAAAAAATAAAAATAAAATCTTTTATATAATGTTCCTAAAATGTTCATTTATTATATAATATATTATGCTTATTTATTCAATAAAGTACAGCAGAGCAAAGAAGTAAGATGGGGTATATTAAATGTGGTCTGGCACCCCCTTGTTGTTGCCATATTTAAATGTAAGTCCCGGATGGACCGGGGACAGGCCCAGGGAGTGTACGAGCGAAGCTGGCAAAAGGGCGCCGCTACGCCCTATAACAGCCTCTAGCCATCCCAGGTATGTGGCGGGAACTTCTATGTTCCTTAAAAAAAAAAACTTGATAGTTGATAACAGTTCCCTGTCAACTCTAGCTCGCCTCAAAACTTCGGTATTGGTTACCATGTCTGTTCACGGAACTCGGAGCATTCGGCGATGGAGCCACATTTCAAATGCTAGTTATCCTGTTAAGGTATTTAATTCAATGTGCTCGTAAAGTATCGCGTTAAATGTCAATTCATTATTCTCATTTGGGAATTTCCATTAATGGTTACGATTAAATTACATTAGGTCGCTTTCAAATAGTACGAATTTTCTATCAAATTGAACGTTATTTACGGGTGATGCCGTATAATTGACTTGGGAATAATTCTCCTAAATGAGAAGACGGCTAACCACCGCGTTACGGGACCATAAGGCTTGGCAGTATTAACTTGTTTATTGCTTTAAGAATTTCGTAACTTCCTATGCTTAATAAGTCGAAGGTATACCTAGCGCCCACGTGCTCACACCCACTGATTGCCATACATTCAGAAGTACGCGAGACCCGGGGAATAAGGATCAGAGAGTAATCTTTATGAAAAAATACGTTTATACCGTAGTACGTATATGTAAGCTATTTTTCGACATAGTCGCCATTCCTCTCAATGCAGGTGGTGAAACGGGGTATCAACTTTTTGATGCCTTCCTCGAAGTAGTTTCCCGCCAACCCCTTCTTACACTTCTCCTCTTTGTCGGTTGAAAACCTTTTTCCACCTATGTGCAGCTTCAGGGAGGTAAAGAGATAGTAATCTGAAGGTGCTAGGTCAGGGGAATGCGCGGGATGGTTCAGGACATCCCATTTCAACCAGGCGACCAGTTCCTTCTGGCATTGTCGTGCAGCAGGCAGGCAGAGATTTTTTACCCCTTATAAACTTGGTTCACTGTACAATCGTAATCAGTAATAAGTTTTAACTTTTAATGTAAATCTTTTTGAATCACACGCATTAAAATTTTCACAATTAACAACACCAAATTGTTCTCCTTTTGTTTTCTACGCTACTGTCATACAACAATAATCATCACAAAATTCAAAAATTATCCAAAATCCTTCAAGGGAGCATCGTGTGCAGTTCGAATTATTTTGGGAGAGAATCTAAGTATTCCTCTCTTACTCTCTTGTATTTAAATTCAATTATTCTATAATCAAATGATTTTACTGAAATCTCTTGATGGAAGTTCATTTTAAATAATAATTAAATAAAACGATGTTTTTTAACTACTTCCACTTTTGTCTTTATTTAGACAGCGACCGGTTCGCCAGGCTCGCTGGCATCGACAGACTGGACCAGTCCGTCGATCCGAAACCGGCGTCCGGCGAAACCGGGCGCTGTCTAAATAAAGACAAAAGTGGAAGTAGTTAAAAAACATCGTTTTATTTAATTATTATTCAATTATTCTAGTATTCTTTCTTGATGACATGCGGGTTTTTGCCTATTTATATTATTCTGCCTAAATTACACTTGTTCAATAATTATATTTGATTATTATAGAACAAAAATTGGGCGGAATGCGCGGAAAAGGACTCGGAGAAATTGGAAAGATCTGAAGAATGGAGAGAGATGGCCAGATATAGGTGCCAGTGGATGACTGCCAAGTCCCACACCGAGATGTAGCGTCGAGAAGAAGAGGAAGTAAGTATTATTATATATTTTATTTTATTCTGATTATATTGATATTTAATCATGTATTGTATATATTTGTGATATATTCAATTTGCTTTATTTTTTATGCATTTACTCTGAAATGCTTTGCTGTATTTCTGATATGTTTATTTTGCTGTATTTATGATGTATTAATTCTGTAAATTTTCCTATAGGTATTTCGGATTTAGTAAATTTACCATATTTCTGATGTTACAATTTCTGATATTTTAAATTTCAAAGATTTTTGTTTATTTTGCTGCATTAATGATGTGTACCATATATTCATGTGAATCACAAAAGAAAATGAAATAAACTATCTTTAAAATATATTATATATAAGCTAGTATAGAAAAAAATACATAAATATACAAATTAATTTATACATGGTTATATGGTTATATTGTGACTTCGTGTTGTAGCCAAAAAAGAATATTAAACAAATACAATCTTCTACAATATTAAACAAATTATTATTTCTTGAACTCTGATATGAAATACCATATACCAAATTTTATACATATAAAAAGTCTGCTTTCCAAAAATTCAATAATATTTTATGAACCTTACATATTTCGCCTTGCAAGAACGCCGAGGCATTATCAAATGATGATATTTAATGCCCTAGTCATTATTGAATGTCATTTGATGATATCCTAGAAAGCCAAAATAAACCAATTTTATAAAATATAATAAAATAGACGTTTAATTCAGAACATGTTTTTAACTCTTTTGTATAAATTATTTTTGGCAATAAAGTGCCTTTGATCAATTTTCCCTTCGTTTATATGGGTGAATGGGAGAGTAATAGACTAACAGTGAACTAGACGTCATTTTATCAATGAACGCGGCACAAGTTTACCTGAGCTGGAAGCTGGAAGGTCTCTTAAGGCGGTCAGTAGCATAAAGCATACAGCATTATCCATACACCTAGCAGCACACACACACGCCTAACACAATAACAAACAGGCGTCAAATGCTTGAATATGAAAACAATATATTGTTTTTTCACGTTTTTCACAATTCATACATTTATGAATGAAATAAATTATGTAACATTAAAATAATATCCTGCGTGTAAACAAAATTCACGGCGTCCTGCGCACTCTCAATATACAAGAGCAAAATTCAAGTGATTTGATCTGCGCAAAAACTTCACTATTTACCGCCTTCTAAGTTATTCTAGATACACTTTTGTTAGCGTCAACTTTGAACAGGTTTCTTATGCTTGTTCTCTCCTAGCCAAACAAACAAACTATCACCTCGTTTCCCCTCAGGGTTAGGCAGAGAGAATAGACCGCCACACTACTCTATCCTGACATACTTCTCTAGCTTACTCCACATTTATACAACAAGTCATACACGCACGTCGATTCTTCCGGCTTCTGACATGACCTACCTTTAAAATTTGATTAATTTGGTCATGCCTTGTTTTCCTCGGTCTGAATAAGAAAAAATATATTTTGGAATGTTGAATAGACCCCCTAACAATGAGCAATCCTTTCCCTCATCCAATATAAAGCGTGGGCTGTAGTGTGTCTGTTTGAATTAGACTGTTTATCTGAGTGTTTGTATTTCTTTAAGAATTCTTGATAAATCAATGATTTAATAAGAGAATGGTGCTCTAGTGAACAAAAATGGGATTCGTTATCGTAATAAGTGAATTTATTTTTTATTTCTTCGAAATGTATTCGGTATGTTCTCACAATAATTTACTCTTAAGTCAAATTATACTTTTCTTTAAAATATGTTCACCAAAGATTAAATCTACCGTCAATTGAAAAATATAAATAATTTCAAATGAAAATACACAGAATTTAATTTTGGTCGCCTAATTAGCAGAAATACCCCTACGTGCGACGTAGCGGCACCCTTTCGCCAGCTTTGCTCCCGAGGTCCGTCCCCCGTCCATGCGGGTCTTACGTTTTCTAGGGAATGCAACATTCCAACAAAAGCAAAAAGCTCCCCTGGTCAGGCCATATTTTTATCTATTTTCTTTTTTATTTCTATGTCCCAATCTCCCAAAATAAAATAAAACAAGGTACATGATTAGAAAATAAAACAATAAATTCTTATGGAAAAATCAAGCTATATGTGCCACCCTACTTTCTTTACTCTCGTGGAATCGAATAAAACTCCTAGAAAAGCACATGGCTTTTCAGTCACAGAAAACTTCCTTGGATAAACTCGTTTCTTACTTTTTCAAGCCTGGTCACTCCAGCAGCCCACTTCAACATCTCTGCAATATGGAACCCCGTTCCTTTTCTTACAACATCTTCCAGTACCGTAGATCATGGCTGGCATATTTTGTTTAAGATACAATATTTTTTACGAATATATTATATAATGCAATCTAACATTCGTATTTACATTTTTTTAATATTTCAAATTGAAATCATATTACATATTCTTTATTATCTGCTCGTTGTTTCTTAAAAAAACAACGTGAAACTACATTATTTATAATTAATATGAATGAAAACATCTGTTTTCTAAAAAAAAAAATTATGGGAATGACATGATTTGTCTTATATTTTTCGACATTCGATAATGCCTTAGCAAAGAAAATTCTGTACTCTCAGCTGACTCAAGAAAAACGTTCACGCAGAGGTCAGAGAAAACGCTACAAGAACACCCTAAAAGCAAACATCCAAAGGACTTACATCGATAATGATTGTGTCTAGGTGTAACTTTGTGGAGAATAACAATACATATAGGCACCCAAGACTTTAAAGCACGGCTTAGGGACGACGCCGCATAGAGGAGAAGGATAAAAAAGAGGCCATCGAAAGACGGTGGCGGTTCCACTGCTTACACCTTTCCTTACTCCATTCTCCAGAATGTGTGGTTCCAGGATTAGGCTCTTTAGCCATATGTGAACCCACAACTGTGAAGGACAGTCTTTCTTAGATACAAGGGACAGACGATGATACTGATAAGCACGGCGAAACTTATCATTCTCATAAATTTAATAAACTACTATCAATCATGTATTACATTTATATTAAGTATCTTTAATGCCTATTGAGAGCAACTTAAAAATTTAATTCACAAATGCAATAGTGCTAAATAATCTATATGGCCAATAAAATTACCATTTAATGTGCGATCTTCTACCCACAATGTAACAAATCGAAGCACTTAGATATCTAAAATGCTTTTAAAATCACACATTTTGTACGGGAAGATCTTAACAACAGCTAGTCTCTATGTTTGGTTAATTCCTACAGCGCTTTGGAAACAGCGTAGGAAGAAATTTTATTATAAACTTCGTATTAAGTTGTCATATCTTAAATTTGCAATAGTCCGGTCCAGATGTTGCTTCCTTCCAAATAAGTGCATATGATTTTAAAGACAATAACAGTTTGAGACGCAAGGGCGGTACGTCAAATATTTTTAGAAGGATTTTTAAAAGGTAGACCGTCAATTTCTTTGAATTTGCGGTCTTCGCCTTTTTTCATCGTCTTTAATTATAGCACGAATAGCGGCTTTCTCCCTACACCACTCGTGTACATGTTGAAAATCCATGCATAAATTGGCGATACGTTACAATCAATTTTGCGATTAAAAATCAAATAACTGCAAAAACTTCGCATTTGGCGGTTACTTCAGGCAAGAGCTCCATTTCAAACGGCTGCCAATCCAAAACTAAGCATCACTACAAGGTGGCAATTACACACAAAATATATTAATGTTCAAGATCTAAAATTATTCTTATTTTGAAATTAATATACAATGAAAATAAAATATGACCACCACACCAAAGGTCCCGGGTACGATTTCAGGGGATAGCAGTGTGTTTATCACACTGTCTTTAGTCTGGAATAGAAATTTACGTGACAAAAAAATGGTGATAGATTAGCGATATCACATGTCATGAGAATCACTAGTTGAAATGATGTGCAGAGTAATTGGATCCAACTTAATGTTTACAAATGTGGAAAGCAATGGGAAACTACCACATTAAAAAGCCCAAGTGGCATCCCGAGAACCATCAAAAATAAACATTGCTGCAAACCAATCGCTAGGATTGATACTAAATAAAAATAAAATATTATATTTTTTACCAGTTTGTAAAAATAAAAAAACTTTTTACGAATGTGGAACTGCTCAAAAATGGTCGCTCATAGTCTGCCACTGGTCAGCTAGTGTAATAATGTATTTGCAGTGTTGACGTACCCACTTGTATGAAATGCAAAATGACGAGGTAAGCGAGAATAGTAGAGAATTGGTTAACTCAGAGAGAAGGAACAGCGATTGCCGTGTTTCATGTCAGGCGACCCACACGCAAACATGTACCAGGGCTACCAAAATAAAATAAAAATTAATCTTGAATTCAAAATCAAGTGATAACAAAGAATTAATACATTTTACGATGTTTACTTTTTATTTATTATATTTATCTGGGAAATATGTTTACAAGAGACAAAGAATGGAGAAAGACTTCGAAAAAAAAGTTGGTGCTAGGAAAAAAGAAAATGGTGCACTCAAAATCATCACTAAAAATTTTAATACGAGTATATCCACTGAAGCAAAGATGGTACTTTTTATGGAGTTCTAGTGCCAACTCTTTTGTCTGAAAAATAAATAAAAGGAAGAAAGTAGGAAATGTGACATAGAAATGAGATCATTGTGAAAATGTACGGGAAAGCGATATATGATAGTATATCGCACCAAACGAAGAAATAAGGATAAAAGTCCTAAGTAAAATTAAAAGAAAATCGCTTAGATAGTATGGACATACGGAATAAATGGATGAGAGAAGAATGGTTAAAAATTGTATACAAGCAGTGTTAATGTAAATAGAAGCCAAGGACGACCGAGGAAAACATGGCACGATCAAATCAATCAAATTTTAGAGGTCAGCCATGTTAGAAGTCGGAAGAATCGACGTGGATGTGTGACTCTCTCTGTATGAGTGTGGAGGAATCTAGAAAGGTGTGTCAGAATAGAGTATTATGGCGGTCCATTATCTCTGCCTACCCTTTCGGGGTAGCGGCGTGATTGTTTGTTGTTTGATTTTAATAAATGATCGATCCTTTATAATTCACTATCGAAGTCACTATCTGCATATGCTATGTATTTCCGACATTAAAATTTATGGTCTTGGTGTAATTCTATAAATAATTTTTTTTTTCTTGAAAAAATATGTATAATACCATACTCAATTTATTATAATAATTAAAAAGAATAAAAACGTCTGTTCTTGAAGTTTTAATATAATTTATGGGAAAGATACCATATGTTTCGCCTCTCTAATGCATTATCAAATCTCCATTAAATATGTCCGTTTATATTGCCTTTATATAATTTCATAAGGCAAAACGTGCCATTCCTATCAATTATAATAAAATTTCTATAAAACAGGTGTTTTTATTCATACTAGAAAAATGTTTGGTTACTTTTAACACACGATGAGGATCGGAGGCCCTTACTAGACGCGTCACATAAACACACCTTAAGGTCTTGACAGCGTAGGTACTTCGGTTTCACTAGATAAATTTATTACCAGAGAGCTAGATAAATTTATTACGAAATATGTAAAGATATATGCGTACCAGTACGGTTTCCTCATTTCATTCATTAATTCAATTCATTCATAAAAACGCTACACGAAACGTTACATTCGAGGCGGAGCCGACGAGAGAGACAGCAATCTGTAATCGATATTTTTTAACAGATAAATTTACGTGCTGGCAAAAAACACCTACGAAAACTATGATTAATATACATATTATTACACGTGAATCTATGAAATTATTATACAAACTTTGTCATTGTCTTTTGACTGAGATAACTTCCTACTTAGACGCAATTAATATTCTAATTATCTGGACCTTAATAGAGTAAACAGGAAATCTGAATCTATTTACGTAATATAAGGAAAACTGATTTTTAAGATAATAAAAAGTTAGATATAATGAATCAAGACAGAATGGTGAAGAAGGTATATGTAAACGACGTGAACGGAAATAGAAATAGAGGAAGGCCGAGGAAAACGTGGCACATCAAATCAATAAAATATTGAATTTCGGTCACGTGAGGAGTCGGAGAAATCGACGTTCGTGCATGACACGATGTATGAATGTAGAGTTTTACATTCTTTGAGAGGCGTGACCCTTTTTCCTTCATTCGTTAGTTTCATATGTCCAAATCACTTTAGTGACCCATTTTAATATTGCTTAGAGCGGGGAAAATAATACAAACTGTTTATATCGTTTTCTATGTGAGGAAGGTCTAAAAACTGTGATACAAGTCGAGTCAAATAAACTTGAAGTGGAAAATAAATAAAAAATGGTATTTAATTTGTATATAAACGTCTGTTTTTTGGAAGTTTTATTATAATATTATATATTTGTTAAAAATAACTTGTTCCGCCTGACTAAGGCATTATCAAACATTTGATAAACCTATGCAAAACATTTTGTTCTCATATACAATATATTATATGTTATATAAACAGACGTGTTCATTATAATTAAATATTATTAATTGGAGTTTTTCATCATTGTTCAAGAAACAATAAATATATGTTATTAACATTTTGGACATTAACAAATACTTGTAGACAAATACTGGATTTTACCCATTGCGGGTTAATCATTTTCAAGGATTAATTGGATCTCAATAGAGACGAAGATGTAAATTGTTTGTTTTTTTTGGAAACAGAATATGGTGGTAGAGGCGTTTACAGGACTTATGACTTATCATTGGTTAAGTTAAGTGATCGTTTTATGTTAACAACATTCCCCATTTCGCCCTTCTTACGACCACTACGTCTGATAAATTTTTGAAAGATGTATATATGCTACTATGTTGAGAAACACTTCACATTTTTTGTTCAACCTAAACTAGCGCCATCTATTAAGATTAGGTGTAAGCATTAAAAAAATATTCGTCTCTGTTGAGATACAATTAATCCTCAAACATGTTTAAACAAATATTTAATGTGGGCGGAAATAATAATAATATGTCATTATTATGAAGATGAAACTGACTTATTGCTTGGCTCTTGAATCTGGAGTGTATATGTCTTCTTGACCAAACCTTGGTCAATACTTTTAAAATTGCCTAAGCTATTTATTTTCTTTACAACTATAATTGTATGTTTATCTTAAAGGTCTTAATTATGCCCTTTGTATGTAAATGTAATATTTATTACATTGATAAATCAAAGATAGTGTGCATTCCAGTTCAAATAATGGAAATACGTACGTTTTCTATATTTCACTTTCCAGGAAAAGGATACGATTTTCAATTAAACTCTTTCGATCATAAATCTCAATACTGTCCAATCAATTGAACGATTTGAAAGAGCAACGTATAGAAAAGATATAAAATCAAATGACAAACGTCTCATTCATTCATTTACAGGATGAAATAGGACCAAAGAGTAAAACGTTCTCGATTTTACATTTTCCCTCCAAAAATAGAACGATGGACGCCATTTTGTTAAAATCCTTGCCAATCAAAATGCTACAGTAAAATAAATGTGCTAATAAAAAAAATTATTTTAATAGAATTATTTTAATTTCTTGTTTTATATTAGATGTGCACACTTTTACACATTCTCGCTAAACCAGTTTGTCCTCATAGGTCTTGCAGTGAACTTTAGTATTTTAAACATTGTGAGACCGCGAATTTTATCTCCTCTCTGACAAATTGAATCCGGTGGCCTATTGTAATAAATAACGCACTGACACGTGATACGGCATTTCCTGTGAGTGTTTTTTAATCGTAGATTGATATGAATTCAACCGAACAATTATTATTTCGCAAAATTCTAACATTTATCATATCGCTAGAAATCAGCGAAAAACTGGCCAAAAAATTCTTATACTGTAGCATCTTTTACATTTCTTTTTTGTGCTCAGAGATGGAAAATGCCGCATGAGGTTCGATATACTCTGATGGTGGAGAGGGTGCAGAAGAAATTTCTGCGATACCTCTATCTGAGGGAGTGTGGATATTACCTGTGGCTCTTTCCAACTGATTTCTTGCTAGAGATACTAGGCAACCAATCACTCGAGAGGAGACGAGACATTCACTTGGTAGGCGCTATACACAACTCAGAAATCCTGAGTGATGTAGGTTTGTTCGACCCTGATAATTATCTTCGACAAAAGGCCATAGTTTTGTTTATCTCTCACGATGCAGAACCAACCTACCAATGGTTATGCCGGTAGGTAAAGCAACATCTTTGCTAAATCGTATCACCTTGGAGTTGACGTATTTGTGATATTTTGGCTCATCCGAGGGAAATGCTATCTTTATTATAATTGTATATTCATTGTATTAATTTGCCATGCATCTTATGTTTCTCGCTCCTTTTATTATGTATTACTTATTGCAGGTCGTTTACAAATTGTAATTCTGCCCTTAATTTTTATTCCTTGGACTCTCTGGAAAATAGGCGAACAATTAATGATATGATGTTGCTTCACAAAATCATTAAATTCAAAATAGACAACTCCGAACTTCTTAGTAAATTATTACTGAATACCCCTATGCTTTGCACAAGACACACTGCAAACCAAATATTCCACCTTCCTGCTTATCGGACTAACTACACTCAGAGTGCGGCGGTGTACCGGACATGCGACATGTACAATAAGTGCTTTAATAACATCGATGTGTTCCATCTGAAAGAAAATGATTTTAATAAAATGGTTGGAGCAACCCTTCGGGGCGAATGAAACTAGTTACTTTACTTTTTCTTTTCTTGTCTTTTTCTTTTTTTACATTTTTAAATTATATTTCATCTTTAATTATTAATTATTACTAGTACTACTAGTTTTCTCTTTAACTTATCAAAGTGTTACTTTATTCTTCTTATATATTTAACCTTATGTCAGTTGTTATATATAATAATATTGGTGGTAGCATGTAATTGGCCTTGTTTTGTTGTCTCTGTGTGTTTATATTTATATATTGTATTTGCTGTTTGTTACCCTCGATAATAAAAAATCAAAAGTGAAAATTAAATAATGATTTCTAGTATTACCTTTTTAAGTAACAGTAAATGAACCAATTATTTCAGAGATAATCAATCTTATTATAACACAACAAGGAAGTCGCACAAAAACAAAGATTCAAAAAAAAATTTCGATTATTTCTATATCTCTGATCACATTTAAATGAGCCGAAAACACGACTGAACACGTGCGTAGTATCTCTGCTTGATTAATTACGGCAGATAAATAGTTTATCTATCACCCAGCATCATTACAAGTGTGAGCTTTTCGGGTTCATTATAATTGATTCGAGTGTGTTTGGATCACAGCCTTAATTGATAAAAATAATACGCTTCTAGAGCATATTAGTCAAAGAGGAAGGTAGTTAAAAAGCCTATCCAAATCTGAATAAAATAAAATAAAAAATTCCTTAGTTCTAAGAAACAAAACTTAACATATTTAATATTGATCACGTCCGTTTTGAAATAAGTTTAATTAAATATTCATATGAAGCACTCACTAAGTGGTTAGACAATTAAAAAATTTTGTTATAAAATGATAAAACACTTTGTATTTAACCACCGTGTGGTTATTATAATTTTTACCAACTAGTTTCGCTTGGACCCAAGATTTATCAGGGCAAAAACTAACTAAACCATCACGCCATTTCTCCTTCTCAGGCTTCCTCTGCATTCATAGATCGTACCATGCACGCACGTCGATAACTTTTAGTAATTGAACCCTGTATCAGGGCAATATAATAAAACAATAATTGTTATTATAATTGCAACGTATAGTGGCAATTTAATTGTTATATTATTGCCTTGATGAAGTTTGGGTCCAAGAGAAACAAGTTGGCATCAATTATTATAACCATACCGTGGTTAGAGTTTTTATTTTATTTTGTGTCTATAAGCTTAGAAGTTATATTATCGTTCCGCCTTTACTCATAGCTTTTGACAATTTTGTGCTGGTACCAACCCTTATGTATGAAAGTGATGCATGGAATTAGCTAAAGTGGGATAAAAATATAATAAATGCAGCAGTTGTGAGACCTCTTAGACTAATGTGTAGTAAATCTGTGAATGATTAAGTGTCAAAAGTAATATTGTGAATATGAATATATGAATGCGTTATAAAAAAAATATGGATTCAATAATATGGTCTAGACATGTAGAGATAATGAATGAAAAAATGGTATAAAACATCTGCGCTAACGGTGTAAACGGAACATGAAATAGAAGAAGACCAAGGAAAATATCAAATCAATCAAATATTAAATATCAGCCACATGAAAAGTTAGAGAAATCGACACATAGTATTAATGTTAAGAAATCTAGAGAAGTATATCAGGAAAGAACAGTTTGGCGGTCTATTCTTTCTGCCTACCCCTTTGGGAGAGACGGTGTGATTGTTATTAAGTTAGTAAAATACTCATGGGCGTTATATGTAACGACATATAAAGTTTTTAATGTTTAAGGTGTTTTTATCAATATAAATTACTTCATATGAAGTGTAATCAAAAATTTAATTACAGTTTTCTACTATATTTTAAAGGAAGACCCCCACACGATGGTCTGATGATATAAAGAAAATTACTGGTGACTGGATGCAGAAGGCACAAGACAGGAATGTATGGAGAAGTACGGGGGAGGCATATATCCAGCATTGAACGACGTCGGATGTATACGTAAGTATTTTTTTTAATCTATGATATTTATACTCAAAGTTTTTTTTAATATTCAAATAATCTGTTTATACTGAATTTTTGTAAGGAAATTATAAAAAAGGATAAAAATGAGGAAAGTGTAAGTTTTCTATAGTGACAGGTTTCGTAATGCTTGGGCATTGACTACATTCAACAATATTCGAGAGTAATATTATATTTAATTAATAGAGAGTTTTTTTTATCGTTCAAGAAACAATCAATATACTTCGTACACTTATTACTCTAAATTATTTTTAACGTCACAATTATTATATTAGTACTAACTTGTAGAAATGTAAACCGTTCGTTATTCATCTTATATATAAAAATGTAATAAATATATCGACTGAATCAAAGATGGCAGTGCACAATGGAGTTCTACTCCCGACCCTTATGTATGGAAGTGAAGCTTGGAGTTGGCAGAAGAAGGATAAAAGTAGGATAAACGCCATAGAAATAAGGTCACTAAGAAGAATGTGCGGAAAAACAATGTATAATAGAATATCTAATGATTAAGTAAGAAAGGAATGTAAGGCGGATGAATGCGTGATGAATCAAGTTAAGAAAGGGTCACTAAGATGGCTTGGACATATGGAACTAATGGATGAGGAAAAAATGTTTAAAAAGATGTATACAAATAGTGTGAATGGGAAAAAAAGTCGAGAAAGGCCAAGTAAGACATGGCATGAACAAATTAATCAATTACTGAAAGGCGGCCATGTTCGAAGTAGGAACAATCGACGAGCGTGCATGTCACGATATGTGAATTTAGAAGAGGCGCGAGAAAATGTCAGGATAGAACAGTCTGGCGATCCATCCTCCGGGGAAACGGCGTGATGGTTAGTAAGTTTTAAAAATGTAATATTTCCAATATTTAGAAACAAAAATTTAACAATGAGCAATTAAGCTAGTGGATGACGTCATGTTAATAAGTCCTAATTGCATTTTCAGGTAGGTACGTACTTTTCACGTTGTGTACTTGTCCATTATTATGAAGGTACTCGATATGTGAACGTACCTGAATGAACTAACCAAAACCTCCTTGACATTCTGTTATTATGTATGTAAAAGAGGTCGAAAAGTTAAATGTTAAATTACTAAGTGCACTTATTCTGAGAGTCTAATTGTATTACGGTTCATAAGAATACAAAGTAGAAAACGTGAATCAGTATCTGTCGACTTAATTAATTACTTAACTATTACATTAATAAAATAATACTCTATTATTAATTTTAGATAAACTTATGATGTAAACACATTGGAATTCCATAATGACGAATTTTTATTAATTAAAACTTTTATTAATTTAACCAAATTTGATTTTTTTTCTCGACATGTTTCAATGACTTACGACTGCGTTCGCCAGGCTAGCTGGCATCACCATACTTGTGTACTGATCAATCTATCGATGCTAGCTAGCCTGCGAAACCGATCAATATCGAAATAATGACAGAAGTAGTAGATGGAGTGCCGCATGGGTTAAAGTGTGATAGTCCATTCTTTCTGCATACCCTTTCGGGGAGACGGCGTGATGGTTAGTTAGTTAGAAGTTATTAAAGAACATTGCTATATTTAATTTTTATTTAAAATGAAGTTTCATCCAGAGATTACCGTAAAATCATTATATTATATTGTAATAATATAATATATAAACTTGACACATATTGTAAATATTTTTTAATTAAATAGTCCATTGTTTTGGCCGAAACACTATGATACTTTAACATTTTATAACTGTTAATGAAAAAACTTTGTTTTTATATCACAATTGTATTTATTTTACGACAGCTGTTTCATCAACCAATGTTGACATCATCAGGTGTTACAATAATATATCAAATATATTAAATATTATTGTAACACCTGATGATGTCAACATTGGTTGATGAAACAGCTGTTCTAAAATAAATAAAATTGTGATATAAAAACAATGATTTTTCATTAACAGTTATAATATATTTTTTAATTCTCAAATACTGAAGTAAAAATTTATTTCATGTATTCAATATTGATGACAACGTAAGTTTTTTGCAATATTTATTTAATTTTATAAAAGTGGCGTTAATATTATTGACCTTGCAAGGGTTAACTATTCAGTTAATAGTTAGAAATAAAATAAATTAAGTAATTTCATACATACTTAATTATTTTATTCCTATCTACCACCATAAATTATAATAAAAACTCTAGAAAACGTTTAAAAAAAAAATTATGTCGGTAAACAACAACAAAATCTTTAATAAAATTAAAATAGCACAATTTATAGGATAAAAATACGAATGTTTTTAAAAATGACTTTAAAAAGGAATGTATTTTTAACATATTTAGTTTTATTCCACTTATTCTTTAGTTTCTACCGGTTTCCAAATATTATTCTTAAATTTTTGTTATAGTATGTTACAAAAATGTGCCAATTATTTTTAAGTATATTGAAATTGTTTATTTATCGTATTAAGAATAGCATTTATCTAATTCGCTCTCTGATTAAAAACGAAATTCTTATTTTTTAAGTATAATTAAATTTAATCGTTTCGGTCTCTTTATTATATTCTTTTTCTTCTTTAACGCCCGTTGTCGTCCACTGCTGGACATAGGCCTCCCCCATACTTCTCCATGTATGACATGTGATACGGGGGGTGGTTGGCATTACAACGCCACGCTTGCCAGACGGGTTGGCGAGGTGTCCTTCCACGTTAGCCTATGCATCAATATTATCCACCGAGGTTATTTACACTCGATCTCTAACATTTCGCATAGTTTCCAGGGGAGACCAAAGTCGAGGAGGTGTGGATAGGTACTTGGGATCAGATTAATTCTCCAGCGTAGCATGGCCATCACCACGGTGATGGTCATGCACCGCTCGAAGAGTTATTTATAAATAAATATATTTTTAATATAAATATGCTCTAAAGAAGTTCATCTAATCCATATTTAAATTTTTCTTGAGAAACTTTTTTTTTTTAATTATGATAATTAACCACTAATAATAATTACACTTAATGATTATAATGTTATAAAAATCCCGCCGTCCTCTATATACTCGTACATCAAGATGAATCTTCTATTGTGATTGGTAAGATGAAGTGTCAGAATCGTGCCGAGATGGCGATAACCAAACCCGCTTTGGCGATGCCTTTGATAAAACAGCATTTTTTATAGCCAGCGGAGCAATCCGGACTGGCGTGACGTGTGCGGCGGAGAGCAGACGCGTGCCGAGGTGGGTAGGTCTAAATCCATTAACAGGTTCCTATTTAACTAAAGCGTCTGCTATTTGTATTAAGAAATAATAGCAGTCTGTAATTAAATAACATTAAAAGTCCAAACAAAAGTACTTAAACTAAACTAACCTACCCATCACACCGTTTCTCCGGAGGGGCAGGCAGAGAGGATGGACCGCCATATTATTATTATTCTGATGACTTGTATTTTGAGTGCACCTATTTGTAAAATCAATTACTCCAAGGGCGCACTTGGAAATGACTGACCGAACAGTGCAGTCTTCAGAAGTTTCCAAAATTTAACGTCACTATCCTCATACTTAATACTAACATGGAGGCTATTCCACGCCAACGGAAAAGCACGATCATAGAAACATGCTTTATTGGCTCTGACTGGAATTGCTATGTTGTTTGCACTTGTTTCATCTGATCGGAGTGAACGTTGCCTTTCCGTTGGCATGGGTGCCATACTACTCTGTCCTGACATAACTTCGTCTACATTAATACATCGTAACATGCATACTCGTCGATTTTTCCGACTTCGAATGTGGCCGCCTTTTAGCATTTGATTAATATGGTCATGCCATGCTTTCCTTGGTCTTACACGGCTTCTCTTTTTATATACAACATTTTAACCATTATTCTCTCGTACATTTGTTCCATACAAAAACAAATTGATTTAATTTAACGGTTTTAAAATGTTAAGGTATCATATTGTTTCGGCCAAAACAATGAACTATTTATTAATTATACGAATTCACTTATTTTTTAATTTTCCTTTAAAAATTAACATTACTAACGAAAAACATTAAGGCCACTTATTTTTATACATAACGATAAACAAAATACAATATCGATATGAAAAAAGATATTATATATTGAAATTCACATTTGTTAATGCTACGTACGTAATTACGTCCAAACCATCTCAGGGATCCTTTCTTAATTTTACTTATGATGCAATCTTGCGTTCCTTCCTTATTTCGTTTTTCGTTATTCTATCATAAGGCATTATCAAATATTTGATATTATCTTATCCAGGCGAATCTCTTTCTTAGAAAATATAATTAATACGAATGAAAACCTGTTTTCTAGGAATTTTATTACATTTTATATGAATGACATGTTTTGCCTGTCTAAGGCATTATTAAATGTCCTTAGACAGGCGAAACACAACTTGCACATGAATTATAACAAAATTTCTAGAAAACAGGCGTTTTCATTCGAATTAATTATTTAATATGGAGTTCTACATACATTTTCAAAAAACAATAAAATAAAATAAAACTAACTTACCATCACGCCGTCTCCCCGAAAGGGTAGGCAGAAAGAATGGACAATCACACTTTAATCGACGCGGCACTCCATCCTTCTCTTTTCGCCCCGCGGGAGACGCGGTGTGATGGGTTGCGAACCTCATCGCCACCGATAGGCATCGCCCGCGCATACTTCGATCGTAAAACATCCACAAAATAAATATAAAACAAATAATTTAAAATACGATGATATCAAATAAAATAACAAAATAAAAATAATTTAATACAAAATGTTATTTTAAGATGTTGCACATATTGTCTATTTCATTTATGTTCCACGTATCCACCGTTTTTTCAATTAAGCATATAATGTATTATATTGTAATAACACATAATGTTTTTTTCGATGTTGCACATGTTGACATGGACGATCCGGACTTATTTAATTAACGTGTTTATTCAATTTATTTGACACGTATCCACCGTTTTTTAAATTAGCTGTAATTAGGCACTTAACCAGCAAGAACTTTAAAATAATATTGAAGAAATTATTCAAATTGTCATTGGAACAAACGAAAAATTTATTTTTACACCTGTCAAAATTCTTTATAAAAACGAAAAAACTTATATAATTTTAACAGCAAAACAGTTCAAACGTATTAGTGTCACAATTAACTATTATAAAGTGCGGCAACAATTAAATTGACCAAAACAATTCTCTTATACAAGAAATATCTCCAAATTTACAGGAGCACCACATGAACCAAACCAAATTTTCAAAATCAGAGTAATAAAGTACGTTATTTAATACTAATGATGTACTTCCTTTAATGAATGCTCTTTCTAATACAACTGTATCTTTCGTGCACTTAGAACCGCTACCGTTAGTTCAAATTTTAATTAATTTAGTTTGAAAGCGGCGATACCCATCTGCGAATGAACTAGGGCATCTCGGGGCACGCGAGGTAAGAATTATTCCCTTGTGTTCTGTCCTCTGACCGCGGCCTGGGAAATGAGAGAAAATGAAGACATTTAGGGCCGCTGTACCTATCTATACCGGTCGGGTGGACCAGAAAACGCAATTAAATGAATAGAGGTGTTAACCACGCCACGTGATAAGGCACGGAGATTTAGAGGCGATCGGACCTTAGAAGGATTGTCAAACTTTCGTGTAGATTCAATTTTATTAACCCTTACCACTCCATTTTTTTTTATATTGTTTGTCAATCAACTCTAATTTAAATAATGTCAAAATATTTTTATTGATAAGTAGTTACAAAAAAAATCGTTAAAAATTCATTTGTAATGTTTTATTCTTCAAATAAAAAACAAAACAAACAAACCATCACGCCGTTTCCCCGCTAGGGTAGGCAGAGAGAATTGACCGCCACAACACTCTATCCTGGCAAACCTCTCTAGTTTCCTCCACATTCATACAACGAGTCATACACGCACGTCGATTCCTCCGACTTCTAACATGACTATTCTTTAAAATTTGATTCGTTTGGTCATGCCATGTTTTTCTCGGTCTGCCTTGACTTCGTACCCCATTTACATCATTAACGTATACTTTCTTAACCATTCTTTCTCCATCCATGCGTTCCATATGTCCGAACCAACGCAGCGATCCTTTCATAATTTTGTTCATAATACCTTCTTTCGCTCTACTTTCCTTTCTTATATCAGCATTTGAGATTCTGTCGTATATCGTTCTACCACACATACGTCTTAGAGACCTCATCTCTACCGCATTCATTCTGCTCTCATCCTTCTTCTGCCAGTTCCATGCTTCGCTTCCATACATTAGGGTTAGGATAATAAAAAACAATTTACAAAAAACATTATAGACTACTTATAGTTTTGCATAGTACGGTGGCTTTTAAAACAATCTCCAGGATAGAGACCAGGTTTCCTGGAACAAGTCTCACAAAACCATACTGTTTCCCGTCTTCCCCCTGGAATCTTTCTGTTACTGCGCACAGTACAGTCTTTAGAACCTTTGTCCAGTTTCGCAATGAAGTGGGGCTTGTACTCTAATCGTTCCTCTGCATGATGTATCACGCGAAGTTCTCGCCATTTTAGGTTATGTGAATTTGCAAGTCTAATTTTATAGTAAAAAAGTAAAAACGGAAAACAGTCAAAATCTTATTAAAACGTGAAATTAATTGAATTCAAGTTTTGCGCGCAAAAAGACACCGCGCGCGCAAGTCTAATCTTGTCGCTATCGCTAAAACTAAGTTGTAGCGTACATATAGCGATGTCGGCTGGCATTCGACAATGGAGTGGTAAGGGTTAACTAACTAACTTACTAACCACCACGCCGTCTCCCCAGACGGATAGTCAAAAAAAAAATGGACGGCCACATTTTTCTGTTCGTACACACTTCTCTCGATTCCTCTACATTCATACATCGTGTCATGCACGCACGTCGATTTTTACGACTCCTTACGTGACCGACATTAGACCGACGACACGTTTCCCTCGGCCTGCATACACTTTCTTCGCCATTATGTCTTCATTCATCATTTCCTTTGTGTCTTTTCTCCTTTTATATATTTTGCTTATTTTTAAGTGTTATCTGCATGTTAGGCGAGACATAGAGGAAAATATCAGTAGATTAAATGTGGCCTGGTCCCTCTTGATTTTCTTTATACTTTTTTTCTAACGTAAGCCCCGCATGGACGAGGGACGGGCCTAGGGATTGAATGAGCGAAGCTGACGAAAGGCGCCGTTCGCCTATAACAGCTTCGGGTAAGCAGTGGGAATCCTCTATGTCCTATGTCCTATTTCCATGTGTCCATACCATCTTAATGACCATTTTATTATTTTGTTACTAACACTTTCATTTGTATTGTATTCACTTCTTTTTTTTGTATTTGACAGTCTATCATATACAGATTTATATATTCGTCTAAGAGATACATTTCTATTGCATTTATTCTACTTTTATTCTTATGTCAGTTCCACGATTTACTTCCATATTAAAAAGGTGGCACAAGAACACCATTTTTTTAATCAATTTTACATGTCTTTAATAATTTTAGATTTATGCTCTCGATAATAAAACATCTTATTGTCATTGTTTGTGGCGCATTCGACTTTCTGGATTTTTTTCTATATATCTTTTTATTACACCTATCACACCACTTGTATTCAGCTGTTTTAATCTTTTCCTACGAGATTCTTTACAGTATTTTATTCAGTATGCTTTTTTATATTAACATTTGAATCTAGCCTTTGCTGTAATGATGCTATGTGATGCAACCCTGACTTTAAGTGCGTGTAATTCAAAGCTCGTTAATTGACCTTTCATTTACATAATACATCTAACCGCATTTCTACTTCAAAAAAATCTAATTCATTCCAATACAAATAACCGTTATAGATTCTTAGTAAGCTTCTACTGTTTACTATGATTTATGTGTGTTATAAGCCTAATAAGATTTTTATAGTACATATTAAAAACAAATTATTAATTCTGAACAGATTTTGTTTCATTCAGTTTGAGGAGGATTTTATTAAGTTGAATTAGGTGTGAATCAAATAAAAAAGTTATTTGGCTAATTCAGAACTAGTTTGTAATGCAAAGTCGTTTGGTCATCAACAACCAAAACCTAATACCAATATGATTTATTTTATTATAAACCGATTTCATTTTTATTTTTCAATTAAAAATTTCAACTTATTCGTTGAATACAAATTCAATTTTTATTTTTTTATTTTTCTTATATAAAATTAACATAACAAACGACAAACATTAAGGCCACTTATTTTAATACATAAAGATAAACAAAAAAATACAAGATCCATATGAAACTAGGAAATTACATACGGGTATCTCAAAAGGATCCCAAATATGTTAACGTCAGTGAGGTAGTACTCTACAAAGTCTCAGGCAGACTCGCAAGGAACATTATGTACTCTCAGCTAACCTAAGAGAAATGCTCACATGGTGGTCAGAGGAAACGCTTTAAGGACTCCCTTAAAGAAAACCTACAAAAGACTGGCATCGACCGTGATTGCTGGGAAAAGACTGCAGAAGACAGACCTAGGTGGAGAACAACAGTACATAAAGGCACGTAAGACTTTGAAGCACAGCGCAGAGACGACGTCGCAGAGAGGAGGAGAAGGAGAAAGGAGAGACCACTGGGAGACAATGATGCCTCCATTACAAGAGCCTTCCCCTGCCCCAGATGCCCCAGAACTTGTGGGTCCAGGGTTGGGCTCTTCAGTCACATGCAGACCCACAACTATGAAGGACAGTCTTCCTCGGACAAGAAGAAGAAGATAATATCTTATATATGAGTTATTTAACAATATAATAAAACTTGATCCACCTATGATAATAGCAAGAAGAGATTTAAATCGAAGAAGAAGGTTATAACAATAAATAATAGTAGTTTATCATAATAATAATGCATTTTACGTATTATAAAAAACGGTTATTGTTATTAATTTAAAACGTTATGCAAACATTGTGTGTAATATTCGTTATAACCGTCTCCTTGAACTTTTCAACAGGCTGTAAGGCTCCTTGTTATTGTAAAATATCTCCGTAATACATTCTAGAGATTTATTATGCTTTAATCACTAAAAACTTGTTCATTCAGCCATTCTGTAGGTGAGAAAAAATACGTTTTTTTTCATTATTTGTTTTTGTTATGCAAGTATTATATTTTATATAACTGTATATTTCATTATAATGTATATTTACATAAGCAACATACTACAAAAACATTTTTAAGAAAAGCAATATGTTTAAATGCAAATGTAAATCTCATTTTTCAAAGATTAACTATTGTGCTTAAAGATGTAAAACACACCCCATAAAGTTATTAAAAACAAACAAACAAACAAACCATCACGCCGTTACACCACAGGTGTAAGCAGAGAGAATTGACCGCCACACTACTCTATCCTGGCACGCTTCTCTAGCTTCCTCCACATTCATACAGCGAGTCATACACGCACGTCGATTCTTCCGACTTCTAACATAACCTTGTTTTCGTCGGTCTATCTCGACTCCTTACTCCATTTACATTATTAACGTATATTTTCTTAACTATTTTTTCTCCATACATGCGCTCATATGTATGAACCAACGCAAAGTTAATTATATAAATGAAAACGTGTAATTTCTAGAAGTTTTAATAAATACCCATGAAAACGTCTGTTTTCTAGAAGTTTTATTACGTTTTATGGGAATGACAAGTTTCGCCCTGCGTGCATTATTAAATGATGATAATGGGAAAAATATCGTTCCTTTAAAATATATTTAAATTTCTAGAAAACAGACGTTTTATACGTAAGAATTATTAAATATTAAGTTTTACATCATTGTTCCTGAAATATATATGTTTTATTATGTTTCATGGGAATCTCATTTTTAAAAATATATTTTAAAAAAGTATGTATATCAAACAGTTTTAACTATTATATTTAAATATCCAGCCGGAAACGGGAATTGAGAACCTCGGTTGGGCGTGAACCCGTAACCTTATTGCCTGAATTAGATTGTATTCCGAGCTTTATTTTTCTGTAATCTGATCATTCAAAATGCTTACCCCAACTGGTTTGTTGACTAAAATGCAGCTATTCATGGTAATAAATTCGTGTTTATTTCGATACACACTCAAGACTGCGCTCCCCCATCTCGGGTCGGGCCGAGGGACAATTTATGGCGCAACGAGCAGAATCAACCTGGATGTTCTGTTGTTATCTTCATTTTTGTGTAATAGTATCTCAATAGTCGCACGTACACTTTTCTCTAGTTTTTTACATTTATTTTCTTTACACGGTGGTCAGAAATTGATGGGCCTATCTGAAAAAGATCCCAATCAAGCAGATGAGAATACTGTGCTTAGAACACTACGCTTGTTGTATCACATATCGACGACTTTCGTGCTCGTGAAGTGCTCGAGTTAGATTCCTGGTGATGGCAGTGTGATTGTCACGCTGTCTTTGGTCTGGTGTAGAATTTACATGACAATATAATCGCAATAGATTAACTAGATTAACTGTCACAAAAATCAATGTGATTGATTTAGCTACCGCTATAATGATGTAAAGAGCCACATAACAAAATAATCATAACAATAATAATAATATCGTCAACTTCTACGTATTCTTCTTTTTTAGACTATTCCCACCCACTCCTGGATAAAGGCCTCCTCCGTTTGCTTCCACGCCACTCTGTATCTAGGTTATGTCGACGTGTCGGTTCAGGACATCCTTCTACCATAGTTGCAGTCGCCCTGCACTTTTCTTTGCGGTCCATGGTCTCAAAGCCAGAAGTGTTTTTGTCAATTTTTTGTCTGAACTTCTGGATACCATTGCCATTTTATAGTCGGGACGTCGTGGATGATGTCAGGGACCGTTGTTTTTTCTCTCACCGTACCGTTTCTGTCTCTATCTTTGAGGCATATTTCTAACACGACTCTTTTCTTGGCTCTTTGGGTCATTCACAATTTTTCGGTACTTTGTGTGGACATTGTTACAGTTTCGAGGCCATAAGTGGCAACCGGCAGCACACACGTTTTATGAATGACCTATCTGAAAAGTTCACAAGTTTTTTTTTTACATACTCGTATTATGAAATATTGTGATCAAAGTTCATGTAAAAATTGGTATTGTGACTGGTTTCGTCATCATTGTTGACATCAACTGTCGAATAGTAAATTTAACGTTTTGAATAAGCTATTTTATAATTATAATAAGAATAATTTTCAAAACCGCTTTTACACCACTTTATTTTCGTCAAAACCAACCGGTTTCGCTCCCACCGGAGCTTCGTCAGACTACATAATAAACTTTCTGTTTTTTGTAACCCTGAGGTAGCTGAATTATTTTTAATTTATAACTATTGACTTTTCGTGCCTAGATTTTCGCGGTTGGTGGCAATAAGTTTTTTGGGACCTAGTCTTCATCTTTAGGGCTGTTAAATACTTTTTATTGAAATTCATATTAAGAGTATAATTGGCTGTATATACTGAAGAGTTATAGTTATATAGCCTGGGAGTGAAGGTTAATGGGGTTATTGTTAACAACATCAGGTATGCTGATGACACAGTTATTTCAGCCGACACTAACCCGATCTTCAAGAACTTCTGAATACAATTGATAAAGCAGGAGAGGATCTGGGCTTAAAAATCAACTTTAATAAGACTAAATAGATCACATTTGGGCGACTTAACTATTCTACATCCACTCTGCAACTGAATGGTGCGAATGTTGAAATAGTCGACCAATTTAAATATGTACCTTGGCAGCATTATCACTAAAGCGCTTGACCCGGACATTGAAATACTCGTAAAATGCAGAATTAAAGTTGCACGAGCTGCATTTAGTAAAATGAGAACCTTTTTTCGCAACGATAATCTTAACTTGAAACTCCGAAAACGAATGATTAAATGTTATAAATGGTATGTTCTACAACGAATATATGGCTGCAAAATTGGGACTCTAAAAGTGAATTTAATGAACTGGTTAGAGGCGTTCGGGATGTGGATATATCGCAGAATGCTCCGTATACCGTGGACCGATCGGGTCAGTAATGCCGACGTACTACAGAGAGCCAGAGCCAATAGAGAGCTGCTGTCAAGTGTGAAAATTAGAAAGGTCTCATATTCGGGTCGAGGGACGTTAGGGAATTGGTAGAAGACAGCTGTCCTGGCTGTGGAACATTAAAGACAGAGACAGACGGACGCAGGACAGGGAACTCTTTGCTGCAGTATTTGCCAACGTTGGGGGGACCTGACACAGCATTAATCTTCTGATTGAAGAGTTAAGTGAAACAATCAAAGGCTCATATATTTCTTGTTGAATACAAGTATTTAGTAATGCATTTACTTAAACGCTAACAGAACGCATACCTCAAATAACAACAGGCGTGCTCACAGCTGTACTATGACATATTAGTGTATATGTTGTCATGTTCCCTGTAATAAATGTACGTAGAGCTATTAAGCTGTCAGAAGCATTAGAAAAATTACCTTAAACTTTGACTGTTCATTCATTTTGTTCCTGACAAGTGATCCGAATAACGGCCGTGTTAATAGGAAACACGCGCGAGTCCTTACAACACTGGCTCACTCCATCGCTTAAGCCTTTCATACGAAAAATACTAATACTAGTTTTTATTTATAAAATGCACACGTACATTACACATACTTTCAAAGCAAATAATAACTTATCAAACAAACAAACCATCACGCCGTTTCTCCGCAGGGGTAGGCAGAGAGAATGGACCGCCACACTACTCTATCCTGGCAAACCTCTCTAGCTTCCTCCACAATCATACAACGAGTCATACGCGCATGTCGATTCCTCCGGCTTCTACCATGAACAACCTTTAAAATTTGATCAATTTGGTCATGCCATGTTTTTCTCGGTCTGCTTCGACTCCGTACCCCATTTACATCATTAACGTATACTTTCTTAACCATTCTTTCTCCATCCATGCGTTCCATATGTCCGAACCAACGCAGCAATCTTTTCATAATTTTGTTCATAATACCTTCTTCCGCTCTACATTCCTTTCTTATATCAGCATTTGAGTTTCAGTCGTATATCGTTCAACCACACATACGTCTTAGGGACCTCATCTCTACCGCATTTATTCTGCTCTCATCCTTCTTCACCCAGTTCCATGCTTCGTTTCCATACATTAGGGTTGGGACCAGAACTCCATTGTGAACGGCCGTTTTCGCTTTCATTGATAAATTCTTGTTTCCAATAACTATTTTTAAAGTTCCATTCACTTTGTTACCCGCACCAACGCTTCTTTGATAACTTAATAATAACTTATCAATGTGATATAATATAATATTTTTCTTCTTATTATTATTATTATAGATCTTGCGATCTGTTTATGCAGGATATCAACTTTCTTCCTGTGATGAAGACGACCAGCCTTCTTCTCTCCATCTCTTTGGTGGTTGTCCTAGTGGTCGATGGCCCTCTGGACTTTCATGCATCACGATCTTAGGAATCCTTGCTGGATCCATTATCTCGATGTTGTCCTTCAAGAATCGTCTTCTCTGCCTACTCCATCTCACTATGGTACAATTTTATAAAAAAAATCTTAATCCAAAAACATGCAAAACCGGCAAAATGGGTGCTCACAAAAAATAGTACGTCCTGGTTGGCAGGATTCCAGTTCCTCCAGTAATTTGAAAAATAAAAATCATATAAAATTGTAAAAGTTAACAAATTAAAAAAAGCATAAAAAAATTTTGAAAAAAAAATTCTAAAAAAGGCGATGATTTGAAAAAAATTCACTTTTGGCTTATTTTTTTCAACTTTCGATTTTTTTTTTAAATAGTAACAAACAAAAATTTCAGAAAACCGATATCAATTTTTTTTAAATGTGTATAAATTAAAGAAACGATTCTTTCAATTTTCTATACTAGGATGCCCCAGTTTTTTCTTTATATTAATTTTTCTCTGTTCTGGCAATGCGACCAAAGAAAATCCAGACTCGCCGACTGCATGCTACAGGCAGCCTTCTTTGAGTTCATTAAGGAGCAAGTCATTCGTCATTTTCGCAGTCCACGGGATAGTCAGCATGCGACACCAACACCACTTTCAAAGTCGTCAATCCTGGCGTGTTCACGGCATTTCATTGTCAAAATTTCAGTAGCGTAAAGCTATTTTAATAGAGATCCACTATCATAATACTTTAAATTTTAGTTAAATTTCAAGCATTTTCACAGTGGTTTTCCACAATGATGAATTTTTTATGAATTATTTTTATGAAAAGAAAAACACAAGGCTTTACACCTTCATCATCTGGAGAACGATATAAACTGTTACTGAACGTTACTGAAAGTTTAACAAAAATGAGGTTCGTTTATCTTCTTCAAAAAATTATAGCTTTGGTGTCTTATTAGATTAATTGGTTTGCGTATCTTCTTCAAAAAATTTGGCTTTGGTATCTTGTTAGGTTAGGTTAATTAGATATCTGTACCTTCTTCAAAAAATTAAAGCTTTGGCGTCTTAATAGGTTAATTAGGTTTGCGTATCTTCTTCAAAAAATTTGGCTTTGGTATCTTGTTAGGTTAGGTTAATTAGATATCTGTACCTTCTTCAAAAAATTAAAGCTTTGGCGTCTTAATAGATTAATTAGGTTTGCGTATCTTCTTCAAAAAAATTGGCTTTGGTATCTTGTTAGGTTGGGTTAATTAGGTTTCTGTATCGTCTTCAAAAAATTATGACTTTCGTAGTTACATTTATAACATAAAATGTCGGTTCATTTATATTCAAAATGTAGAATTAAAAATATGACTAGTTGTGTTCCTACTAAGTGTTCCTAAATGTCACCTGTCACGTGACCATTGTGTTCATTGAAGGCTGCCTGTGTCTGTTTTTATTTGTCCTGTCAGATGTACAATAAGCCAACACAAATCATTCGCCGATGCCACTTGACTAGTCAGCCAGAGACTTAGGAATAACTTAAAACAACTTTAGCTCACTGACGAATCAATCACACGTGGTCGTACTTTTTGTCTAAGACTAAACGACTTACTCATATCCACGTATCATCACACTGTTAACTGGAGAATGTAAAAAAAACTAACTTACTTACTATCACGCTTCTTCGGAGGAGTAGGGTGAAAGAATTGACCACCACACTGTTCTGGCCTGACATACTTATCTCGCTTCCTCTACATTCATACATAGTGTCAAGCACGCACGTCGATTTCTCCGACATTAAATGTTTGTATACTTAGGAAATTGGAAATAACTTTGCTTAATCCACAAAAAAAAAAATTATTAAAAAACAACATGTTTCGGAGGATACCTCCATCTTCAGGTGAAAAATAAAATAAAAAAATAAACAAAGAAAGACTAATATAAAAACGTATTTAAAATTCGATACAATAATTCAAATTTAAAAATTAACCTGGGCTATTTGTTATTAGTACTAATAGTTATTTTTTTATCAGTAAGAACTAATAAATAATTTAAAAAATTTCTCAGACCGATACCAAATATGTCGACGTCAGTGAGGCAGTACTCTTTCCAGAATTGAAAATAACAATGTAATTTTTTTTTTTCTGGAGACCTGGTAGCCCTGTTGATGGTAATAAAAATTACTCCGAGAAAGTAGAACACAATGATCAAAATCTTGCACTGATTGATCATTTTTTTTTAAGTGCAGAGAGAGGAGAAATCTTTTAAATGAATGCGGGACTCCTGCCTGTGGGCAAATGTACCTGGTAAAAAAAAACTCTGGTGCTTCCTTTGTGCAACAGTACCACCTTTCGGCATTACTTCGTTGCAGCCTTGTCATTGTCGAAGCCATTAACGACGTATCTCACACATCGTTGGTTATTTCCTTCTTCTTTTGCCTTTCAACGGCCTTCTTTTCCGTCATTTTGATGATTATTATTTAGTATTTGACTTTGGTCCACACATTATTTTGTTTTTTCTAAAGGCTCAAATACTTCTCTTCTCTCCACTACCAGTGCTCAAATCAAGAAACGTACACAGGAAAACCAAACTCATCCTGTACAAAACAATCATCCGAACAGTAGTGACCTATGGGTGCGAGGCGTGGACAATGACAGCGAAATCCGCAGAGCGACTGGAAACTTTTGAGAGAAGGGTGCTGCGCAGAATTCTGGGACCTGTGAATGACGGTGAAGGCTAGAGAGTGCGGCATAATGATGAGCTGTACCATATTTACAAAGCTCCCAGTCTCTCCACACAGGTCAGACTGAATAGACTGAGATGGGCCGGTCACGTGCAGAGGATGCCGTCATCGCGAACCCCAAAAAGATTGCTGGAGTGGCACCCAGGTGGTAGAAGACCAATTGGACGACCAAGGCTGCGATGGGAGGATGAAGTTGGGAGAGATGGGGCAAGATTGTTAAGAGTGTCAGATTGGAGGGTCGAAACGGAGGACAGGAGGAGTTGGAGGCGAAGAATACTGGAGGCTAAGGCTCGATATGGGCTGTAGGGCCATCGAAGATTGTGCTGATCATTTTGTTTTTGATCTCACACAGAACCCTGCTCTCCAGCATGCTCCCCACTTTTGATTGATCTGTTTCGCAGATTCTGGGAGAGGCGCAAGTTACATTATAAACCAGAATTCCACCAAAGACAATAATGCAGTTACGGAAATGATTATAATACACAACCGTATATGGTTTATGATGAATATATACGAGTATATGTAACTTCTTGTTTATGATCTTACATGAATATGCACTATCACACGGAGCCATATCGTGATTCGCATAATCTTCTGGGCAGGACGCAATGGATACTCTGCTATATCAGAAGGCTTGTAATCTTAATTGATAAATTGTCACAGAAATCCTATTTGCTCGATTTTATCGCGGCTATCATTCAGCAGAACAATTAAATGCCCCGCGCGTTTCTGCTTCCTGGTCCATAAACATGATTGGCCAGTTTCACTGTGTCTCCTCCATCATGTTACACTTTGCGCAATTGCTGCGTTATTATTATTCGGTTGCAAGTAATGTTATTATCCCAATAGGCAATCGGTTGTCAAATTGTGAGAAGGATAAAGCGAATATTGTAAGACCTATTTGATCCGTGCCTTTTCATAGCTATGCACAGTGGTATCACTTAACATAATCCTGTTAAGTTGTTGGATTTAAAAGATTCTAGTCTAAGAGTATTAAATATTAATAGAATCATATAATCATTTTTTATATTGTAAAATCAATCTTTGTTTCAATAGAATGGCTATAAAACTTAGCTATAAATATAAGGATTAATTGTATCTCAATAGAGACGAAGATGTAGTGTAGTTTGAACTAAAAAGTGTAAAGTGTTCTGCAACATTGTAGCATATATACATCTTCCAAAAATTTGTCAGACGTGGTGGTCGTAAGAAGGGCAGAATGTGGAATGTTATTAAACATAAAGCGATCGCTTAATCCAACCAATGACAGGTCATAAGTCCTGTAAGCGCCTCGACCACCATATTCTGTTCCCAGAAAACAATTAACATCTTCGTCTCTATTGGGATACAATTAATCCTTATAAAAATATAATTTATCCGCAATGGGTAAAATCCAGTATTTGTATACATTCAAAATGTTGTATAAATATAACGAATATAATCTAAAATTAATTCCTAAACTATAGCACCTAAATCATGGCATCAACAGTTGTAATGCTAAGCGTTAATGCAAGCCATCTCAAATATCCGATTTTCTTTTCTAATCTGCCAAACCAATAATGACAGATTTATACGAAGACATTTTTTATTGACAGAACGCTTCGGTAATTTTTCTGATAATATGAAAACTCATTCGCAATTGTAAAATAAATATGGTTTGGTTAACAAAATTATCAAAAAAACAATTATGTCATAGTGTAAAACCACGTAGTGAATACTAATACAATTAAAATTAAACCGCACCTTCTTCTGTTTATCTTTCTTACCCCCCTTCGATAACGTCGTATTTGTACATTATTTATAATTATTGCATATTCCTTAATTACAAATACATAATTACAAATTTTAAAGGGAAAAATAGAGGGCCGCAGGAGGGCAGGGAAAGGGCAGATCTCTTGGCTGCGATTGCGCACATTGGTGAGGGAATGGACGGAAATCGGAACTGTGGAGGAGCTATTCCGGACAGCGCAGGATAGGGAAGAGTTTACCAGAGTGATCGCCAACGTCGGGGGGACCTGACAGGGCACTTTAAGAAGAAAAAAAATATTCCTTTTTTATTCAATTGAAAATATGTGTTTCATTACACTAGACATTGTCAAAAGCATATAATTCAAACATTTATTTATCACGCAGTTCGATTTTACATTAGTGAATATGAAATTTTATTTAATGGCGCAAGAAAATTTCATAAATAAAAAACTTTCCATATGATCAATTAACTCGAATCAAAGCTCACCTAACCTTATCTGAGAATAGTTAAAATTCAAATTATTCTCGGAGCGTCGTGTGTAAAGAAACAGGAACTGAGGACTCAGATAGCGGGGCTGATGCGTGTCCTTGGCTTATCGGTGAGAAATAGCCAAGTAATTGGTTATCAATGGTGCACGTACTCGAATGTCCTGGGGCAAGTTGTAACTTGCCTTGAAATATAGATTGCCCGTGAAGTCTCTATCTATTTTGATGGAGTAACGGCATTTATCAATTTTGTCGGTAAATAAATAATGAATATGCAAGAGATTATTGTAACTTGTAGCGTGCAAAGATACCAACTTGAGAGTTGTATCGATCATCTTCCAGGAACCATATAAGAAACAGTAGCCCCTGCAAACGAAATTAATTGCCATAGTGATAGGATTTTAATGAAACTTATATAATATATCGTATTAGATTATTGTCTCTTTGCGTTCTATTTTCGATTTACAGTAACATTAGTATATTCTGCAGTTTAACTTTGTATATTGCATTGATGAAAGTCGCGTAGGCGAATACCAACTAGATAAAAGCGATTTGATCAAGCAGCCCGTAATGATACCAGTGCAGAATCAACCTATGATGCTGTATTTGCTAAATATCCATAGATTAATTGTATTCCATTAAACTAATATTCTAATTGAAAATATTATATAAAAACATTAACAATTTACCCAGATGGCATAGTAGTGTGAAGCGAATCATGTCAAAAATTGCAGAAACAACTTGATCAACATACGGGTATGTTAGGTCTGGAAAGAAACAGTAATCGAATCAGCCGAACCAATGCAGAATACATGAATTACTATTTAGCTGATACCAACGCACAGCCTGCAAATATATTTCTTGGAGAAGAGCACTCCATCTACCTCATATCTGTTCTTTCTAAGGGCAGCAAAATCAAAAACGACGACAACGTTTGAGACAACAAAATATTAATACAAACTATAAAAATGTGTAGATGAAGCTTTGAGAAGAGCGAAACCGATAGACCTTTCCAAAGAAATACCTATTCATTGTTATTTACTTATATGATATTATACCATTCCGCGAAAATAAAAGAAATGCTTATGCTTAAATAAGCACGCAAATATAAACATTTTGTTACTATGTTTTACGTAGGGTTATTTTATAAGTTGTCAAATCTTTCGTTTCAAGCAATTTCTAATAGTTTTATGAAGTATGATGAGTGCATTGTTTAAACCATAGATTACTCTTAACAAATCATTTTGTAGTTTTGATATTAACCATATCTGCCATGAATAAGACTAGAATGTTTATTGTTCCTTGAACAATGATGTAAAACTCCATATTAAATAATTAATACGAATGAAAACGTCAGTTGTCTAGAAGTTTTATTATATTTTATGGGAATGACATGTTTCGCCCTTCTAAGGTATTATCAAATATCATTTGGATCAATTATTAAGACTGTAAAAACTTTTGTGTTTTTGAAACCAGCTTTTAGATTGATTAAACAAGTATATATTTAATTTATGACTGCAAATATAATTATAATAGACATTATTAAATGTGTTCTAACGTTTTTGTAGAATAAAATTCACTAGAATTGATGACTTTAACTGTATACCGTTTTTACATTATCCCTGTAACTTCGGTTTCATTATTATTTTAACACATCAAAGATTGTGCCTGCTGTAGAAGATAAGGATTGTATCAAAACTGACCGACAGTAAAAGTGGCGAATAGTTTCAACTAAAGCAAGGATATACAATAAAATTTTATTTTAATTATGAGACATATTATATGTGTGGTAAAACGATGTACGAAAGAATTTTAAACACTGATATAAGGAAGGAATGTAGAACGGAAGAAAGTATTATGAACAAAATTATAGAAAGATCATTGCATTGGTTTGAATATAGAACGCATGGAAGAAGGAAGAATGGTTAATAAATTATACGTTAACGGTGTGAATGGAGTACAGAGTCATGTGAGACCGAGGAAAACTTGGCGTGACCAGATTAATCAAATTTTAAAGGTCAGCCATGTAAGATGTCGGAAGAATCGACTGCGTGTATGACTCGCTGTATGAATGTAGAGGAATCTAGAAACGTGCGTCGGTATTGAGTAGTGTGGCCGTCCATTATCGCTGCCTACCCTTTCGGAGAAACGGCGTAATGGTTTGTTGTTGGTGTTGTTAACAACAAAGAAATATAAGTAACTAACAAACGTTTTTTTATATCTTCTATGTTCGCCATGCTTTGTGTTGTAGTAGATGTTGTATTCGTCTTTTTCTTTTTTTCTTCTTTTTTATGTACTTTGTATATACAATACTATTTAAATTACATATCAGACATATTTCGGACAACCAGTCCTTCTTCAGTGATACATATTTAATAATTATAAAATTGTTTACAAAGATGATCAATTTTGACAGAAATATGAATTAAAACACAGCATTTTAGACTTTTGAG
Source organism: Lepidostoma basale (assembly GCA_022606425.2). NCBI lineage: Eukaryota > Metazoa > Arthropoda > Insecta > Trichoptera > Lepidostomatidae > Lepidostoma > Lepidostoma basale. The sequence goes on along the minus strand of JAHDVF020001081.1, from coordinate 773,399 downwards.
TTTATTTTTCTATACATGTTTCGCAGCCTAACACCTTCATCATCGAGAGAACGATATAAACGTTTTCCCGATTATGAAGGTGTTAGCCTTCGAAACATGTCGAGAAAAATAAACTCAAAAGTGCATGTCACAATGTGTGAATGAAGAAGAGTTGTGATGCCAGGATAGAACAATGTGGCGATCCGAAAAAGGCGGAGAAACGGCGTGATGGTTAGTTAGTTAGTTTAAGAAAAAATAAAATTCACGAAATTCTGCGTCGGATTCAATTTAAGAATCGTAAATTTGTGAACACTCTGTTGCTGCTAACTCCTAGACTGTATTATAAATCAGAGTTTATTGAGACAGAATATAATCAACGTGTCCAAACATATTTGAAGAGTACTTCTAGATACAGAGGAAGGTTATTTGATTGCTCGAGAATTCTCTTTTTGCTCATTAGAAATATCTGGAGGCGGTGTCAGTAAGTCAGTGTTAACTTTTTTTTAGGATACAACCATTAATCTAAACATGACTTCTTAAATACCATAATGGAATAAATATACGTAAATAATGCAACAGATTATACAGGTATACAACGTGAAAATTGTTGTACCAACACTTAGACTTGATGAAATGACTGAAGAAATGTTGTATTTAATGTTACCTTTGCAAAAGGACTCATAATTACATAAAGCGATCGCTTAACCCAACCAACGACAGGTCATAAGTCCTGTAATTGCCTCGACCACCATATTCTGTTTCCAAATAATTTACATCTTCGTCTTTATTGAGATATAATTGATTCTTAATGATTAACCCGTAATCAAGTATTTGTATACATTCAAAAAACAAGATATTTATAATTTTTTTATTTTATCAAGATAATTTAAAGATTTTTTAAAATAGTTTCGGAATTGTACTGATTTAAGTACTGTTTCGTCCACATTTACATCAGTTTATTTACCTCGAGACGTCTTCAAGTTACCGTGCTTTCGTCTACGATAAAATAATATAAACCATCTAACTTCTAAATTTTAAATCACGTTTGTTGTTACCTGTGTAAAATATAATAAAACTTCTTGAAAACAGAGTTTTTCATTAATATATAATATGGATGATTAATACGAATGAAAACGTCTGTATTCTGGACGTTTTATTGTGTTTTTTTATTTATTTATTAACTGTTAAAATAATAACTTTGTTATAAATATCACAATTGATTATGTTTTGTCACGACAGCTGTTTTGCTAACCGATGTTAGCATCGTCAGGTCTTACATCAATTAAAAATCTAATATTTTAGTTCATTGTGAGACCTGAAGATGCTCACATCGGTTAGCGAAACAGATGTCGCGATAAAATTTATTCAATTGTGATATTTATAACAGATTTTTATTCTAATTGTTAACAGTTAATAGTGTTGAAATATCAAAATGTGTCCGCCAAAACAATGGATTATAATTTTTTTAAAGCATCTTCTCTTCTTTTTTCCGTGTCCTGTCAGGTCTCCCCAACGTTGACTATCACCCTTGAGTAGGCCTCCCCGTCTTGGGCAGCTCGGAACAGCTCCCCCACGGTCGTCAGCCCCGTCCACTCTCGGATGTTCTTCAGCCAGGAAACCCGCCTTCTCCCAACACCTCGTCGACCCTCCATCTTACCCTCCAAGATCAGACGTAACAGTGCGTAACTTTCGCCTCTCAGAACATGGCCCAAGTAGGACACCTTACGCACTTTGATGTTGCTCAGCAACTCTCTGTCAACTCTGGCTCTATAAGAACGTTTGTGTTGCTGACCATGCCAGTCCAGGAGATGCGTAACATCCTTCAGTGTATCCACATCTCAAAGGCCTCTAATTGAAATATCGGAATTCGGAAAAATCGACGAGCGTGCGCGGTACGATGTGTCAGGATAGAACCGTATGGTGGTCTATCCCCTCTGCCTACCCCTCCAGAGAAGCGGCGTGGTGATGAATTAGTTTTAGAGTATTAAATATAGTTTGAAGAATTCGGAGAGAGGTTACTCAGCGCTGAATTAACGGCTGTTGATAATAATGAAAGAATGCAGAATCAAAGTACCATACACTAAAAAAGCATTTGCACACACGAGTACGGACGTCGGTTAAAGTTCATTCGAGATAAGGCCGATGCTTCGCCAGAGCAAGGAGCCCGCCGCGCAGCTCAGATCGCACTCAGTCTGATGAAACGCATACATTAGCGGGCTGGATAATAAACCACCTAGTAATTAGTTAGCAGCGCCGCAATCGGTTTTGTTCCGCGGTGATGTCGCGAATAATTAGTTATGAGGCAAAATAAACAATCCTCAGCCGGTTTGCTAGAAAGTATGAAATGTCCCAGTAAATAATATACCCCTTTTGTATGAAGCACTTACGTATGAATTTGTGGTGTGACATTTTTTTTATGCCGTGTCAGGTCCCCCCAACGTTCGATCACTGCAGCAAAGGCATCTCTATCCTGCGCCACTTGGAACAGGTTCTGAACTCTTATTATTCCTGTCCACTCTTTGATAAATTATGAAAGGATCGCTGCGTTGGTTCGGACATATGGATGGAGAAATAATGGTTAAGAAAGTATACGTTAATGGTGTAAATGGGGTACGAAGTCGAGGCAGACTGAGGAAAACATGGCATGGGAGGAATCGAATAGCGTGTATGACTCGTTGTATGAATGTGGAGGAATCTAGAGAGGTTTGCCAGGAAAGAGTAGTGTGGCGGTCCATTTTATCTGCCTACCACTGCGGGGAAACGGCGTGATGGTTTGTTTGGTTCTTTGTTTGTTCACTCTTTGATATTTCGCAGCCAGGACAGCTGCATTCTACCAACTCCCCGACGTCCCTCCACTTTACCCATTAATATCAGTCGAAGGAGGTGGTATTTTTCTCTGCACATGACCCAAATATGAGACCTTTCTAATTTTCACACTCGACAACAGCCTTAAGTTTATCAAAAATTAAAACTGTTTTTTTCATGAATATTTAAGATTTTATATTGTATAGGACCGACGGTATGATGGAATATGGAGCCAGTGTCGAAGAAGTGTCGGGAGACAGCCTACCAGGTGGAGCGAAGATATTGTGCGGACAGCGGGAAGGGCCTGGAAAACACTAATTAGAGTCCGAGAGGGATGGCGTGGAGCTGGAGAGGGTAACGTCCAGCAGCGGATGGAGACAAGCTGATGAAGATTGCATAAGGTATAATATATGATCACACAAAAAGTAGACTCCAAGTAAGACAAAATATTTCAAATGTGTTGGATATATTTGACTATAGAGTTCATAATAAGTTGAGACTAAGACATGTGTAAGTTGATTTGAGGACGAACGTTATGTCCACTGGACCATCGCTTCATAAAAATATTTTTTAACTACTCATCTTCTCTGGTTTCAATTCTGGGATTGGTTTGCAGCAATTTCCTCTATTCTCCCTTTCCTTTCTTCCCTGTCGTGTGCGGCTCTTTTGAAATCTGCTTATGATGAGCAGCGCACGTCCACCAAAAGGTCCTCCAGGTACTCTCGGCGTGGGCGTCCCCTAGAGTTTGTCCCCTCAGTCATACCCTCCATTATGGCATGCGAGAGGCCTTCTTGTCTTATTACATAGCCGATCCATCTTGCACGCCTTTCGGACAAGGCCCTGAGCAGGTGTCTTCCTCCTTCGATTCTTTGGAGAACCTCCTCATTTGTGATGTGGTCTCTCCGGGAAATTCCTAATAGTATTCTATGGGACCACATCTCAAAAGAGTCAAGTCTCCGTTTATCTCTTTCGGATAGGCACCGTATCTCGCAGCCGTACATCAAGATACTCCATAGATAGGTCTTGATGAGGAGTATTCTCAGTTTTAGGTCTATATTATTCGATTCTATTATTTTCGACCTTTTATTAAATGCAAGCCTAGCCTGATGTATACGGCTCTCGACCTTGCTCTTAGACCGACCGACCTATGTTATTTTGCTCCCGAGGTAGACAAACTCCTTAGTATTCTTTAGTGGAACTCCTGACATCACTACTCTCATCTGATGTTGCTTTTGGCCTACAGTCAGCAGGTTTGTTTTGTCTTTATTTATCTTTATGTTGTAGTTATTTTGAAGAATTTAACTACTGTAAAATAAAATCTATTGAAAATTTATCAACAAAATAATATATCTTAGCAACGCTTTCGGGACAGTCAGTGCATGGATTCGCTCTGTATCAATATCGCTATTATACATAAACGACAACTCTATCAAGCAAGCTTTAATTGCTCATCTGAATTACTATCGCGGATTACCAGCATCATCGGCTTTTTTATTATAGATGCGTGTGTACGTCGCGACTATTAAGGTAACGGATTTCAGTATCAACTGTGATTGATACTAATACGATTGTGAATTCTTGGCTCTTATTAATATTGCTTCGAATCAGAATATGCGTGGATCATTTGCATGAACAGTTATTTTATACATCTTGATAAATTCAAGGCGCTTACACAGTGGAATTTCATAGTTGCGATTAAAAATGAAAACAGTGTTTTGTCGCTTAGCTGAATAACGTGATGACCTTCGTGGCAGAGAGGTAAGAGCTATGACTCAGTGGCGGTACTACCATAGAAGCCCAGAAGACCGGCTTGCTTGAGAAATTTTGTATCATAACCCCCAAATCTAAGAAATCGTGCCCCTGCATAAACCAACAACCCACCAAATCACCTTCCAACAATGTTCCCATTAGACGTAAGAGGAATAGCCACAAGAGCTGAACCTCTGTAGGCCAGAAGAGATTTTCAAAATTTCTTACGCAAGCCGGGCTTCTGGGCTTCTATAAGAGTACCGCCACTTCCATACTAATGGTCCCGGATTCAATTCTTGGCTATAATAGTGTGATTGTTACACTGTATTTGTTCTGATATAAATTTCGTTATATAGATTATACATAGATTATTCACGTGGTGGCGATATATTTGAAATATTTCCTGACGAATTTTCATGTTATTTTAACAATAAACTATCATAATTTTGTTTCTTGAAAAATGATTTAAAACTCCATATTAAATAATTAATAAGAATGAAAACTACTATTTGAATATGCCCTGGGCAAGGGGTACATGTCGTTCCCATCTTCTTCTTTCGGTGCCGTGTCAGATCCCCCCAACGTTGGCGATCACTGCAGCAAAGGCACCTCTATCCTGCGCCACTTGGCACACGTTCTGAACTCTTGTTATTCCTGTCCACTCTCTGATGTTCCGCAGCCAGGACAGCTGCCTTTTACCAATTCCCCGACGTCCCTCCACTTTACCCATAAATTCAGTCGAAGGAGGTGGTATTTTTCTCTCCTTAACACATGACCCAAGGTGACATTATCACTTTAGACTTCCAATATTTAATAATTATCTGAAGCAATTACCTAGAAATTTGCAATTTTTTCGATGCGTGTGATTTACATTGTCTACTAAATACTTATTATAATTAATTTCGAAAAACACATATTTATTTATTCGCCAACACTTTGTCTTGTTGTTTCACAATTGAATACTTTTTTTTTTATGTACACAACAGGTCGTTTGGACCCAATTACTGTGTACAATTTTTATTTTTTAGCTATTATATTGATTTTCGTGACATGTGATAGGTAGCCAATCTATCGCCATTTTATTGTCACGTGAATTCTACACCAGACCAAAGACAGTGTGACAATCACACTGCCATCGCCGGGAATCGAACCCAGGACCTTCAACATGGAAGTCAGAGCTCGTAACCACTCTGCCACGAAGGTCGTCATAAGTTTTGAAAAATTTGTTCAAGTTTTTGGACCCCTATTGTTCGTCGTAATCATTTGTTTCATCATTTTAAAATTATGCCATTGAAGGAAGATGAAAAATTCCGACGAACGCTCCTATGTATAATATCAGACCAGACCCCAATTACTTAAAAAATATTTTTATTGCATCCAGCGCTAGACACCTGACGGCATACCAAATAATTTAAATTAATTAAGCTTTTATTAGTAGCTCTTTTATTGTGGCTTGTTACGCAATTAAACGGAAGATTTACCTGCGGAATACGGGCAACGCCGGGACACTTGAGCTAATTTTTAGTGGTCTCGCTCGCCAGCGATTAAAATATATTTATTGTGACCATAAAAACTGACAACATTGTAAAATTAACACTTAACACGGTGAGTTAAATGTCACATCTAGGCTTATTTAAATTTAACGAGTGTTTTATTACACTTACACACACTAATGCACGTTGAGGCATATTAAAAATATTAAGAAAGACGTGTAATTGATACGGTTAAAAAGCTATAAGACACCATAGATTCTAAATTATTAAAAATACATAAAATAATATTATTTTAAATTTCTTCTGTATTTACCATCACTTTGTGTTGTAGATTCACATTTGAAGAACTTTTGAGAACATTATAATATTTTCACGACACCTTTTTGCACTTTTCTCAAATATACGTCCTTTCTCAGTGTTAAAGTTTTATCTTTTTTGTATTTTACTCAATAAAAACTGCTGGTTTACATATCAATTTTTTTATATATTATGTATACAAAACTTTCTACGGTAATTTAGAAAAAAAAAACATTAATTACCATGAATGATGAATGAATGAACCCGTTTGTTTTCTAAATGTATTATTATATTTAAATGGAATGATATGTTTTCCTCGCCTGTTGCACAATGTTAAATGTGTTTGATAATGCCCTAGTGAGACAAAAAATGTCATTTCCATAGAATATAATAAAACTTCTAAAAAACCGACGTTTTCATTCATATTTATAATTTAATATCGAGTTTTATATAATCGTTTAGAAACAATAAATAAAATAAAACATTATAAACAGACATTATTTCTTTCATATTTCTTTATGTATTTAGTGTGCTTCCACTTGTGTTTATGTTTGACTAGTTTCGGCAGCTTGCTGCTATCTTATGGTGTAATCTTTCTCTATGTGAACATTTGTTTGTATATCTCTGAAATGTCTGAAAAATCTGATGTTTCTTCACCAGAAGATGGTAACAAGCTGCCGAAACCGGTCGAACATAAAGACAAGTGGAAGCACACTAAATACATAATAATAAAGAAATTTAGTATCAATTTTTTTTTTCATTATTTAAAATGAATTTCTACCAAGAAATTTCAATTTAAAACATTAATTATTATATTATTCAGGTTGGAAGGATTAAACAAATTCCAAAGAATAAACACAATTTAAATCATATAAAGATGTATAGTATATCACACATGCATTTTACATATATTGTCAATTGAACGTTTCCTTTCTGCCCGTATCATGGTTTGAGAATATCAGATATCACCTGCCTGCGAGGGTAATATATCTTCCAGCAGTCCGAGCTAGCTCCATGCAAATCAAAGATACGAGTGTAGAAAACAACTCGTAGATTTTACGAGCTCGGTCAAATTATTTGACGGGGACCTGTTGATTCTACAATGCGCTGGTAATAATTTTACAGTCCGATAACTATTAAAGTGATCGGGCGTGATTTTCACATTGGATTTTCGTTCGGCTCTTGCCATCGCCCTGCATCGCCGGCTGTTGAAGCTCATTAATTATCTTTTGTTTTATTTCGTAATGAAATAAATCATTCTAATTTTAAATTCACATTATTCTAAATCAAATATATATTTCAAATGTCAGATTACAAAATTCGTATCATGAATTTTTAATCTTTAATCAAATTAAACGTATGTTTATTTATTAAATGTCAGCCGCGTGACGAGTCGGAGAAATCGACGTGCGTGCATGACACGAAGTATGAATGTTGAGGAATCGAGAGAAATATGTCACGAAAAAAATGTGACATTCTTTCTACCTACCCCTTCACGGAGACGGGGTGATGGCTCGTTAGTTTTATATTTAAATAATTTTAAAACCAAATCATTTCTGTCGCAATGGCTGACAAAGATAGTGATGAAATCTGTGAAATCATCAGACTAACAAAGATAGTGATGAAATCTGTGAAATCGTTATAGAAACAAACTTATCAACAAAATTATCCAATGATTACTAAGGTGGTTTGGATATAAAAAAATATCTTACGATAAATAATAGAAGATGACAGCGACTTGCCGAAACCGGTCGAAGCCATAACCATTAAAGAAACTAAATTGTTTTATTATTTTTATTATTGACGGTAACAAATACAGTATACAAATACAAACACATAGAGACAACAAAACAAGGCCAATTACATGCTACCACAAATATTACGTAACAACTGACATAAGGTTAAATATAAAAGAGAATAAAGTAAATTTTTAATGAGTAAAAGAGAAAAAATAGTACTACTATTACATATACATATTATTCAGATTTTTTTCTTTTTTTAATATATTATTATTAATAATATAGAGAGTATAAATTTACAACACGAGTACAAATACCTTTTTTATTAAGCAAATTAGTAAGCCTTTTTGTGTGAATACAAAAGCTTTTTTTTTCATTCATTTTCTTTTTTATCTTTTAACACGTAAAACCATTTTCCGTGTGTATAATACACCAATGTTAAAATCTGTAGCTAGACATCATAATTTTATACAAGTATTTTGTAATTGGAATAATTCAATATTTTTTTTAGTTTTTACGGTTATGTTTCGCCTTCCAGGAGCATATACAAAAGCTTCACAATCAAAAGCTTCAAAGTCAAGTTATCTTTACTTACAAATGTTCCGCTTCCTTATTCGGTTACCTCTTTAATCTACCAACTAATCGCTTTTCGCGTGATTATGATTTAAAATAATAATAGAGCTTACTCAATACATTTGCACCACAAGTATATGAGAATTTGAATTATTCTAATTGATTCGTTTACTTTTATTTAATATTTTTTTCTGTGTACAATACGATTTTATGATATATATATTTTTATACGATATATTTTAACTCGTGAGTGTATATTTAAATTTAAATACAAATGTTTGATTTCAAAACACAATACTTTGTCATGTGCTATGGGCTTCATTCCCAACAAAACTTCGGCAGGGTAGCATAACAAACTGTTTTGAAACAAAATAAAACCCAATGTCGTTTACTAAAGCTCCAGTGAGAGTGAAACCGGATGGAAGTTAAATATTAATAAAAATGATAAACTTTCACATAAAGCACTTAATTAATACACAGCGGCATTATTAAACATAATTTAAAACACTTGAGTTCTTTGTTTTAATACCGCTTTATTTTGTTTTATCGAATATAGATAAGAAAAAACAAAACAAAGTGGTGTTAAAACAAGGTACACGAGTGTTTTCAATTATAATTAAAATATTGTAAATTGGTATTAAACAAATCATTTGTTTTCCATTTAGCATACATACAAATGTCATACTATAAATTAAATGCTACCTACAAAAGCGTAAATATTTATAATAAATTTATATACGAGTACATTATTAGCAGCCACTGGATACAAGAGAATATAAATATAATATTCGATAGGAAAAATTATGTACATATAATTGCATACATATTGAGTAAGGTCATTGTAATACGTAAATAACATTTTATAATATTTCTGTTTTATTATTCTTTGTCGTAACGGTAATTGGATTATAAAATGGCTATAAAGCAAATCACCTGAAAATGTAGGTGTAATAATCATAAATATTTACAAGAACGTAAATAATAAATATGTCCGTAATGTAAAACTTCTTCTTCTTCTTCCCTTTTTGTAGACTCAGGAGTCTGTTATTTCAGGCGGGTCCTCTTGAGATGCTGAACTCCAGCTTTCTCTCCACCGTTTCGGGGGTCTTCCTGGTCGGCGTTGTCCGTTTGGCGTTCCATGGAGAGCTATGTGTGGTATTCTATTTGAGCTCATCCTTTCTACGTGTTCATGCCAGTATCGCCGTCTTTGACGTCCCCATCTGACCACATCTTCGACCTCGCAGATTTCTCGGATTTCTGTATTCCTAACTCGATCACGTAGGGTCTTGCCAGCTATAGCGCGGAGCGTTTTCATCTCGGTTGTCCTGAGCATGCTCTTTGTCTTGACAGTATCTGCCCTCGATTCAATGCCATATGTGAGGATTGGTCGCACACAGGTCTTGTAGATGCGTACCTTGCTGTCAGTCCTCATGTCCCTGTTTCTCCATATGACATCTTTCAGGCAGCCTGCAACTGCTGCAGCCCTATCCACCTGTGACCTTACTTCTCTGGGGAGGTCATTAGAGCTGGTTACTTTGCTTCCGAGATATCTGAATAGGTCCACCTGTTCGATTTCCTCCTGGCGTACGGAGACTTCGCATCTCAGTTGATTTCTTGCGAATGTCATACACTTCGTTTTTGGGGTGGATATGATCATGTTATATTTTGAACAGGATTCATCAAACTTTGAGAGCATTGCTTGCAAGTCGCTTTGATTTTCGGCCACGATTGTGGCGTCGTCTGCATAGCAAAGCATTCCAATTACCTCTTTACCCAGAGTGTACCCTAAATTGAGAGATGCAACCTCTGCAATGATGTTGTCCATGATGCAGTTAAAGAGAAAAACTACATTTACAAATTTGATTCAAAACTTTAACGAATGCATAGAATTGTATCTTATTTATCGTTGCATCAATAAATATATATTTTCATATGAAGCACTTAATTTGTGGTGTGGCGTTTTTAAAAATACGAATACTTTTAAAATACTTGTACTTGGTGTTACACCACTTTTTGTCAAAACCAGCCGATTTCGCTCCCGGCGAAGCTTCGTCAAGGTAACAAAACAATCTGAAACAAACTGTTTGTTTTTTAATCCTGACGAAGCTCCGGCGGGAGCGAAACCGGTTGATAATTGGGTAGATTTTCACGGTTGGTTGCGATATGTATTATATTTTAGGATCTTGGGAAAATTCGTGTAGCTCGTCTTTCTGGACCGACGTTTCGGAGATCGCTGCAGTCTCCATATTCAAGGTGGTTATAATCATATAACCACGATGAAGATGGAGACTGCAAAGATCTCCGAAACGCCGGTTCAGAAACACGAGCTACACGGATTTTCCCAATATCCCAAAATACAAACCTGTTGATTTCTACAAAAATAATGTGGTGTAAAAACAAGTTAAAGTGTTTTAAAACTATTTTTAAATATGTGATATTTCATATTTTTTTACCAATTATTATATATGGTTTTAATACCTCCCAACTGGGGTTACCCGTAATAGGGTGGGTATTTATTTTTATCTTGTCTTATATCTTGACTTTAGGGAGTATCAGCCCAAAGGCCCCCATTTATTGGAAGTTATATTTTTTTACTGTTTACTGTATGGAAGCGAAGCATGGAACTGGCCAAAGAAGGATGAAGTAGAATAAATGCAGAAATGAAATCTCTTACACGAATGTGTAGATACTCTGTGTATGATAGAGTGTCGAATAAAAATATAAGAAGTGAATGCGGTGCGAATGATGGTGTTATGAACAAAATAATGAAAAGATCATTAAAATGGTTTGGACATATGGGAAGAATGAATGAAGAAAGAATGGTACCAAAATAATATGTTAACGATGTAAATGGAACCAGAAATAGAGGAAGACCGAGGAAAACGTGGCACGATCAAATAAATCAAATATTGAATGTCGGCCATGTGAGGAGTCAGAGAAATCGACGCGCGTGCATGTCACGATGTATGAATGTTTAGGAAGCGAGAAAAATATGTCAGGAAAGGAAAGTGTGGCAGTCCATTATTTCTGCCCACCCCTTTCGGGGAGACGGCGTGATGGTTAGTTAGAATTAGTCTTTATATATGGTTTTAATACCTCCCAACTAGGGTTACCCGTTCTAGGTTGGATATTTCTTTTTGTCTTGTCTTATATCTTGACTTTAGGGAGTATCAACCTGAAGGCTATTATTCCCCTATTTATTGGAAGTTATGTTTTTGGGATTGAGGTTGAAAAAACTATTTAAAAAAAAACAGAATGTTTTGAAACAACTTTGATTTTTGCAAACAATTTATATATGTAGCTTCCATTTTTACTTTGTATTATAATGTATAAAGTAATAGGTTTCAATTTTAATCGTATATTATGAAATAAAATAAGGATTTAAAATAAAGGTTCTATAGAAATAGTAGAAACTCGGGATTATTATATAATTTATTAAGTCCAATTTCTTAATCTTTGACATCACAAGTACAAAATGGTAAAATACTAGTTTGTTATTATATTTTAATCTTATCTTAAGTGCAAACAAACTGGACCGCATATATTAATTAACTTATTTACATTTATATGTAAAATATGTCTGTTCGCATTTGATACTAATGCAATATTTAATGGCTTAGCTATGGTCTTAAATTTACATATTTCTATACGTGTATAAAAACAGAATGTCTGGTTATTTTATTACTCGGTTTATATTAATATTATACTATAAATGGACATTTTAATGCCATAACCTAATTGGAGCAAAACGGTAGCTTGAAAAAATTCTACATATTGTATTTAACTTATAAAAAATGCGCTAAATTTTAACTAAAAACTTATTTGATATATAAATATGAAATTATACTTTTATATTTATTATGAATGAAAGGGTTCGTATTCTAGAAGTTTTGTTATGTTTTATTAGAATGGCATGTTTTGCTTTGCTAAAGCATTATCAAATGTGAAAAAAACATCTCATTCTCATAAATTTTAATGAAACTTCTTGAAAACAGACGTATTCATTCATATTCAATATTTAATATGAAGTTTTACATAATTGTTCAATAAACCATAATTAGGTTTAAATGGTTACTAGTCTGTGTATATCATAATCATCGGTTGTCTTTCGAGCCAAAGAAGACTGTATTCTACGGATGTGTGGCCTTATATGGCTAAAGAGTCTAATCCTAGTCCCACACTCTTTGGGGCATCTAGAGCAGGAGAAGACGTTAAAAGTGGAACAGCCGCCGTCTTCCGATGCTCTCTCATGTCTTCTCCTCTTCTTAGCGGCGTCGACTCTGTCCTGTACTTCATAATTATGATGTCGATTTTTATATTGAGTCCCGCGACTACTGCTGGTCCCGCAACTTATATTCTTTTATATACTGCTATCCTCCATCTGTCCAAGTCATCTGGAGTATTTTCCCAGCGTAAACTATCAAATTCTGGTGTATAATTAACTTTTGGGAGATACTAAATAACTATTTTGTTAAATGTTTTTTTTTCTTGTCTGTAGCGTCTTCTAGAAGTTTTACTTTAATTCATGTGAATGACATGTTTCGCCATTCAAAGGCATTGTTAAATATCATTCCCATAAACTATAATACAAAAAACTTCTTAAAAACAGACGTTTTCATTTGCATTAACAATTTAATTTGGGAGTTTGAACACCATTGTTAATGATAATAAGTACTGGTAATATTTTAAAAATGAAATTTACAATTGTATTTAAATATATTGCTTTTTTAAAGTGTTTTAAAAGTTATCATGGAATAAAACGAAAATTTTGAATCATTATCATTTGATTTCGGAATTTCATATTTTTATTTTATATGGAGTCTTACACTATTGTTCAAGAAACAATCATACCATGGGATTTTTTGGCATTTTTCATTTTTCTCTCTAAATATTTATTTGCTTAAGTCAGTGATTCTTAACTGAGGCGCCAGCGCCCCTTTGTGGGTGTTTTGGAAGTCTGGCGGGGCGTTATATTTTTTTTAATTTAGGGGGCGCTGCAGAAGTTCGAGGGGGCATTGTGTCAATATAAAAAAATAAGCTCATTCACGACTTATTCACACTTATACACTTTTACACATTCTTTAGAAGCTTTGATTTATGAGTTCTGTTAAATAAACTACGCTTTCACTCGCAAATATTTTAACTTGGGCATTATACTCAATATCGTGTTCTTCATATAAAATAAAAGCTCATTCAAAAATGTTTAAAATGTCACCTATGATTGTTTTGATGTGTGACAAGTTTTGTATCGTTCGAGGCTTTTTTTATATTTATAGTGGGAAATATATTGCATAAAATACATACCTACATAGGAAAAGTGTAAATTTTATATTTCATTTTTTGTTGGGGGGGGGGGCGTTGAATAATTTTACTATGGTAAAGGGGCGATTCTTTCAATACAGTTAAGAAACACTGGCTTAAGTAAATTAGTCTTTGTTTTACTAGTATATAAATTTTTTGTGTATTTTACTTCAAATAACACTGTATCAAAATGTTTCTGCTTTTGCTTATATGTTTAGATGCAAACTTAAAGGTTAGACCAACAATTAACCTCAGAGGAGTATGAAATACGTTTTCCTAGTTTGGGGTACCGTTATTACAAATGTAGTTCCTTTACAATTCACATCGCTACTTGACAAAGTGAATGAATGAAGTGCAGTGGAGAGGGGATCTTCATTCATGTCGTGACCACAAGACGTGCGGTTACTCTAGATTATTAATCAACTCTATTATGTATTATGTAAGACTGTGTTAGTTGACTGGGAAAGGTTGGTTGTGTTAGTGAGCTTGGATGGTTGGCTAATACATGCGGTTTGGTAGCACGCTTTTATCACTTTTAAACCCAAAAATTTCAACAGGATATTATGACTTATAACTGGGAAACGGAAAACTAAGATGCGGTCAACTCAATGGAGTGAATAATCCTAGTCATTTAATAATACGTATAATTAGATGCGAAATCGGATGTTTCAGTCATTTCCTGGAGAACACGACATTATCTTTATTCTGATAAGAATTGACATCATTCACAAGATTAAGAATTTACAATATTCAAACAGAACATTATATAATTTAATTACTTAGTTTAATAATTAAATCGAACGTTAATAAAAATCAAAAACTTACTTGATATATAAATATGAAATTATATTCTTATATTTATTATAAATGAAAGGGTTCGTATTTTAGAAGTTTTGTTACATTTTATTAGAATGGCATGTTTTGCTTTGCTAAATGTGAAAAAATGTGAAAAAACCATCTCATTCTCATAAATTATAATGAAACTTCTTGAAAACAGACGTATTCATTCATATTTTATATTTTATATGAAGTTTTTACATAATTTATTTGTTTTTTCTTTTTTATATACTTTGTATATACAACACTTACTTTAAAAAAATTACAAATAATACATTTTTTTGACAACCAATCATTCTTCAGTGATACATTTTATAAAGATAAATATTTTAAATATTTTAAAATTGACAGTCAAAACTGATCATATTTGTAAACAATTTTATAATATTTTTAAATATGTATCTTTATAATATGTAAAACTGAAGAAGTACCGGTTGTCTGAAACATGTCTGATATTTAGTTTTTTTTTAAGTTAGTGTTGTATATACAGAGTACATAAAAAAGAAAAGACAAATAAAACATCTACAACACAAAGTATGGTAAACATAGAAGAAATTTTGCATAATTGTTTAAGAAACCATAAATAGGTTTAAATGGTTACTAGTCTTTGTATATCATAATCATCGGGTGTCTCTCGAGCCGAAGAAGACTGTCTTCTAGATGGTAGATCTGTTTTATAAACATTTTATATTTCATAGGAAAGACGTGTTTCGAATTACTATTACATTATCAAATGATAACGCCTAAAATAAAACATGTAATTTCTAAATTATATAATAAAATTTCTAGAATGTGACGTTTTAATTTGTATTTGTTAATTTTAAGGAGTTTTATGTACAACATTGTTAAAGAAACTGTAAATATATAGATGAAAATATCAAAGAGATTAATTTCTAGTTAGAACAAAAATAGTACAATAAATGCGGTGAAAATAAGATAACTTAAACCAATGTGTGGTAAATCAGTATATAATAGAATGGCAAATGCAGATATAGATGATGAAAGAAAGTATTAGAGACAAAATAACTAAGAGTTGGACACATAGAGTGAATGAATGAAGAAATAATATTAAAGAAAAAATATATTTAAGATGTAAATCGAACAAGAAATAGAGAGAGACCAAGGAAATCGTGGGACTGTCAAATCAATCAAATATTAAATGTCGGCCATGTGAATCGGGGAAATTAACGTGCGTACATGGAGGTGAGAGAATATGCCAGAAGGAACAGTGTGACGGTCCTTATATTTTTCATTTTATAAGATTGACAAAGTTTTAGAATAAGTTTATTGTTTCTTGAACAATTATGTAAAACTCCATATTAAATAAATCATACAAATAGATCTTTGTGTATAATAGAGTATCAAATGAAAATATAAGGAGTGATTGCGGTGCGAATGAAAGTGTTATGAACAATATAATAAAATAATCGTTCAGATGGTTTGGATACATAGAAAGAATGAACGAAAAACAATGGTAAAAAATTATATGTTAACGATGTAAATGGAACTAAAAATAGATAAAGACCGTGGAAAACGTGGCATGATCAAATAAAATAAATATTGAATGTCGGCCACGTGAGAAGTCAGAGAAATCGACGTGCGTGCATGACACGATGTTTGAATATTAAGGAAGCAAGGGAAGTATGTCAGGAAAATAAAAGTGTGGCAGTCCATTATTTCTGCCTACTCTTTCGGAGAGATGGCGTGATGGTTAGCTAGTTAGTTTTATTTTACAAATGAAAACTCTTATTTCTACATATTTTATTTGAATCACATGTGTCGTCTATTTAAGGCATTAACAAATGTCTGATATTTGATAATGCCTAAGAGGGGCAAAACATGCAAAATATAATTAAACTTCTAGAAAACAGACATCTTCATTCATTTTTCAATTTTAGAATGAGAATTAGCAGTAGACTGGATATCCTCCCATTAAAAATTGCGTAATGTTATTGAATGAAAATATTATAATAGAATGAAAATTGCATTAGTCGTACCAGCGCAAGTAGCGCCCTCTTTAAAATATAAAAGAAACCAAAAAATATTAGAGTACACTGGTAACCCTTAGAAACACTAGTCAGATATTTAAACAGATAGCTAGTAGTGCACGAAGCGAAAGGCATAAGGAAGATTATATTCCTCTCTGTTTAGCAGTAAACGAACACGGAAGAAGTACAAATCAAATATGATAGTGGGGAGACAGCATGATCGTAAGATTTAATTAGATGATCTAATACTTAATTATTATGTATGCGTATTGGTAAAATATGATTTCGTAAACTAAAAATGCAAATTTTTATTAAAGCTGTCTCCAAGAGAATCAGAAGCCTTATTTACATTTTTTTTTAAATATTAGAAATATATTACCGACAGCCACACTTAAAACAGTATATTATGCGTTCGTCCAATCCATCCTATACTACGGTTTTATAGGATAGGAAGGAACTACAATAACTACACTTAACTCAGTTAAGCCCAAAAGAGAATTATTAGTCATTAACAAAAAACGTATCGTTACCCCTCTGACCAACTATACGATTAATTTTATGTACCGGACATAATTCGACTATACGAGTATATAAGAAATTTAGTCGTGCATTATCACAAGGACACCGACAGACACATAAAAGGACAACAATCGTACAACACACGCAACAAACATAACCATTCTGTACATAAAACTACAAAGACATTTCTACTATCTTGGATCCAAACTATATATCATAATAAACAAAACTATAAACGACCAACAAAAATTGACAATTCGCAATTATAAAAAACATGAAACTTCGGAGACCTTAAAAAAAGTTCGGCTTGAATGTAGTATATTTTTTTAAAAAGAAATCAATATTTTTAAATGGTGTTTAATAATATATTCTATAATTTATTTTTCATTAATTGTTTCCTAAATTTGTAATTTATATATTGAGATTATATACAGTGCGAAAAATGCCTCCCTAGAACGGGTTATCCCAGGTGGGAGGTATTAAAACCATGTACTTGGTAAATGATCAATAAATCCGTATTGATTCAATACTCGTGCTTAGGTTTCAACAAAATACTAATTAATCAATTATACTAACCAAACTATTACGGGAACGAAACTCCGAGACAGAGTGGGAATTTCCGAAATAAGGAAATATTGCTATGTCGAAGATGCTGTGCGATTGGGAAGACTGAAAAGATCTTACTGGAGAAATCATATGGAAAGAGTGACAAGCTAAATGGAAAATAAAGTACCAACCGGCTGCTGACCTCCAAGAAGACCACTCAAAACTGGTGAGACAGCTGGATATCTACATCACAGGAACAGACTCCGAGAAATAACAAGACACAGTCCTAAAGAAAGCATTTTTGCATTTTTTTCTTTCTGTAACATGCTAATGTATCTAGCCTTGTGTTTTCTTTTACTGTTGCATTATCATATATGTATGTATGGCGGGACATCGAGTAAGAGTAGCGTAGTAAATGTGGTCTGGGACTTCTTTGGTGACATACGAGTATATACAGATTTATATTTTTTCACGTAAATCCCGCATGGACATGTGCATAGAGTGCATGAACGAAGATGACGAAAGGCGCCGCTGCGCCTACAACAGCTTCGAGTAAGCGGAGGCAGCCCTCTATGTCTCGGCCATTAATAGTCCTAAAAAAACATGAGAAGAAGGAGAAAATAAGTATCCAAGATGTAATATAATAATATAAGTGACTTACGTATAAGCATATACCCCGACGCCCATGGATAAGACACAAAATCGGCCAAACCTTTCACCACAATGGCAAGACAAATAGGAGAAATAAGACCTTGCCATTGACACGAATTAACATACACTTTCTTCACCTTTGTTTCTTTATTCATTTTTCGCACCTTTCATATTTTCGTATCGATTCTAATTTTGCAGACCGTCGTGATTTTTTAATTTTTTAAACCTTTACCTGGGACACATTTATCATCGTGTCATTTCGCATGCACACTTCACACATACAAGTATTAAATACTAAAGACGTGCTATCTGTCTTCATGATGTACTACATCATCCGCATATATAATACAGATGACATTCCATTCATCTTGAGGTCAGCTTCCATCCCTTCTTAACTATTTCATGTACACTTAGTATGTTCTTATAGAAAAATGTTATCCAAATTTAATTACTGATAAAATTTAAAACGCTGCTATAATATCACAATTTCTTTTTATTCACTGAGAGTGTCTTCTGTTTCGCTAACCAATGTTGGCATCATCAGGTGTTACAATAAACTTTTAACTTCAGTTTATTTTAACACCTGATTATGCCAACATTGGTTGGCGAAACAGAAGACACTCTCAGTGAATAAAAAGGAATTATATTTTGGTATGAAGCCATCACTTTGTGGAGTTATCAATATTTAAATTGAATACACATTAATTTGTTAAAACCACTTTTATTTTTGAGTTCGTCGACCGGTTTCGCTCACAACCGAGCTTCCTCAGGACTGATTAATAACTAAACTTAAAATTAAATACAATATCATGGCTTAGGACTAGAGGAAGATGGGACTAGAGTGTTAGAGTGAGAAGAGTGTGGGTGATAAGGAATTGACAGAAGAGAGTGGGGAGGATTAGGCAGTGGTACAGGGTTGTTCAGAGGGAACATATTTAAAATAGGGCTGTAGGACAAATTGGTTTGGTTATTTATTATTTTACAATTAGAATTTATTGATTTTTTTATCTCTAGGGCTTCTAGGTTGTTGAGTTTTATTCCGTTGCTGTTTTTATGGAGTAATTTGGCACCTAAAGTTTTATTGAAGGTATGATCCATAAACAAAGTATATCATCTACTATACTTTGTTTATGGACTGGTACTGACAGACAATTAGACTCATTCCTAAAATACATCAACTCACTTCACCCCAATATACAATTCACTTTAGAAATAGGAAAAAACTCCTCAATAAACTTTCTAGACCTAACATTATCAATTATTAATAAAAAAATCGATTTTGACATTTACAGAAAACCAACATATACAGACATGACTATACACAACTCTTCGAACCACCCGGTTACTCATAAAAATTCTGCCTTTCATGCTATGATTCATAGGCTAATTACAGTCCCATTATCTCAAGACAATTACTTCAAGGAATTATCTACAATCAACAAAATAGCAGTTAACAATGGTTATTCCCCGACCCTTATTTCCAATATACTCAATAAACATAACAAACGACTTTCAACTCAAAAATTCTTATATACCTCTGAAACTAAAACTCACAATAAAAATGATGACAAACCCCCTTTTCAATGGAGAAAAATCCTATTTATAAACAAATTCTCTTCCAAAGCCGTTCGAAATTTCCCACCTACAATAAAACCAGCTTATTACACCAACAATAATCTAGGTAAATTTCTAATTAACTCGAAAGACAAGGAAGATAAATTTAATCACGCCGGTATATATAAACTAAACTGTAACGATTGTCCTAGCTTCTACGTAGGAAAAACTACCAGATCTCTTAATACACGCATCACAGAGCATCTACGATGTCTTAATAATAATGGCTTTTCAGAGTTTGCGAACCACCTGATAGAATGCGATCATACCTTCAATAAAACTTTAGGTGCCAAATTACTCCATAAAAACAGCAACGGAATAAAACTCAACAACCTAGAAGCCCTAGAGATAAAAAAATCAATAAATTCTAATTGTAAAATAATAAATAACCAAACCAATTTGTCCTACAGCCCTATTTTAAATATGTTCCCTCTGAACAACCCTGTACCACTGCCTAATCCTCCCCACTCTCTTCTGTCAATTCCTTATCACCCACACTCTTCTCACTCTAACACTCTAGTCCCATCTTCCTCTAGTCTTAAGCCATGATATTGTATTTAATTTTAAGTTTAGTTATTAATCAGTCCTGAGGAAGCTCGGTTGTGAGCGAAACCGGTCGACGAACTCAAAAATAAAAGTGGTTTTAACAAATTAATGTGTATTCAATTTAAAAAGGAATTATAATACGAGTATTTTAACAGTGTTTTAAATTTTGACAGTAATAATGTTGAAGTATCATAGTGTTTCGGCCAAAACATTGGACTACCAAATTTAATTGTTTTCATCTTCTTGTTCTTCAGTATATTCCCGTCCACTCCTGGACAATGACCTCAACCACTCGCTTCCACGCCACTACGTCTCTTTCAGACTGCATCTAGGTTATGCCGACGTGTCGGCTCAGATTATCCTTCCAGCGTAGTTGAGGTTCCCTGCATTTCTCTTTGCTGTCCATGGTCTCCAAGTCAGCAGTCTTTTTGTCCATTTTTCATCCCAACAACGTGACCAGCCCATTGCCGTTTTAGATCCCCAATGCAGTAGATGATGTAGTGACCTTTGTTTTTTCTCTCACCGTATCGTTTCTGAATCTGTCTCTATGGCTTATTACTTACATGGCGCTTTCTTATTAATTGTTTCTTGAACAATGATGTAAAACTCCATATTAAATAATTAATAAGAATGAAAACGTCAGTTTTCAAGAAGTTTTATTACACTTTATGGAAATGACATGTTTCGCCCTTCTAAGGCATTATCAAATGTGCACATTTGATAATGCCATAGAAGGGCGAAACATGTCATTCCCATAAAATATAATAAAACTTCTAGAAAACTGACGTTTTCATTCGTATTAATTGTGGCTCTTTGGGTCACACGTAGTTTTTCGACACTATTTTTGGACAATGTTACAGTTTCGAGACCATAAATGGCAACTTAATTCAAATTACAAATTTAATTAAAATTACAATAAAAAATCATGCTTTAATAAGTGTATCATTTACTATGTTACTTTTGAACATGAAAGTAAATAAAGTATAATCTACTGTTTTGATCGGTGTTCCCTCGAACGATGAATTAAAAGTGCCTTCATCACATCCACACCCCTCTCGCGCGTGGAATCGTGATCGGAACGCGTGGTAGAAACCATTAGATAAATTGTTATTACTTATTAATTGCTATTGGCACACTATCTGTTCAATAAAACCACACAAAAAACTGCAGCGCTACCGTGGAGATCGATAACAATTCACGTGAAGTAAGCACCAAATCGAAACACTTGATTAAAGGCAAGCACCTGCCTTCGCAGGCCTCGTTTGCGCAGGGCTGCCAGGGGTTTCGGATAGTTTGGGATAGTTCCATTATTTTTCAATATATATCATCAATGCCACGTGTACCGAAATAATTACAAGCTTGTTACGAAAACTAATAATAATAAAAATAAAATATTAAATGGAATATAAAAAATAATAATTAAATAAAACGATGTTTTTTAACTACTTCCACTTTTGTCTTTATTTAGACAGCGACCGGTTTCGCCAGGCTCATTGGCATCGACAGACTGGTCTGTCGATGCCAGCGAGCCTGGCGAAACCAGTCGCTGTCTAAATAAAGACAAAAGTGGAAGTAGTTAAAAAGCATATTTTTATTTAATTATTATTTAAAATGAACTTCCATCAAGAGATTTCAGTAAAATCATTTGATTATATAAAAAATAAATAAAACAAACATGTAAATTATTCTAAAAAATTTAATAACTAATGGGTACATGGGTATTCTGTGAAAAAGCACTAAGTCAAAATTACTACTTCTGAGACAATTGAAGTTCAAAGTTTGTAAGGATATAACAATTTTTTTTATACTATACATTACTAAGCCAATTTAAAAAAATGTTATTTTGATGTATTAACTACATTTTATTTAATGGTTTAATAACTGAACTATTAGCATTTTTTTTTTTCAAAATAATAGTGGATTGACATTACTTAGTGTATTTTCGCTGATACATAATACCACAGTAAGGAATTCAAATTGGTCACATTGTACCTACTATAGTCATTTTTTGAGAAATATATTTTTTTCTTTAATTAAAAAACTTATGCAATAATTTTATCTTATGTACACTACCTATTACATTAGGTAAAATAATAGTTAATTAGTTAAAAGAGAAAAGAAAAAAAAATTAATTGACACGTTTGCCCCTGAGTGAAGCATGTAGACATCACTTACTAGACATCTCCAGGATATCATGTTCCCGACCAACAATCTCACCTTTTTTCAAGTCAGTACTGCTCCTTAAGCTCCACTGAATACATCCAAATATTGGTATTGATAATTTATCATCAAAAATTTATCCAGGGAATTTTCATTAAGTCCCTTGGTGCTTTTTCCCTGAACAGATTTATGTTATATTGACTTATTGCAGTTAATATCTCGACTTGTAGTGTAGATAGGACTTATCGCTTTTTTCGCAGATTGTAGAGTATTTTTTCAACAGTATAACCTCATCATTACCTAAGTCAAAACAGCAAAATGTTGACTAAATGCTTTTTCGCAGAAAACCCAAGATATATCAATTAACAATTCTTAATCATCTTCATCTATGTTCCTCTCCTCTTGGAGGTTGGCCAACATCATGGCTATTTTTATATTTAAAACAGCATCTCTAAATAGAGATATTGTGGTCCAACTAAACCATCCTCTAAAACTTTTTAGCCAGGATTTTCTTCTTCTCCCGATACTTAGTTTATCTTGAATAATCAGTTGAAGCTCTTCGCATTTATCGTTTCTAATAATGTGCCCGAAGTATTCCAGCTTCTTGCGCTTTAAGGTCTTGAAAATTTATTTTTCGTTCTTCATTCACTGCAATACTACCTTATTTGTGATTCTTTCTGTACATGATATTTTGAATATTCTATGATATATCCACATTTCAAAGGCATCCAGCTTTGAAAATGGACATGATAGCAAAAAACCGTGTATCGATTACGCGTAACAAACAATCAAACATAGACTGGCGCGCTGCAGCCAATCGTAAACTGACGGGGATCGGATTGCCGCGTGGCAATTCGGTACCAGTATGCGCGGCTGCCCGCAAGCCAATGTTCGATGGTTTTCTGGGCGTAATCGATTCACAACTTCAATATTGCGCTGAAGAAGGGTCGCATTCACTATAAACATGTATGTTTCCGAAAGATTTGTAATGATAACTTTTTAATCCTTCAAACCAAGGTGCAAAATGTCACACCCATATAACATAATAAAATGGACGTATTCCTTAATATTGCATACTATTAAGATACCTCATTGTTTAAGACGTAAAAATTATAATTAAATTCGTTTATGAATAAGATCTCATTATAATTCAATAATATTTTTATAAATAAATTATTACGTGTATTTATTTTCATATAATATAATATGTAAATTTTTGTA
This sequence comes from Lepidostoma basale, assembly GCA_022606425.2. NCBI lineage: Eukaryota > Metazoa > Arthropoda > Insecta > Trichoptera > Lepidostomatidae > Lepidostoma > Lepidostoma basale. The sequence goes on along the minus strand of JAHDVF020001081.1, from coordinate 749,381 downwards.
TAGTACGAATTTCAAGATTTAAATTCCGTGTGATATCGATGCTGTTCACTTTAATTTTGGGAAATCCTTAATTTTTTTATTTTCTTTATTTTTATTATTTTATTATTTTTATTTATACGACTTAATGTGGGAGTATTGTGAGAGGACTCTCATTACTGATACCCCACTATTTATGACGTGAGTTCTTATTAACACTATTTATGACATGAGTTCTTTTGAACACTATTTATGACATTAGTTATTTTAAACACTATTTATGACATGAGTTATTTTAAACATTATTATAACCAGTAAATATAGTTATTGTAGATTGTGAAAAATTATAATAACATTAAATTACTTAAAACTAACTAAACAAAACAATCGTGCAAATATTAATTGTTCTTTTTCCGAATCGACAACTTAATTTCTGGTAGCCCTGCAACTGAGGCACATATCCCGTGATAATTAACACCCAAATAAATTTAAAATGTCTTTTATCTCAATGCTGATCATGCGGATAAGACTTTGATACGCTAGAAAATATAACGCCATCCAGTAATGAATATTTTTTAACCGGTCTAATCATATCTCTTGGAGATTTGAATTCTTAGCCTCTCTATAACCTGATAGATAAATTAATTGGATATATAAATCTACATAAAAGCAACGTGTATTTAGTTTTAAATTGAAGCAGTGCGTACGTACCTTTAATAGCTGTTTGAAAAGCTTCATTATGTTCTGGTGTTGAAAAAATGTCTAGACTTGAATCCATAAAATTAAATCAATATATGATAATTACTGCGGTGATTGAATGAATTAAAATATTTTTTTATGCAATCTGAAACACAAATATTGATTATTTAAATTAAATGAAGCACGATCCTTACTGCGGACGCCAACGTAAACACTGATGTCAAACACAGGACAAACACCGCCTGGCTCAAGCGGAGATCTCTATTGGGTGTCCTGTGTGATAAAAAAAACTCCAATCAAGTCTAAGGGAAGAGTCTATAAGACTGCAGTGAGGTCCAGTGAGTCCACGCTGCCGAGATGAGAATACTGAGATGGGCCGGAGGCGTCACAAAGCTTGACCACGTAAGGAACGAATACGTGAGAAGTAGCTTTAAGGTTGCCCCAATAACAGAAAAATTAAGAGTATCTCGACTCCAGTAATACGGTTATGTGATGCGAAGCCACAGCGAATACATTGTCCAAAAAGCCCTCAGCATTCCCACAAAACCATGAAGAAAAGGTCGTCCAATGGCAACATGGTGGGCCAACATGGAGAAGGTGCTCCAACGCGAGAACCTGACAATGAAGAAGAGTCACAGATAGAAAAGTTTGGCGTTTTCGTACGAGGAGGGCCGACCCCAAATGACGGGAATTGGCAAAGGGTAAGAAGAGAAGATAGAACTGGCGAAAGAAAGATCGACATAATATTTCCAGTGTTAAGAGACCATCAACTATTACAGCTTAAGGTATATTCACATTTCACACAATACCCGATAATAATGTATGATACACTCCTTAAATGAATGCAGTAGAAATGAGATTTCTTAGACGAATGTGTATAAATCTGTACATGAAGGAGTATCAAATGCAGTACAAATGATAGTCTTATGAACAAAATAATGAAAGAATCACTAAGATGGTTTGGGCATATGGAAAGAATGTATGAAGAAAGAATGGTATCCATATTGTTGCACTTGAGGATTTCTAAGAGAAAATATTTACATAGTTCATACGCAAATAATCATATCATCTCTACTTGGAGCTACCAGAATTGCGTGTCGGTTAGTTAGTCATGCAAATTAAATAAATAAATCAAGATCAATGCACAAATGAAGTATCATGGAATAGTTATAGATTCATAGCTGTTGGAACGGAGAAAAATGAATGCAAATTAATTTCCGTGCGATTGCACGTTCCTAGACAGTTCATTCATGTTTTCTTATCAATTCTGCACAGAATCCGTTGTAACAGGCTAACAAATGTAGTGCATGTATCGACTATGCAAGTTAAGGCGAGCAAGCATCACAGATCGTATAATTAATATTTTATTTTATGGATGTGTTTTAATAGATTGATTGGTTTTAGTTAATTATATATAATTCATATATATTTTATTTAGCTATTAATATATAACGCTTTCGTATGAAGCACTTGATTTGTGGTATTGCATTATTAAAAATAATGAATAACAACTTATGTATGAAAGCGAAGCATAGAACTGGCAAAAGCAAGATGAAAGCAGAATAAATGCGGTAGAGATGAGGTCCCTAAGATGTATGTCTGTTAGAACGATGTTCGACAGAATCTCAAATGCTGATATATTAGAAAGGAATGTAGAGCGAAAGAAGGTATTATGAACAAAATTATGAAAGGATCGCTGCGTTGGTTCGGACATATGGAGCGCATTGGTGAAACAAAGAATGGTTAAAAAAGTATACATTAACGATGTAAATGGAGTACGGAGTCGAGGTCCACAGAGTATTCACACATTCGTCTAAGAGTCTAAGATATTATTATTTAATAATAATAATTTAACGTAATATATTATACTCAAATCAGACGGGTGCAGTATTTACAAAAAATTATAAAACCAGATTAAAATAATATTGTTTTTTAAAACTACACATTGTTATATCCACTTTCAGTTTTTTTTTTCAACCCTTAGTTTCAATCCTAATCCGTGTCACGTGATTTATACACCAGACCAAAGACAGTGTGACAATCACACTGCCCTCGCCGGGAATCGAACCCGGAACCTTCGGGGTGACAGTCAATGCACTTACCACTCGGCAACGAAGGTTCTCATTGATAATTATGACATCTGATCGGTAACTAGTCTATCGCCATACCAAAGACGCGGAAATTTTTTCACACTGTCAACACCGATAATCTAACCCGGGAAATTTAGTGTGGTATTCATAGCTATTCCACTCTGCCACAACGGCCGTCGTTGTAAAGTGGTGGATATAAATAATGAACCACCTCACTGCTTTTTCCTGACATGCACGCTGACTCAAAAAAATTTATCCTCCAGAATTGACTTCTCTGTATTAATTTTAAAGTCTAAATAACTTACTAACATCACTGATGGACTGCCACACTTTTCTTTCCTGACATATTTCTCTCGTTTCCTGAATATTCATACATGGTGTCGTGCACGCGCGTCGATTTCTCTGACTCCTCACGGGGCCGACATTCAAAATTTGATTTATATGATAGTGTCACGTTTTCCTCGGTCTTCCTCTATTTCTAGTTCCATTTACGTCGTTAAGATATAATTTTTTTACCATTATTTCTTCATTTATTCTTTCCATGTGTTCAAACCATCTTGATGATCCTTTCATTATTTTGTTCATAACACCATCATTCGCACCGCATTCGCTTCTTATATTTTCATTCGACACTCTATCATACACAGAGTATCCACACATCCGTCTCAGTCAAGAGATCTCATTTCTACTGCATTTATTCTACTTTCATCCTTTTTTGCCAGTTCCATGCTTCGCTTCCATACATAAGGTGGTAAATGCATTGACTGCCACCCCGAAAGTTCCGAGTTCGATTCCCGGCGAGGGCAGTGTGATTGTCACACTGTCTTTGGTCTGGTGTAGAATTCACGTAACAATAAAATGGCGATAGATTAGCAACCTATCACGTGTCACGAGAATCACAATGATAGCTATAATACCCTTTACATCGATTTGGCTCATGCTGTCATGATTTAGATAGCGATTCAACAAAATAATAATAATTATAATAATAAGGGTCAGTACAAGAACACCATTGTGCACTGCCATTCTAGCTTTTTTGGATAGGTTTTTGTTTGCGATGACAACTTTAAGTGCACCATTCACTTTGTTGCCTGCCCCAACCCTGCTTTCAATAGCCCTCTCCACTCGCCCATATTTTGTACCAACTCGTCTACTTGCTCCAAATTTTCACCATTCACGCTAATGTTGCAGACTGTCATGACTTTCAAAAATTCCTTGGACTTATTAACATTCATCATCAGATCATTTCGCATGCATACCTCATACATACAATTCACCAGGACTTAGTTCATGCTCGTTGTCTGCAAGTAGGACAGCGTCATCCGCATACAAGAGACAGCTTACTGACACTCCGCTCATTTTGGCACCTACATCCAACCCTTTCATGAGGGAGTATGGTAGTTATCCATGGCTCTATCCCACGGCATTTCTTTTGGAAATGCTTAGAACCAATTCTCTACAGCTTCGAAGAGATGGACATCTAATAACCCGTTTCTTCAGATTAATTAGGGGATACTTCGAGAACTCGGCCGTACTGGTGGATGTTGGTCTTTTTGTCCCCGATAGATATCTCCGACAGCGGCAGCACAGATTGTTTTACCTACCGGCCGTCAGAACCAATCTGCTTTTGATGACGCTGGTGGGAAGAGCAATTAGTCTGCTGAACGCGGTCTCTTCGGAGATCGACGTCTTTTATGTTAGTGAAAGTACGTTCAGGGGACAAATACTCTTGACTTTGGAAAGTATCTTGTCTTCCTAATGTCGAACCATCACTAATGCGTTCCTGGTATTATGTTGTATGTGTATAATATCTTACCTGTACTCAATAGATGCCTTAAACATTTATGCTGTTTGTAATGTCTTTTGAGTAAATAAACTGATTTGATTTGTCCATATATAGATTAAATAACCACGGGGACATTACGCAACCCTGTTTGACACCTATTATTTTTATTATTTTTAAAGTCATTAGCATAATATTAATTAATTTACTTAAGAGCTGTAGGTTGCCTTAATAGTAGGCCTCAATGCTCGTACGATACGCGGCGGATAAAGTTCAAGCGAGTACTTTATGAATCCATTATTCTGAACCAGGTTTCGCGATCACAATACAGAGCCGCTCAAAGAGTACTAGGAGTCTTCTCTTACGTGGACGAGTCCAGTTTGTTTTGCAAGATTTTGCTTATCGCGTTTTGTCATCTGTACGTGTAATGGATTTCTTGTATCGGGGCGATCTCGTTTATGCGTAGAGCACTGCTTAGACCCCGGGAAATTAAATTTAATAAATGTTTGTTTTTACTGGTCAATTTGTAGATCGTCATCGAATAGCAACCGCTATTGGTTTGCGGCCACGCTTGAAATCATTTTAAATGAGCTAATTACTAAACAAAAAGGACTCAACAATATTAACTTATTTAGCGAATAATCATGAGATTCGATCGTACCTGTTTCTGAGACTTATAAGATTCATATTAATATCTTCACCATTATAGGACTTGTTATTAATGAATTATACTTGAAATTTCTTCTATATTCACATTCACTTTGTATTGTGGATTCATATTTGAATCAATATCAATGCACTTAGTATTACATAACTTTATGTCATTTATCACAGACATGTTTTGGTTATATTATAACATAACCCTTTTTCAATATACCAAATTTTAATTTAAAAATTTTATACTAAAAAGGGCTATATAATAACCGAAACATGTCTGTAATAAGTAAAAAAGAATTGTAATACTTAGTTCAGTTATATTTTTTCGAATATAAGTGCGAATTTGAAGTTCGAATATAAAAGCGAAATATAGGTGCCGTTATACATATTTTTCGAAACTTGAATTATTTATTGTTTCTTAAACAATGATGTAAATCTCTATATAAAATACTATTATATTTTTTACGTTATTATATAATAAGAGATTGATGTGTCTGACCTATGCTTTAGCTTTCAAATAAAAAGTCGTCAAAATCTTAAGGCGTTAACACTGTGGAATTCCGTAATGATGAATTTTTTAGAAATTTGAACACTGTTTTTTTTTTACTTTTGAAGTGGAAAATTCAATGTTTTAATTCATAAAAAATCGTCATAGAAAATTATAATTCCGATTATTACACTATAATTTGAATTTATTGATTAGAAATAAAACATCACGCAAATAAACGTATTTAGTTCGCGAAAAGTGATTCGTCGTCAAAAGTCGCATTAGACCTATTAAACGTATAATAATAAAAATATTAAATAATAATAATAATAATTAGGCTAATTTCTATAGCACCGTTTTTGTGAGTAACTCACCTAAAAGGCGCTTTTCAAATGACCTTTTATCATAATTGTAAAAATAAAATAAAAAATCTACTGCTCTCTCGGACCACACGATGGAACAAGGTTTCTAAATTTATCAGAAATTAAATAAATAATATTTGTATTTAGAATTTGGGTGGTGGTCTAGGGGGCGGGACAGTACCTGACTACTGATCCAGGAGACTTGGGGTCAATCCTGGACACGGCTCGATTCCTTCTTCGTGATAATAAACTATGTTCCGCTCATTTTGAATAATAAATAATCTATAATAAATTCTAATACCATTTACAAAGTATATAACTCAAATCCGGGTATTATTAGCCTTAAAAAAATAATTATATCTTCTTTCTTCTTTTTGTCCTGTCACACCTCCGTGGTGCATAGGGCCTCGAGGAACCTTCTCCACCCGACTCTATCGCATGCCTGATACCTAACATCATCCCAAGTGAGGCCTGCTGCCTTAACCTCGTCCTACAGGGCTCTTCTCCAGGTGACTCTAGGTAATTATAAATATATAATACACAAAAAAATATTAGTTATAATGAGCTTCCTTTAAGATATCCAAATGCAAACATGCACACAATTACAATACATTGAAATGTCTCTCTTGTATTGACAATTGTTGCGTTAGTTGAGACAATTTATTAACCAGAGTGTAGCAAAGTTGTAATGTGTGACCACAAAGTTAACGTTTATAGCATTAAAAAAATGCTTATTTCTTTGATTTATCGAAACACACGCCGCAGGACAACACAAGACGCCGCACCATATAATAAAAAGCTCCCGCGCAAAGCTTAATAGGTACTAGAGGGCGGAGAAAGATACCGCCATTAATAAAAACAACAACCCACAATACTTCATTACTCCACAACAAGATCGCTACCGCTAATTTTAGACCGCAGACTCGAAATGACCGATCATTAACTCGAGCTTAGTTATACAGCGCGGCCTGCGATTTCGAGTTTTTACTCGCGTGCTGGGTGCGGATAACCCTTTGGTAAGAGGCGGTCGCTAAATACGGTAGTTATCTTGAGCTCTTGTACCGTACAAATAATATTGTAATCACGCTGTATTTGGGGATGACCAAAACAAATTTGGAGATGGTTTGGCAACTTGTTGAATTAACACGTAATTTTTTCTCTCTGAGCGCTCAAGACTGATATTTTGATATTCGTATCTGCGTTTATAGATACACATAAATATTTTACAAATATATTTATTCTTCTTCTTCTTCTTCCTCAGCCTATTCCCGTCCACTCCTGGACAAAGGCTTCCTCCATTCGCTTCCATGTCACTCTGTCTTGTGCAGACTGCATCCAGGTTATTCCGACGTGTCTGTTCAGATCGTCCTTCCACCATAGTTGTGGTCGCCCTGCACTTCTCTTCGCCGTCCACGGTCTCCAAGTCAGCAGTATTCTCTTGTCCACTTTTCATCTGAACTTCTGGCTACGTGACCCGCCCATTGCCATTTTAGAGTCGCCACCCGCTGGATTATGTCAGTGACCCTTCATTCTCTTACCGTATCGTTTCTGACTCTATAAATATACGAGTATATATGACTCGATAAATAATATATCTTGTTGTAATATGTTGATTAACCAAACAGCCTAAATACCTAGAAGAGTAGGACTGGGCTGGACTGCCTTAGGAAAATGAAAGAAGTTTTTGAAAACAGGCAGATTCCAATTTAAATAATAAAAATTTAAAAAAAGATTATACAAAATTTATTTATTATTTTATATTTAGTGAGCTTCCACTTGTGTTAAACGTCGACCGGTTTCGGCAACTTGTTGCCATCTTCCAGGCAAGATTCTAATGATATCTTCTTTTTCTTTTATTATATACTTTGTATACAGCACTAACTTTAAAAAAAATTAAATATTAGACAAGTTTCGGACAACCCGGTCCTTCCTCAGTGATATTATAAAGATATTTAAAATATTATAAAATTGTTTGCAAATATGATCAATTTTGGCTGAATCTGAAAACTGATCATATTTGTAAATAATTTTATAATATTTAAAATATCTTTATAATATCACTGGGGAAGGACCGGGTTAATAAAAGCTCTTCATCAGTGTTTATCGTTAAATATTTTATGTACAAAATAAATATTTATACAACATTTTCATAAAGGTGGTCAGTTTTGACAGATTGTAATTTTTTTGGTATTTTTGTTTAAAAAGGGATCATGTACGTCATATTATATTTTTATTTATTTTTTGCATATTCAAACATTTAATCACAATACAGTTATTTAGAAACTACAAGTTAACGTTACTAACCGCCGCCATAAATACAAATGACCAAGTAATGGTGTATTTACGGAGCTAAAGCGCATATTCGCCGTGTCTACTTGCACCTTTGGTACTCCTCATTAATATGAACAGTTAGTCCACGGTGCAAGGGAGGCGACGAAGTCTAAATAAGTCGCAAAGGAGAAAGCGTAGGACTAATGCTGTTACAGCTAGGACAGCGAGAAGGATTATGAACTTTAGCTCCCGCCAGAGACACGTAGCTTTCAAAAACTTTCCATTTTCCACTTTTCGAATTTTCGTGCTTGCTAGGTATAAGGGAGATCAAGTCTGTAAGAGAATCATAACTTTAAATTTCAATATAAAATAATTATTTTGTAAAAAATAAATGGAATTACGTTTAATCGTTTTAGTATCGTGATGTTTTATAAGCTTAGCAACACTCACATACCACATGTTTTAATTATTTTTAAAAAATAGGGCTAATGGATTTTATGTATTATACTCGTATTTAAAGTTAAAAATTTTCAAGTTGGACTATCGAAATTTCGTATATTTGATTTTTCTTTCAGGGATGTCACAAGCATCAATAAATATACTTTTTACATTTTTATAAAAAAAAAATAGTGAAAGCAAACATTAAAAAATCAAAGTATGTTGTATCAGTTTTTTGTCTATTATCACTTGAAATTTAATTCTTTCAATTGATATCCTTTTGATCCTTTATATCAATCTCACCATAAGTGGTAACCCTAGTGCTCGACTTCTACGAAAATCAATTTTTCAATAAGATCGACCAACGTCAGAAGGTTCATTGTTCTTGTAAAGATAGTGTATAGATGTCGCTAGCCACACAAAAAATGTATAACAAAGGTTTTGAGATTTTTGAAATTAGTGCAAGTAGAAATAGAACGGAGATATTAAATATAGGAAGTACGAGGTAAAAATGGCACGATCAAACAAATCAAATATTGAATGTTGGCCACATGAGGAGTCGGAGAAATCGACGCGCGTGCACGACACGATGTATGAATGTTGAGGAAGTGAAAGAAGTATGTCAGGAATGAAAAGTATGTCAGTTTATTCATTCTGCCTACCCCTTCAGAAGACAGGATACTCTCCAGAATTAAGGGTATCAAAACAGTGTTATCAATTTTAACAGTAAATAATGTTGACGTGTCATAGTTTTTCAGCACATCAATGCACTTTTTAAAACAGTTTTACGATTTATATTTTACTATTCATTTTAAAAAGTTCATAGACTGTTATTTGCTTAGTTTATTTGTGTGTTTTATCCTCATAGGGAACGGAGTTTGGTAGGAGGGCTGCACTAGGCGGATACTGACCCGTCTGCCGTCCGCCGTCTGCCGCCTACTCCCGCACCTGACGCCTGACGCCACTTTACATAATATTTCCAGTGTTTAGGAGACCATACTACCATTACAGCTTAAGGTATATTCACATTACACATCCTACACGATGATATGTATGATACACTGCATAAATAAATTCAGTAGAAATGAGATCTCTTAGACTTCTTCTTCATCTTCTTCTGCTGCTTTATTTAGGACTGTGTCCTGTTATATCTCGGAGCCTGTTCCTGGGATGCAGATGTCCAAATATCTCGCCATCTTTTAGGTGGTCTTCCTGCAGGTCGATTTCTTGTTGGTACTTTATTTGCGGCTATATTTATCACTCTTTCAGAACATGGTCTTTCCACATGATCTCTACAGTAGCGTCGTCTCAGTCTTCCCCATCGCACGACATCTTCTACATTGCAGATCTTTCTTATTTCAGAATTTCTTATTCTGTCTCGGAGCGTCGTTCCCGCAACGGATCGGAGAGTCTTTATTTCTGTGGTTCTTAGGAAATTTTTTGTTCTGATGGAGTCAGCTCTCATTTCTATTTCATATGTCATTATAGAACTTGTAGATCTCTTAGACGAATGTGTTAATCTGTATTCGTGGCCGACCTTCGTGGCCGAGTGGTAAGTGCATTGACTGCCACCCCGAAGGTTCCGGGTTCGATTCCCGGCGAGGGCAGTGTGATTGTCACATGTGACAATAAAATGGCGAAAGATTAGCTACCTACCACATGTCATGAGAATCACTATGATAGCTATAATAATACCCTTTACATCGGTTTGGCTCATGCTGTCATGATGTAAAGAGTGATTCAACAAAATAATAATAATATATCCTGAAAAACATATGTGCCACAAAGAATGACAAGAATATGTTTTATCACAAAAGCATAATCTGAAATTGTTGAAGAAATGTGAAATTGAAAAAAAATGTATTTCTGTGCCTACTTTTATGTATGTTTGTGAAACTTGGAACTGTTAAAAGAAGGATGACAGAATTTAATGTAGTAGAAATGAGATCTCCTAGACGTATGTGTGATAAATCTGTATATAATAGACTGTCAAATTCAAATATAAGAAGTGCGAATGAAAGTTTTATGAACAAAATAATGATTGGGTCATTGAAATGGTTCAGACATATGAAAATAATAAATGAAGACAGAATGGTGAAGAAAGTGTACGTAAACGACGTGAACGGAGCTACAAATAGAGGAAGGCCGAGGATAACGTGGCACGAAAACACAGCGTGCATGACACGATGTACGAAGTAGAGGAAGCAAGAGAAGTATATCAGGACAGACTATATGGCGGTCCAGAGAAACGGCGTGGTGGTTAATTAGTATGTTTTGCATAAACAAAATTATTTTATGTACGAGCATAGTAATATATAAAATATCTTATTAATATCTATCGCAACAAAAAAATATTTAAAAATTTCGAGGAACATGTGGAAAATATAACTTATGACAATATAAGATGGGGACAAAAACAAACAATATTTGATTTTAATGAAAAAATTTATCGGTTTTGGTTTTTTCGTACACACTTATAACATACATTATTCGTTTGCGCGTTTCCGTAAAAAAAAATATGGTACATAAGAATTTAATAAGATTTTTATTACTTTTTAGATTTCGTTATAACGCTATACATGGGAACCAATGATAACAGGTATCATACTAACACTGTTATCATTAGATTTTTTTTTAGATTTGACATCTGTATTACAATGAATAAAAAGTTATTAAAGATCTCAGGATTACATATGAGAGTAAACTTATCAGACATGCTCATATTGAGAGAATTTATGGCATTGCACTAAGGTTCAAAAGGGTAGTAGGGCTACGACGGGGTATGTTTTGCTGGAAAGTATGCCTCTACTAAATGTCGTAAGGCGCCTTGTTACATTTACAATAGCAACACTACTATCAAGTCCAACTCTCTAGCGTCCACGAGAGGTATTTTTAAAGACAAAATAATCTCAAAAGTGGAACAAACGGTGATTTAATTTATAGAATTTCTAAATAAGATTTGCTCCAAACCGATTATTTTAATTGTATTTTGTAGATTTAACGTAATTCCTGATTTTCATTACATTTTACTAGATATTTCTCGTATGCATTTTTCTATAAAAAATAAAATGAACAATTTGCTGATAACTGTTGCCGTTTCACAAAGAAGACTCATGCCTGGCAAAGTCTCTTAACCGTCCATCGTCCGTCCGTCGTCCGTCCGTCGTCGTCAAATGTATAAAAGCTTTAATGGCGCTTTTAATGCAGTTACAAGATTTTGTATGAGTCACTTCCTGGGATCCACGACGCCTACGTGCAGCCAGATGGAAGTATATGGATGTATAATGGTACAACAGTACTTAATATAGTAATTTATCCCATATACCTCCATTTCTCCCATCGCCAACTGTCATTGTTCCTTCGTTTCGTTTACAGAAATACATAATTATTATGACATCATCGCATAAATAGTACTACTTTGTATGTTTGTGAATCTGTTAAATGATATTACTACTTTATAGGTACACACATAAATATCATATAAATACTAAGACAATTGTGTTAAACTCTATTATAATATATAACAGTTATGGAGGAGAAAAGGAGTTTCCTAGAAGTAAAATAATATAACTAATATGAACGAAAACCTTTCTAAGTCATTATCAAATGTTATTTATTCTTCTTCTTCTTCTTCTTCCTTATTGTAGACCTATGTGGTCTGTTCTCCAGAGAGTTGTTCCTCCTGTGGGGTAGATTCCCAGCTGTCCTTCCATCTTTTAGGAGGTCTTCCACGAGGACGAGTCCCATGAGATTGATTATGCAATGCAATATAGAGGAGTCTGGTGGAGTCCATTCTTTGAACATGACCGTACCAGTCCTATTTTCGCTGTCTACTCCATCTTATAATATCCTTAACCTCACATATCTCTCTTATTCTGGTGTTCCTCACGCGACTCCTCAGTGTCTTGCCTGATATCGTCCTCAGTCTCTTCATGCATATGATAATTCCTTAAAACTGTTATTAAATATATTATTTATGCATATGATTATTCCTTAAAACTGAAAAACATGTAACTCCTAATTAATTATAAAAGAAAATTCTAGAAACTCCATATTAAATCATTAATACGAAACTGATGTGGATGGATGGCGTGGAGGGGGACCCCAGGCAGTGACGGTACTCCCATAGAAGCCCAGAAGCCCGGCTTGCGTAAAAAGTTTTGAATCAAAACCTCTTCTTGCTTACAGAGGTTCAGCTCTTGTGGCTATTCCCCTTACGTCTGATGGGAACATTGTTGGAAGGTAGTTGGTGGGTTGTTGGTTTATGCGGGGGCATGATTACTTAGATTTTAAAGTTTTGATTTATTCCACATCTTTTGTAAAGATACTACCCAAATACACGAACTCTTCTACTTGCTCCAAATTTTCACCATTCACGCTAATGTTGCAGACTCTCATGATTTCTTCTTTTTCAAAAATCATTACCTTTGTTGTTTAAATTATATATGTATTTTATAAAAATTTTTGGTCGTTTGTAACACCTGATTATGTCAAAAAAGTTTGGCGAAACAGCTGTCGCGACAATCTCATAAATATAATTTGTGATACGTATAATAACCGTGTTTCAAATTTAAACATAGAATAATGGTGAAGTTTTATAATGTTATAATATGCAGTCGGCCAGTATTGAGTTTCTTTGGTCCTCCTGAAAATCCAGGTGTTCCAGGCAAAAGAAATAGAGGCAGATCTCCTGCGCGGTAGTGTAACCAGATTAAGGAGATGCCGGAGGAAACAGAGAGGATTTGAGGCGTTTATTTTTAGCCACGGGCAGTTCCATAGATCACGACCCTCAATAACGAGGAAACGAAAAAAGAAGAAGAAGAATCATAATGTTTCGGCAAAAACAATGGATTATCTAATAAATATTCAACACTTACACTTTTTGTACTTGGTATACAACCACTTTATTTGTGAGGATGAGGACCTACCGGTTTCGCTCTATGCGAGCTTCCTCAGGTATGTGTAAAGCCCTGAGGAAGCTCGCATAGAGCGAAACCGGTAGGCCCTCATCCGCGCAAATAATGTGGTTGTCTCGTATATTAATACAGAAAGTGTTTAATTGAGTGTTAAATATGTCCAACCACCAGTAATGCCTCCTTTTAAAGTTTTAATAAATATTCGTTTATTGGATACGCCACTGGACGAGACAGGGAGCTCCATTTTTTTGTTTTTGGTTGAAACGTTATTATCTTGATATGGAATTGTCCATGTTCTGATTTACTATGGGGAGATGATAAAACAAAATTTGGTTAATCCGCTCACGACTGTGCCATATTCCTTGTGACTAAGTTCTCGATTGGCTATTCTAAAGGGATCGTTACTTTTTCTTGTATCTGTCAAAAAGGGCACCGTGGACAATTACGCACGAATAATCTGCAATTTTATTGACAAAGCCAATTTAATTTAGGACGAAAAAGATGTCTATGGCAGGAGTTAATCAAAGTCGGCAGGAGTTTTCCAAGTCGCGACCAGATCCAGTCGGCGGATCAAAGAGATTGATTATCTTTGTTGGGACTATAGTACGACTTGAATAATGCACGAAATCCACAAACAGGCGCTTTAAATGGAACATAAATTATTTTAGAATGTAAGTACCTACCCATGTACAACTTACAAGCTCGCAAACATATATTTCTTCTTCCCAACTAGAAAGGTCATTAGAAATGGCACACATAACACAATACAAATTACAAGAGTATTCCATATTATAATCCAAACTGATTTTATTTTAAATCTAAGTAAATCTAACTAACTAACTAACTAACTAACCATCACGCCGTCTCCCCGAAGGGGTAGGCAGAAAGAATGGACTGCCACACCTTTCTTTACTAAGTAAATCTATACTTAGTAAATTGAAAAAAAATTGTTTAATCCACAAAATATTTAAAAAAAACATGACATGGTTAGGAGGATACCTCCATCCAAATATAATATTATATTTTTACACCTGAAGATGGAGGTATCCTCCGAAACATGTCGTGTTTTTTTAATTTTTTTTTTATATTTTATGGATTAAACAAAGTTATTTTCAATTTCCTAAGTATGTTACTATGGAATTCCACAATGTTAATGCCTTAGCGTACAATAAGTTAAGTAAATCTACATTAAAACAATATTCTTTCCACTTTTGTTTCAAAGGTTTCATATCTTCACCATCGGGGTAATGATGTAAGCTGGTGATGAAGGTATAAAACATTCGAAACATAGAAAAATGAATTCAAATTTTGAAAAACATTGTTTTAATACATAAAAAAATTCGTCATTATGGAAATCGTTGGTATTAACGCCTTAAGTTTATCAAGTACCAAATGTATTGTGAAGATATACATTTTCCGTCAAAATGTATAACTTCTCCTTGTCTGATTTTTACGAAATAGGCACTGTTTTAAATGGCCTAGTATACTTTATTTATTATCGACCTTTTTTCTTAATTCTTAAATAACTGTCAAGTAGAAATTGCTTTTATGTTTTTCTTTAATAAAGCATTATATAATATATCAACACCTCACATGGCTCCATACGTTTTATTGTAGGTACTTACTCTGTGATATGTGTGTGATGGCATTTCACCACTTTATACAAAAAATTAAATGACGAATTTTTATGAATTAAAACACTGTTTTTCCTACTTTTAAGTTACTTTTTCTCGATATGTTTCGAAGGCTTATCTTGATCATCGGGAAAACGATATAAACTAACCAAAATTATGACAAACTGAGTGCAAGAACCTAGAATTATATATAACATGTGTTAATTAACTTGGCTAGTACTAGGGAGATAACAAGAGATAAATTCGTCATTATGGAATTCCACAGTGTTAACTCCTTTAGTTTATCTAAAAATAAATTAAATTAATCGATTTATAATATTATTTTTAAACGTTCGTTTATCGTTCATCCAATAAAGCTTATCCTCATTCAAAGAATTTTAACATCTATGATCTATCTTTATTTATATAATTCTGCTGTAAAGGCGTTTGTAGTTGAACCCTCCCAACCGGCTGAACCGATTTTGACTAAATTTTGTGTGTGTGTTTAAATGGATCCCTGGATGATTTATATCAGAGGTTCCTAAACTTTATTGTCCCGTAGACCCCCTGCTTTTTTAATTGATTTTTCGAATCAATTGCTAAAAAAAAAACAGATCGCTGCCGAAAATTTTACTGGCCGGTAGTCGTTGTCGAGCTAAAAAAAGGTCGCCACCGAATCCTCTGCCTGCTATTAAGCTAAAAAAAAAAGAGGTCGCCAACGATTCCCATGTTCGTTTAAATTTTCGGGTTCAATTTAGTTGAACCATCGTGAACCCACATTTTTTTTTATTTAATCGATTTAATATTCTATTAAATAGGATACCACACATAGCTCTCTATGGAACGTCAAACGGACAACGCCGACCAGGAAGACCCCCGAAACGGTGGAGAGAAAGGTGGAGTTCAGAGTCTCAAGAGAACCCGCCTGAAATAACAGACTTCTGAGTCTACCAAAAGTGAAGAAGAAAGAAGAAGATTTAATATTGGAGTATCGTGAGAGGACTATAATTATTGATACCCCACTATTTATGGCATGAGGTATTTGCCTGACACTATATATGACGTGAGTTCTTTTAAACACTATTTATGACCTGAGTTCTTTTAAACATTATTATAACCAGTAAATATACGTTGTTGGACGATCGAAGTGTGCGTGGGAGATGCCTATTGGTGGCGATGAGGTTCGTAACCCATCACACCGCGTCTCCCGCGGGGCGAAAAGAGAAGGATGGAGTGCGGAAGGTTAAAATGTGACAGTCCATTCTTTCTGCCTACCCTTTCGGGAAGACGGCGTGATGGTTAGTTAGTTAGTTAGTTAATATACGTATTGTAGTTTGTGAAAAATTCTATATAAAATTACTTAAAAACTAACTAAACTAAACAATTGAACAAATAACAAATTTAAGTTTTTTAAAGTTAAATATAAAAAGAAATGAATAAATATATAAATTCTCGGTTTACAACAGAAAAGCAGGGAGAGTTTTGAAAATATCAATTTTCAAAACTTTTTTGCATATCGTGGACCTCCAATTTTTTTCGCAACTGTCTTGGACCCCTTGCAAGTTGTCGTGGACCCCTGGGGATCTATATAGACCACTTTGGGAATCACAGATTTAGATTAACAATTGTATCCGGTAGGTCGCTGTTAAAACCTTCTGCGAAGTTCATCCCACATATGGCATGTATCACAATTTCGTACGTATTGATTATATAGTTCTTCATTTAATATATAGTTTATCGGAAATACAAATATCGAAGAGCCAAGAGCAAGCCAACGTTCGGGAAGGACAACGTCTGTCAACATCGTCTGTATAAATATTCAAATATCAATGATTTCTATTCTACTGTATTATGCGAACAAACAGATCCTTAAACATTAAAGCGTTAATACTGTGGAAATTTGTTGGTTGTTTGGAGGAAGAGTTTTTATCACTGTTTTTTCGGGGTTTTAAATGGGATTTAAAATACTCTTTCCAAATTAAACAGATTCTCAGGTAATCACTTTTATACAGTAGAATATATTTCAATAAAGGTTTTTCATCACGTGTCTTTAGTATGAGCGTTTCATTTCTAGGGTAATGGTTTGAATTTTAATACTCAAATACACCTGCATAGTACCAATTTGATACGCAGCGTTACAGGTGATTGTTCCTCGGATTGAGTTTAGCAGACGAACAGTACCGTGCAGGGGACCGACCTTCGACAAACCTGCTGCAAACCGCCAATAATTATTGAATGAGTTCATAAAACTATCTGCTTATTGCTATTGCTTACAACTTTGTCACGTAAACGTTTTGACTTAAAGCGTAATCAATATCTCGGCTTGCATAATATCGCCATAACATTAAATGGCTGTTTAAGAGCAAAACCGCCCAAGTAACTTTACGCAATCGTTAATGAAAGCTCGAAAAATGTTTTTTGTTGTTCCCGTGTTTTAATTAATTAATTGTTTTTAAAGATATGTTACATTTTCGTAATAATTAAAAAAAGCGTCTTATCTTCTTCGTCTTCTTTTTCTTCCTCTAAGTGTAAGCTTAATAGATTGGCCTCCGTCGAAGTGGATTCTACAGCTGTTAATTCATATTTTTGGTTGTCTGCCCAGGAGTCATGTCGAATCATCGAGGAGTTTAGCGTGCAATACAATGAGAAGGAGTCTAGATGGATTCATTATTTATATCTAACTAGCTAACTCACCGAACTTCGTACCGCGTCAGAATCAAGAAATGTTGTGTTAACTTATTAGCTGAATTAAATTTAGTTATTTATTTACTTGAAATGAATATTCAAAATGAATTAAGCTCAATAAATGTGCAAAAATCATAATGAAAATTACAATGAAATGAATGTTATTCACGTGGCAGCAAGGGATTTGTTTTATTGAAGCGAATCAAAATGATTCGCGTAACATTGTTGCATTACTTTCTGTTAAACTATTATATTTGCTGGATAGGTTGCACATTTCGGTCGATTACTTTCGTTGATGCACCTGTGTTTTGTTGTCAGGTGCGAGAACGAACAAAGTGGATGGTTTACGGACACGTGATACTACGTACAGTGGACCGTGAGAGAAACATTAATTTTCTAGATTCAGGCCACAAACACCCATTATTTTATTTCATCAGAAAAGCCGTTCCATACAAATGTATGAGAAGATGATTTTTTTCATAATTTTTTTCGTGTTTTTTTTCGATGTTTTAGTAGTTCAGGATGTAGACAAATCCAACAAATCAAAGATCATCAAAATTCTTCCAGGCGTTCGTTAATTATAAATTGTGTAACTAACACGACTTTGTTTTATATTACATTTGCCTCCCCAACTAACAAAATAAAAAACAAAAACAGTATAAAATAAAATATATTAACATTTTTATATTAATTATATATTAATTAAAGTACTTTTTTTAAGTACTCATTATATTTCTTGGCATGTCTCGAAGGTTTTATACCTTCATCGTAAGTTTTTATACCCTCAAATTAAGTTTACCAAAAATACAATTATAATTTTCACTAATGATGTATTTCTTTTTAATATAATTTTTTATAATCAATGAATTTCATGTTAACACAATAAGCATAAAATCAAATAAAGAAATTGCTTTTGCAAACGACAATTCGTTAAGAAAATTCTCCTTTCTGGAATTCATACCCACAACCTCTTTAAATCAATGAAGTTATACTGGGTTTATGATGAATCCTATTTTTTTACAAAATATATTCTTGTAATCAAAATTATTTTCATATGTTAAGCAATAATCTTGAAATTACATATTATTCCTAAGGTATGCATTGTTTTAAATATTTTACTGTTAATGTTTAATACTTCCAATACTTACCAAATAATTTGGAGAAATTACTAAAATTATATTATTTGTGAGTTTATCAAAAGAAAAAATATGTATTAAATATTAAAAAATACGTAAAAATCTTCTTTCAAATCTTAAAACAAATTATTTTAAACACATGAAATTATTATTTCAATTATAGGTATAATTGCATATTAGATAATAAAGTCATTACCGCAAATAGAAATATATAGACTGAAGCAAAGATGGCAGTGCACAATGGAGTTCTAGTCCTGACCCTTATGTATGGAAGTGAAGCTTGGAGTTGGCAGAAAAATGATAAAAGTTGAATAAATGTCGTAGAAATGAGGTCACCAAGAATAATGTGCGGAAAAACAACGTATGATAGAATATCTAATAGTGAAGTAAGAAAGGAATTTTAAGCGGATGAATGCGTCCTAAATAAAATTAAGAAAGGGTTACTAACATGGTTAGGAAATATGGAACGAATGGATGAGGGAAGAATGTTTATAAATATACTCCTATATACAAGTAGTGTGAATGGAAAAAATAGTCGAGGTAAGGCCACGCAAGACATGGCATGACCAAATTAATCAATTTCTGAAAGGCGAGCATATTCGAAGAAGTAAGTAAAAGAGGCGCGAGAGTTATGTCAGGATATAACAGTTTTATTTTTTTATTTGAATTATAAGGAAAGTAGTGGCTCAATAGAATTTCGAGCTCTATTTATTAAAAAGAGCATTTTTTTTTCAAGAAGAACAAAATATATCGTGATAAAATATCACTTATACTGGTTATTCTCTTTATAGTTATTTAATATTTGCGTTTAATAGATGTTATAGAACACTTGTTTACTTGTAACCGGTATGTATTAAGAGGTTTTTGATTAAGAAAATGAAAGTAACTCTAGAAGTCTATCACTGTCAACTTTATAAAAATTATTTAGTTTATGATTATGGACTTTCGCATGTTTTTTTTAACAAGATGTGGTGTCATGTACTATTAACACGATTATTACTTAAACATAATTTATCTTAATGATCTTTTAACGCTGGTTTATAAAAAGGTACGCATTTAATTCTCTCCGTATTATTCATTACAACGACGAAACATATCACTCTTATAAAACAACAACAACAACAAACCATCACGCCGTTTATCCGCAGGGGTAGGCAGAGAGAATAGACCGCCACACTACTCTATCCTGACATACCTCTCTAGCTTCCTCCACATTCATACAGCGAGTCATACACGCACGTCGATTCATTTCGACACTAGTTTATTTTCACTTGAAATTTAATTTTTAATAGTACAATTTTATTATAAATAAAAATTCAGGCCTATCACAAAATAATTATATTTTTATTTTGCAATTAGGGCATTTTACTTATAATTATGATTAACACGTCAAATAACAAATAATTAACTCGAAAGTAAGTGGTGAAGATTTCTAAAAAGCGAAAATCGTAGCAAAAAAGAGAAGTAAAGGAGGAGAAAATCGTTTATATTATCATGCTGCCATTTTAAAGGTTAAATCTACAATAAAATAATAAACGTTGTATACGAGTACGTCTGTGATATTTCCCAAGAGCTAAGTGTCCTGAAATTTTGTAATGGCAAGGTTAATGTGTCCAAACATTTTAAATTAAGGTATAAATTTTAAACAAAAATGGGTCCTTTATATCGATCTTACCATAAAGTGGGAACCCTAGTGCTCGATTTCTACAAAAATCCCTTTTACAATAAGATCGACCAAGGCCAAAAGGTTCATTTTTCTTGCAGAGATAGTGTATAGATGTCTCTAGCCACACAAAAAAAAATTGTATTCCTACTGGAATAGTTTTTAATACAAAGTGGCCTTACGGTATTGGTGGTGCGCCTACGTAGCAGCCACCAGTGGCCTTACGGTATTGAAGTAATTAATATTTTAAATAATTGTCTTAAAATTTTCACATATCATATTTCACATACTATATCCCTGAATATGTTACCAGTTGTGATAAACAATATAAGATATGCCGACGACACTGTTTTATTAGCTGAAAGTGTCAGCGATCTTCAGGACCTCCTTAATCTTGTTGACGAGTCCAGTGAAAGATTGGGGCTAACAATAAATGTCAGCAAAACCAAATGGATGACATTCGGACGGCTTGACTACAGTGGGTCAGTATTGCATTTGAACGGCCGTAACGTTGAAAGGGTGGAAAAATTTAAATACCTCGGCAGCATACTAACGAAATCTTTTGACCCAGATGTAGAGATAAAATGTAGAATTGAGGCAGTAAGAGCTACGTTCAATAAAATGAAATCACTATTTTGCAATGGACCCGACAGGGCACTTGAAGAAGAAGAAGATGTTACCACAACTCACGGGAAAACAGTGTAATGTATTTTGTATTGCAAGTAAAAAAAAATCCAAAATGGCGTTTTAAATCTTCGTTGAAGAAACAATAAATAAATGAGGATAATAATGAGTGCACCAAATTATACCCGCGTTTGCATTTAAGTTCCATTCATACAACTTTATTGTTGACATTAAATATTTCGTTGAAATGTTTTAAATTAAGTTAACTGCCATTAACGCTTCGTTTACGAGCTGTGTGCAGTGGTGCAAACATAACACAAGTTTGTTGCAAAAATTTAATGCATTAATGTGGAGACCCTCCGTTAATCAACATAACTTTATTACCGTGAAAACCTGTAAAGTAAGCTTTCTTACGCAACGCTTTATTTAAATAGGACATTATTGTGAATTCTGCTTTGACAAAAATTCAAGGTTATTTTAGTAATAAAATGTAATACATTCCTACAAATAATATTACCACATGTAAGGGGGAGTAAGGGGGATCCTATTGACTCTTCGAGCGGTGCATGGCCATCACCACGGTGATGGCCATACTACGCTGGAGAATTGATCTGATCCCAAGTACCTATCCACACCTCCTCGACTTTGGTCTCCCCTGGAAACTATGCAAAATGTTAGAGATCGAGTGTGACCTCGGTGGATAATATTGATGCATAGGCTAACGTGGAAGGACACCTCGCCAACCCGTCTGGCAAGCGTGGCGTTGAAATGCCAACCACCCCCCGTACGACATGTCATACATGGAGAAGTATGGGGGAGGCCTATATCCAGCAGTGGACCACAACGGCTGTTAAAGAAATAAAGAAACAAGTCATTTTACAACTTATGATGTAAATGGAACCAGAAATAGAGGAAGACCGAGAAAAACGTGGCACGATCAAATAAATCAAATATTGAATGTCGACCATGTGAGGAGTCAGAGAAATCGACGCGCGTGACACGATGTATGAATGTTGAGGAAGCGAAAGAAATATGTCAAGAAAGAAAAGTGAGGCGGACCATTCTTTCTGCCTACCCCTTCGGAGAGACGGCGTGATGGTTAGTTAGTTAGTTAGTAATTTTATTGTAAAATTAATAAAGACGACCTTCAGAGTGGTAAGAGCAACAACTGCCACACTGAAGGTCCCGGGTTCGATTCCCGGCGATTTCAGTGTGATTGATCATAATGTCTTTGGTCTGGTGTAGAATTGACGTGACGATAAACTATCTATTTATCACGTCATGAGAATCTAACTAACTAAAAAACTAACTAACCATCACGCCATTCCCCCGGAAGGGTAGGCAGAGAGGATGGATCGCCACAATGCTCTGCGTATACCTCTTGGGCTTCCTCTACATTCATACATCGTACCATGCACGCACGTTGATTATTCACGCACGTTGATTATTATGATAATGCCTTAGAAAGGTGAAACAAGTCATTCCCATAAACCGTAATAAATCATCTAGAAATCGTAAGTTTTCATTTGTATGAATGATTTAATATTGAGTTTTACATCATTGTTCAAGAAACAATAAATAGATTCTTATTTCAAAAACTGTCAAAAATTTGATCATCGAAATATCCAGGTGACTTGAATGAAAATTTAAATACGATATACCTACATAGTAAAGAGCGTTGCTCAACGTCTCGTTTCTCCTTCTAATATTGAGTATTAGATAAGGACGGAAATACATTCATTGCAATATCTAAAAATAGTTATTCTGTCATAAGCAATAAGCAATAAGTAAGCCTCGTTCACGGCTGTAATACTTTTAGTGTATTGGATCAACTTTTACAGTGAAAATCGAGTAAACAGAGGCACTTTGCAAAAAATAATAAAGCCATTTCCATCTGATACTATGTAAAATTGTTGGCATATATCGAAAGCACACTTTTTGCATTAGAGCCACCACCACATTTTCATATGATTTCATAAGAGTGTGAAGAAAAAGAAGAAGTGCATATTTCTCTTAACATATATTTTTATTATTATTATTATACCAAACAACAAAACAAACCAACACGCCGTTTCCCCGCAGGGGTAGGCAGAGAGAATGGACCACCACACTACTCTATCCTGGCACACCTCTCTAGCTTCCTCCACATTCATACATCGAGTCATACACGCACGTCGATTCTTCCGGCTTCTGACATGACCAACTTTTAATATTTGATTAATTTGGTCATGCCATGTTTTCCTCGGTCTACCTCGACTCCTTACTCCATTTACATTGTTAACGTATACTTTTTTAACCATTCTTTCTTCACCCTTGCGCTCCATATGTCCGAACCAACGAAGCGAACCTTTCATAATTTTGTTCATAATACCTTCTTTCGCTCTACACTCCTTCCTAATATCAGCATTTGAGATTCTGTCGTACATCGTTCTACCACACATACGTCTTAGGGACCTCATCTCTACCGCTATAATTTTTTATTATTTTTTTTATTTTTATAATTGTTATTCTTTTTATTTTTACTATTATTATTATTATTATTATTATTATTATTATTATTATTATTATTATTATTATTATTATTATTATCATTTTTATTATCATCATTATTATTATTATTATATTGTTGGATCGTTTATCAGAACGCAAGCCAAATCGATATTAAGGGTATAGCTATCATATGATTCTCATAACATGTGATAGGTAGCTAATCTATCGCCATTTTATTGTCACGTGAATTTTACACCAGACCAAAGACACTGTGACAATCGCACCGCCATTGCCGGGAAGCGAACCCGGAACCTTTGGTGTGTCAGTCATAACACTTGCCACTCGGCCACGAACGTATTAATATTTTTTTTTTGTAAATTAATGAGCTGACTTCTACATTAAAACGAACTTCTAAGGATTAACATTTGAAGTGCTTGAAGAAACGCACTTTGTATATCACAACACTTAATTTTTTTTTGTGATAATACAAAGTGCGTTACTATTTATTCAAATGTGAATGCACCACACAAAACGAAGGCTAATATATTGTAGAAGAAATTCAATATTATGAGTACTTATTTTTTTAAGTCAATGGTCAACTTAATTCCGTTAAACATTGAACGTTTATAATAGCCAATATTGTTATTTCCCGCAAAAAGAAAATATTTTTCAATGACAAGGAACTACGAATTATTACGTCCGCTGACATTTACGTGCATACGCCGGCGACTAAGTATGAATGAATTCTTAATTGGAGAGACATCGGTTACTAGTTATGTCACTTGGATGAATAGAGTCAGAGATTAACTATACTAAGGCTTATGAAATGGCAGTTTAGCCATTCACGTCTCTTAATACATCAAGTCCTCAGCCAACAATGATCGGAAGAGTATAGCCTTCCAACAACGGGCATAGAAATGTCTTGGCTTCTTACTAACTTGATAAAGTGTGCTGTGTATTTTAGAAAACAGTATTCAAAGGAATTTTTTATCATGTTGTTTCTAGATTATTCTTAATTTTTATAAACAACAATAACGTATTTATTAAAAATAATATTAATAAAATAGTGTATTGTTTTGGCCGAAACACTATAATACTTCAACATTATTACTGTTAATATTTAATACACTGTTATAATATCACAATTTATTTTTATTCACTGAGTGTCGCGACAGCTGTTTCGCCAACCGATGTTGGAATCATCAGGTGTTACAATAAACTTTTTTATTGTAACGGCGGTCGCGACACTTTCAGTGTTTTAAATTTTAACATTAATAATATTAATAAACTTTTGTTCGTTTTTCTACTACTTTATTTTGTTACAACCAACCGGTTTCGCTCTTTAGAAAAGGCACTGTTACAATGCCACACCGCAAATTAAGGGCTTCATATGAAAGTAACATATTTAATGTTTTTTGAACAATGATGTACAATAAAACTCCATGTTATATTTAATGAAAACAATTATGAGATAATTAATATTATTATTATTAGTAACACTTTGTTAAATCGCTCTTTTTACATCATGACAGCATGAGCCAAATCGATGTAAAGGGTATTATAGCTATCATAGTGATTCTCGTGACATGTGATAGGTAATTTATTGTTAATTCTACACCAGACCAAAGACAGTATGACAATCACACTGCCCTCGCCGGGAATCGAGTCCGGAACCTTCGGGGTGGCAGTCAATGCACTTACCACTCGGCCACAAAGGTCGCCTCCATTACTTGTTTTGAATCATGTATAGGACCACGTCAATTACCTAAATAACCGTATTCTGCTCTTTAGATTTCCGCTACTTTTGATAATGCCTTAGACAGGCGAACATGGCAATCACATAAAATATAATAAAACTTCTAGAAATCATACGTTTACTTAAATGCAAATAATTTTAATTAACACGAATGAAAACGTCTGATTTTTTAAGTTATATTAAGCTTGATAGGAATGAAATATTTCTCCTTGCAAAGATAATGTTAAATATCACATTTGCCTTAAGAAGGCAAAACATATCATTCCTATAAAATACTCGTATAATAAATCTTCTATGAAACAAACGTTTTCATTCGAATCGATTATTTAATATTTAATTTTACATCATCTTTCAAGAAACGATAAGCTTATAATCTTAATTTTTAATTTTTGATTAATTACAAAAAATAATAATAATACTTACATACGAATATTATGGTTTCATATATACTCGTATATATATATATTTATACAACAGGTCGTTTGAACTCAATGACTGTAAACAACTTTTTTAACTAATATATTTATTCTCGTGACATGTGGTAGGAAGCTAATATATCGGCATTTTTGTTGTCACGTGATTTCTACGCCAGACCAAAGAAAGTGTAACAATCACACTGCCATCGCCGGGAATCGAACCCGGTATCTTCGATATGGTAGTCAGAGCTCTTACCACTCTGTCTAAATATATACTGTTAATAGAAACATTCCGACTCTTTATTTTAAATGGACCACATAATCTACATTAAATGAATGGAGTCAATACTGTTGCAAACCTTTTCGTGTACGAGTCACTAACACAAGCGCAAACGCAACGATACGTAGTTGAGTCTACTAACTTCTGTTCATTCAAAAACAGGGTACGGACGTTGTTACGTGGTAGGTAGACGTATGTTTTCTACGTCAGCCGATGGGGAGGAGAAGGCATTTTATCGATTTCCCGCCACCCCGACCTCCACCCAGCTGTACGCAGTTCACTGTCAATGGCAAACACTGCAGGAATCAACTGCCTTCGTACAAACCGTCCTAACTCCTTTATTACGTGACGTTACGTGAAAATAATAATTACGCCGTGTTATATAAAGCATTTAAGGACCCTTATTAAACCGGATTACGCTTTATTTATACAAAAAAATAACATTCTGTTTAAACGTAATAAAATCCTTAATTGTGATTTGTGTCATCTTACATAAATCCAATTTTGTCTGATTTAAAACGTGATATACCTTCAAAACGTGAATTATGTTTCTATAACGTAATCTCTAGTCTCTTTAAACGCATTTTTTGTTTTCTCTTTATTGCTTAGATAATACACATTTTCCCAACAATACATTAACTCTTAGACCGCTAATTAAAAGTTACTCTATCATTGGCACATTCTTCGTCTATCTTTGAATGATATGTCATTTTTAATACGATACTTTCTTACAAACCAAATCATTATGACAATAAAATTTTCATATGAAGCACTCACTTTGTGGTTAGACGTGTGGAAAAATTACCACAGCTAGTCATTATCATCGGTATAAAAAAATATATTTATCGTTTACCTTGTTTATTATTTAGGTTTAAAAAAATCTGAACTAACTAACCATCACGCCATCTCCCCGAAGGCGTAGGCAGAAAGAATGAGCTGCCACACTTTTCTTTCCTGACATATTTCTCTCGCTTCCTCAACATTCAAACATCGTGTCATGCACGCGCGTCGTTTTCTCTGACTCCTCACATAGCCGACATTCAATATTTAATTTATTTGACCGTGCCACGTTTTCCTCGGTCTTCCTCTATTTCTGGTTCCATTTACATCGTTAACATATTTTTTTTTTTAAATCTGTATTAATAATAATTCTATTTGCGAATTGATATTACAGATACCAAATACTAGTAGATGCTTGAAATGATATTACATACTTTATTTCAAGCATCTACTAGTATTTGGTATATTTATTGTTTCTTGAATAATGATGTAAAACTCCATATTACTCTACATTAATAATATGAATGGAACCGTATGTTTTCTAGAATTGATAATATATTCAAATGATTTTACTGAAATCTCTTGATGGAAGTTCATTTTAAATAATAATTAAATAAAACGACGTTTTTTAACTACTTCCACTTTTGTCTTTATTTAGACAGCGACCGGTTTCGCCAGGCTCGCTGGCATCGACAGACTGGTCGAGAGTTAAAAAACATCGTTTTATTTAATTATTATTGATAATATATTTTATGGGAATGACATGTTTTGCCTTGCTAAGGGATTATCAAATGGGAATGTGCCTAATCAAGGCAAAACATGACGTTCATTTAAAATATAATAAAACTTCTAGAAAACAGACGTTTTCTATCGTTTTAAAAAAATTCTATTTGGTACATACGCACAAGGTTTATGATTCGGCGTCTTAAAGTCTGTTTCTTATCTACTGTTTCTTGAACAATGATTTAAAACTCCATATCAAATGATTTATATGCATGAAAACGTCGGTATTCTCAAAGTTATAAACATATTTCGCATGTCAAATGTTGATGACCAAAAAAAATAGGAAGACCAAGGAAAACGTGGCACGATCAAATAAATAAAATATTCGGCCACTTGATGAGTCAGAGAAATCGACGTAATTTTACACGATGTATGAATATGGAGGAATCGAGTGAAGTATGTCAGGAAAGAACATTATGTCAGTCCATTATTTCTGCCTTCCTCTTCGATGAGATTGCGTGATGGTTAGTTAGTAAGTTTTCAATTTCCTCACATCATCCATTTTTTCAATATTTATTTTGAATATTGAACAATACATTTCCATAATTTGATGAAATGCTAAAACAGAGCAGTCGGTATAACAATGTTATAATAACAATTCTGGTTGAACTTGGATTCACCCATGAACTATGAAATGGCCGGGAAATGTCAGGAGTCACGGGTAACACGCTTTGCGCCTGGCAAGTAGCGCTGCATACTAGCTAGTAATCGATGCAGCCGGGGGATTGCCTATGCCGTGAATGGCAGGCGTTGCATAACGCCTACTTTAGGGATGGGAAGAAAAGGTTATTTTTCCGATCAGAATTATTTGATTATTTGACAACTAAGTCTAATGACATTTGATAT
Source organism: Lepidostoma basale (assembly GCA_022606425.2). Taxonomy (NCBI): domain Eukaryota; kingdom Metazoa; phylum Arthropoda; class Insecta; order Trichoptera; family Lepidostomatidae; genus Lepidostoma; species Lepidostoma basale. The sequence continues at coordinate 720,630 of JAHDVF020001081.1, read as the reverse complement.
GTATCTTATTTAAAAAACGTGACGCTCTATAGTTTGAACTCAAATTCAATTTATAATTGTGTTAAAAAAACATGTTTCTACCAACTAGAGTTAATAATTATATAAATACTTTTCTATAACGAGTTACCCAATTACTAAGTATTATTACCATGTTTTCGGTAAATGATCAATTAAAAATAAATACATAAAATTGCATAATAGCGCCATGCACGAAAAGAAATATTACTGTATTTTATAACGTTTACCAATTGCATATGATTAAAATGAATCAAAAATCTGTTTTATTGAAGTTTTATTGTATTTAATAGGAATAACATATTTTACCTTGCTATGGTGTTATCAAATATAGCAACAATCAAACACATAGCTGTTTATACACCCATCCCATAAAATATAATAAAACTAATTAACAAGAATGAAACGTGTGTTTTCTAGAATTTTTATTATATTTTATGGTGATGACGTGTTTCGCCTTGCTAAGGTATTGTCAAATGTTATTATGGCATTATAAATGCATTACCAACATTTGATAGTGCCTTTGCAAAAAGAAATATGTAATTCTATAAAATAAATTAAAACTTCTAGAAAATATAAGTTTTCATTCAAATTACTTATTTATATGTAGTTTCGTATCATTGTACAAGAAACGAAATATCCAATTGCAAAGGTTTAATTTAATTTTTAATTCATTTAAGCCATATTTAGATTTTAATAGAAAATGTATTGTTATATTTAATTCACGTGATTTTCTTCCCCTCTCTACTGCAGTGAATTTCACTGCCAATGTTACTAGGCACGAGGGGTGCAAGGTACGCGTCCTGGGGGAGCCTACGGAGGCTTTCATTGTCAATGTTACGCCAGAGGTTACGTGACCTAGAAAACCTCGGAAAATGGGGCACGCCGTGCAATGCCGCGACACCGGGAGATCGGAAGGCCTAGGCCGAGTACGGAGGAAATGGAACGCGAAAGGTCAATGCTTCCATGTAGATGCTTCCAATCTGACCTACATTACTAATTCCCTCGCACCCTGATTCCAGGTCACTCATCGCAAGTTAGCTGCTTTATTTTGACGCGGATTTGACCTTATAAATTATGGAATACACGCAGATTATACTCACGATGTTTATATAAATAATTAACTAACTAACCATCACGCCGTCTCCCCGAAGGGGTAGGCAGAAAGAATGGACTACCACACTGTTTTTTCCTGACATATTTCTCTCGCTTCCTTAACATTCAAACATCGTGTTGTGCACGCGCATCGACGTGGCCGATATTCAATATTTGATTTATTTGATCGTGACACGTTTTCCTCGGTCTTCTTCTTTTTCTATTTCTTTCTTCAGTCATTCTTTCCATTTGCCCAAACAATCATAATGATCCTTTCATTATTTTGTTCAAACACCATCATTCGCACCGCATTCACTTCTTATATTTTCATTCGATACTCTTATCATACACAGAGTATCATACATTATTCTAAGAGATCTCATTTCTACTGCATTAATTCTACTTTAATCCTTCTTTTGCCAGTTTCATGCTTCGCTTCCATACATAAGGGTTGGTAGAAGAACACCATTGTGCACTGCCATTCTAGCTTTTTTGGTTAGGTTTTTGTTTGCGATGACAACTTTAAGTGCACCTTATTACAATATTATTTGTATGAATATAACATAGTTTAATTTTATCAATTTATTTCTGAAGAAGCTTTACTGTCTATTGTTTCTTGAACAATGATGAAAAAATTCCTTATTATAATAAATAATAAATACGAATAAAAAAAGTCTGTTTTCTAGAAGTTTTGTTAAATTTTATGTGATAGACATAATGCCTTAGAGGGGCGAAACATGTAATTTGCACAAGATAAAATAAAACTTCTAGAAAACAGTCGCTTACATTCGTATATTTATTTCTATTTTTTCTTATTGTACATTTGTACCTGGTGTCATCTTTGATTGTCTCACTGGCAGAATATTTTGCTAAAACAGTAATTTGTATCGTAGAAAGATTGCAATCGTTTCTAGTACTAAAATACAAGAGTATAACATAATACAGAACACAAAAAAAAAACAAGTTATAGTAATAATTATAATAAGGTTTTGCAAATATTTAAGGATGATATATTTAAATAGAACGAGAAAATCGAGGAAAACGTGGCACGATCAAATAAAATAAATATCACACGTCGGCCACGTGAGGAGCCGTAGAAATCGACGTGCGTGCATGACACTTTATATAAATGTTGAGGAATCCGAGAGTGTGTTAGGAATGAACAGTGTGGCGGTCTATTCTTACTTCCTGTCCGTTCGGTGGGACGGAATCATGGTTAGCTAGTTAATTTTATGTAATAATTTCATGAAATTTTTTGGTCTTAAATCACACTCGTTATCAAAATCTCATTGATTTAAATAATAATTAATTAAAACTATGTTTTTATTTTAACTACTTCTGAATGAATAAGACAATGAGATAATACTCGTATAATGATTTTACTCTAATCTCTTGATGGAAAATCATTCTAAATAATTATTAAATATTTGAATAAATATAACTGCGATTAGTATTTTTACTACACTTTTCATAAACATGTTTCGGTTATGACAGCTTTTTTCAATAATGTATTATACAATTTTTCAACATTAAAATAAAACAAAAAAAATTGCATTGAAATAGGTTATGTCGTAACCGACACATACTCGTATCTGTGAAAAGTGAAAAATACTATGTGCAGTTATATATCGTATTTATTCAAATATGAACTCGTAATACAAAATGAGACGAATATAGAAGAAAAGTAATGTAAAAAAAAATACAAAATTCTTACACTTATTGACGACCAGTTTCGCCAGGCTAGCTGGCATCGATAGACAGGTTTGTCATCGACCGACTGGCCAAGTCTATAGATGTCGAAATATAGACAATAAATGGAAGAAGTTAATAAAAAAATATTTAAATAAAACAATTTGGTCTAAAATATTTAAATAAAAAGACCGGTTTTGCCAGGCTCGCTGGCATTGACATACTGGTCGAGCATTATATGGACGATCACCAGTCTGACGATGCCAGCAAACCTAGCGAAACCGAACGCTGTCGAAATAAAGACAAAAGTGGAAGTATTTGGTTAAAAAAACATTGTTTTATTTTATTATTATTTAAAATGGACTTCCATCAAGAGATCAGTAAAATCATTTGATTATATCAAAAAAATATTTAATTATTATTTAGAATGAACATCCATCAAAATATTTAAGTAAAATCATTATATTATCTCATTGACTTCTTCATTCAGATTGTATCAGAAAATTGTGAACCAAGTCCCAAACTTGTGTTGGATAATATCCAGCGAATATGAATTCTTTGTTTGATGTACCTAATAAGGGAGAGGCGCTGGGTGAGGGTGGCGGGGGGCGGAGGGCGGAGGCTGGGCTGCGGCACTCGGCTCGGGGAGTATCGATCTTCCCTCCACCCTGTTGCCATGGTACCTGTTGCGTTGACTCGGGAGCTGGTAGTACTAGAATCAAGAACCCAACACGAGTGCCTACACAGGGCTACTCACGCTGATTCTTAGAAGCACTCGTGTCACTGTCGAGCATTATATGATATCTGAGATCCTTTCAAAGCAAGATTAACTTTATATTACCATTTATTCATATTGGATTTTGAAAGTAATGAAATACGAATTTTTGAACGTTGAAAATGATTTATTTCGTATAGAAGAAAATGTTCATTTATCTAGAAATTTGATTACAAAATATAGGCGTGACATAAAGAAATAAAAAATAAAAAATATTAAATAATTAAACTTATAACTAACTAACTAACTAACCATCACGCCGTCTCCCCGAAGGGGTAGGCAGAAAGAATGGACTGCCACAATTTTCTTTCCTGACATATTTCTCTCGCTTCCTCAATATTCATACATCGTGTCATGCACGCGCGTCGATTTCTCTGACTCCTCACATGGCCGACATTCAATATTTGATTTATTTGATCGTGCCACGTTTTCCTCGGTCTTCCTCTATTTCTGGTTCCATTTACATCATTAACATATAATTTTTTTACCATTCTTTCTTCATTCATTCTTTCCATATGTCCAAACCATCTTAATGATCCTTTCATTATTTTGTTCATGACACCATCATTCGCACCGCATTCACTTCTTATATTTTCATTCGACACTCTATCATACACAGAGTATCCACACATTCATTTAAGAGATCTCATTTCTACTGCATTTATTCTACTTTTATCCTTCTTTTGCCAGTTCCATGCTTCGCTTCAATACATAAGGGTCGGTAGAAGAACACCACTGTGCACTGCCATTCTACTTTTAAAACACTTTGTATTTAACCATGGTATGTTTATTATAAATGATGCTAACTAGTTTCGCTTGGACCCATGCTTCATTTTTTATTTTATTTATTTTAGGGTAACAAACAGCGAATAACTATATACTCGTATATAAAAAAATACGAAAAGAAGTACTTAAATAAGGCCAATTACATGTTACCACAAATATAAATGAATGAACAGAGTTAACATTATATGGTAAACTTATGAAACGAGATTTTACTAAACTAAAATCAAGATAAAACTAACTAAAGTAATAGTTTAAAAATTAACCAAAAGATTGTGATAATAATACAAATTTAAGAATATAACATTATAGCACTATACACACCGAAAAGTTGCTGCAACTATTTTTTTTAAATCATTAACGTTTAGGTGAAAAACGTCAATTGCATTAAAAGATTTGTTATAAGTGTCGCACATCCGGTACATTACCGCACTCTGGGCGTAATTGGTGCGATTGGGCAATTTTCATTAGGGCAATATATAATATAATAGTAACTATTATATATTGTTATTATGACGAATGTGAATTGAAACACTGTTTTTTCCACATTTCCACGTTTCGAAGGCTTCATCATCGGGAGAAAATGCTTCCAGTCTGTTCATTGAGTTGATTTTTATATTAACAAATACAAAATATAACATTTTGAATGTATACGAATACTTGTAGACGAATACTGGCTTTTACCCATTGCGGGTTATCATTTTTAAGGATTAATTGTATCTCAATAGAGACGACGATGTAAAATTGGAAACAGAATATGGTGGTAGAGGCGTTTACAGGACTTATGACCTGTCATTGGTTGGGTTAATCGCACGCTTTATGTAATACAACATTCCGCCCTTCTTACGACCACCACGTCTGACAATTTTTTAGAAGATGTATAAATGCTACAATGTGGAGGAACACTTCACATTTTTTGTTCAATCTACACTAGCGCCATCTATTAAGATTGGGTGTAAGCACTAAGCAGAAGATCTTTATTAACGCAATGTGGAAGGCTACCGCTATTAACATACATTGCTAGATAACGATAAATATAAAATAAATAAATGTCCATTGAGGAACCATTGATGAGTAAAAGTACTCTTCATTATCATAATCAAATATAATGTAGGTTACGAATGATATCCGATATAGGGTCAAAGCACCAATGAATGGCCGTTTAAGGTTCAGCTTGTACTAAAATCTACATTAAAGGCATTAATTTCATTATTTCAGTGTACAAAATAAAAGAAAACAATAAAAAACACACTGACTTCTCTAAATTCTCTAACTTTTTTATTGAAATATGAGTATTACTATTAAAATTAATATTTCTCTAAAAAAATAGCACAATCACCAGTAATTGACCACTTCAGGTTATATTGATACAATACATATGTTTTGTTACATTGTCACATTATGAAACACCCTAACATATAAAAATATGGAAATATTCAAAGAATTGCATAAGAAATAACATAAAAAAAAAACCTTATCACACTTTTCCTTATAAAAAACTACTAACAATCTCAGAACAACAACGGGAAGACGCACTTTTACCGTTTGACAAGGCACAGTTCAAAACTGATAGTTTTGTTTCTTACCAACAGTTGTCTCTGCCTACCTCTTTTGTCATAGTTTCTTGGGATTAAAGTTTTTTGACTGGACACATAGAGCAATTCTTATTTTATTTTGTTTTATTAACCAACGGTCATTTACTGGGGGGCGGTCAAATAATGGTGCTTCGACCCTAGTTGATATTATCTTTGAATTCAAACTCGAAATAGCATTAATAAACTATACAAATAACATTGCTTATTATGTGCACGCTGCGCATATTGCACTAATAGTTAAACTTTTGAACAAGTAGTATCATAAGAGACACCCACGCGTATTTTACTAGGCAAATAAGTATTTGGTGTTACAAGCGGTGGGAAGTATCAAGAACTTACCAAAACCCTGTATAGGAAATTGAATCTGTCAATTTTATTTTTGTACTCGAGGTATTCATTCTACTCAAAATACGTATTGGAACTCTACATAAGATTAATGAATGAATGGATGTTTTTCATTTCAAAGCATTACAGAATTATTTTTCCGATACACTGAGAGTAAGATACAAGCTTGAGATAAATTATAATAAATAATACATCATAAAATAATAAAAATAGCGAGAAATATGAGATACATGACAAATAATAAAATGAATATACAATTATAATAAAGACAGTGTTTCCCTCGGGTGAGCTATACAATAACAAAATACGGCAAACAAGTGGTGCCATGATTTAGCAAAGATATTGCTCTACCTACCGGCATAACCATTGGCAGTTTGGTTCTGCATCGTGGGAGATAAAACAATCTGGGCCCTTTTGTCGATGTGGAGATGTTTTATAATACAAGAAAATTCAAATATACATATCTATATTTTTCTTCTCTTCTTCCTCAACCTATTCCCGCCCACTCCTGGACAAAGGCCTCCTTAATTCGCTTCCATGTCACTCTGTCTTGTGCAGACTGCATCCAGTGTATTCCGACGTGTCTGTTCAGATCATCCTTCCACCGTAGTTGCAGTCGCCCTGCACTTCTGTTTGCCGTCCACGGTATCCAAGTCAGCAGTCTTCTTGTCCATTTTTCATCTGAGCTTCTGGCTACGTGACCTGCCCATTGCCATTTTAGAGTCGCCACCCGTTTGATGATGTCAGTGACCTTTGTTTTTTCTCTCACCGTATCGTTTCTGACTCTGTCTCTTAGGCTTATTCCTAACATGGCTCTTTGGGTCACTCGTAGTTTCTCGGCACTTTGGACAATGTTACTATTTCAAGATCATAAATACCAACTGGCAGAACGCAGGTTTCGTAGACTTTTCGTTTCAGGTTGATCGGTATTTTCCGGTTTTTAAAGATGTAACCCACGTTTCCGAACCCATTTATCTATATTACAAATGCAATATTAATGACTTTGATTCAATGAAACAAAATCAAGTGGTGTAAAAGCAAAGTGCACGAGAGTTTTAATAATGCTACAGAAAGTGTTCCAAGCAAAAGAAGTAGAGGCAAATCTCCTGCGCGGTGGTGTGACCAGATTTAGGAGATTACTGGGGAGACCTCTACTCGACGGTGCGGGCTGGAGAGAACATAGATGATTGTAGGCGTTTTGTTTTAGCTACGGGTAGCTTCATAGATCACGAAGAAAGAATAAGAAGAATTACGCAAGTGGTTTGGAATCACCATTTCAATGTTTGTTAATAACTTTTTTTTATGTGCGTACACGAGTATTGTTAAAAACCTTGACTCATTTTCGTTGAGAACTCAGTTATGAAACACGTTTCATTAAGTAAACACAAAGGGTAATAATACCAAAATATCAAAGAATTCGTTATAAGGACCAAGCCGTTGAAATGTTTTTAATTCAATTAAAGGACCATTTCTATAAACGTGACAAGAAAAAAACATGTTTGTTTATTCCCAAAGGAGCATTATCAAACGATGATCTTTGATCAAAAATATGTTTGACATTTCAAATTACATTTAAAAACATGTAAAAATAATACTTTGGAATTAGGTTTATTTTTTTCCGAGAAATATTTTTCTCTGTAATGAAAAATAAGTACCTACCCTACATTCCACGTAAATCTCATTGCTCGAATTTTCCGAAACTTTGTCTTAAATTTTGTTATTAAATTTATCGGTTAATGTTACATAAGCTCACGATAAATCCTCTTATATAAATGCTTGAGATAAATCAGACATTGTACCTGGAAGCTGTTACTGAATCTCAGATGTATTTCTCAGATCCGATGAAAAACAATTTACATTTTCTTATATTCTTTACGACTTTATTTTAATACAATACTAAAGCTTTTTTTCTAAGAAGTACGAAAATTGGTTCACGATCATTTTTTCACAACAATGTATTCATACGAATTCGGGGGTGGTCTAGGGGACAGAACGCTAGGCTCCTAATCCAGGAGACTTGGGTTCAAGCCTGGACATGACCAGATTCCTTCTTTATTATAAAGAGCTATTTTCGGCTCATATTGAAGATTGTAAAATGAATTCTAATGCCAATAATTCCATTCCTTGGAGTCAGTATTTATTGATTTTTAATTCCATTATTTAAGTTCGAAAGAAGGTGACTTTAAAAATACTTCGGTAATCCAAACATAGTGTATAGATTATTGATTGTTAAAAACTGAAATTTTTAATAAAAACTATTTGAAATTTTTTTACGCTTTTGCACTCTTCAAACAAAGAAATCGACAGTAAAAAATCCAATTTCATTACTAGTTAACTATCGTTTCGTAAAAATACGTATCGATATCTAACTACAATAAAAGAATCAGCATTTACTCGTGTTAATTCCAAAGCGCGAAAAAATATTGAATGAAAATTAATATCCGCTAAATCGGGGCAACTCTTGCAGAGTCATTTCCCGCCGTATTTTCCCGCATTTTATTCAGACGGACCGCTCTTCCGGTTCCTCCGTGTCCCCATTCATGTTTCCACCCCCTCTTACGTCATCATGTTGCTGACGTCATAGAGCGAACGCGTCACCCCCGCCCCTCCTCGGGGATGAAACTTCCCAGAAAGGCGTTGGCGTTTTCCGAGCATAAACGCATATTAATTCTCATACTGATGCCCGTTGCATTTCAATCTGTCAGATTTGGAATTAATTCAAAAAATTTAAAATTTCTCCATTCCATTTTTTCTCGCTTTTGTGGCCGAAAGTTTTGTGGCTAGTTTCTGCACGTGAAAGGGTGAATTATTTATTACCTCATTCATACCTCCTCGCTACGGAGGGTATTTCCGAGAATCGAGAGATGTTCCACGAATTGCGTGTCGATCGATTTCAGACAGAAGTAATGCAGATAATGTAATGTTTGTATGCGCGTGCGCAATTATTCCACATATTATAATTTATGATATTCGTAATTCATTTCATTAACAAAAATACCTCAGTAACTCATTGTTATTTTAAATAAACGTAAATATACAAAAACAACACTTAGACAAGAGTAAATAGGTGAAATTTTTAAAGGACGATTTATTTAAAAATTTATTATATACGATAGAAAATCGAACGACGAAATAAGGAAAAATGTTAGGCAGTGTGATTGCATCCTAAATAAAATAAAAAATGATAACTTAGATTCTTTGGACATATGTGTATGGAACGAATGAATAACAGGAGAATAGTTTTAAAAAATAACTGTTTGTTTTTGTAACCCTGACGAAGCTTCGGCAGATACGAAACCGGTTGGTTCTATAAAATATAATAAAGTGTTGTAAAAACAAAGAATAAAAGTGTTTTAAACTATTTGTAATTTTGTTCACTAATGCTGAAAATTGTTTATTTTTATTAAGGGTTTTCAACCTAAAAATAATGCTTTTATTGCTATTGTTTTTCTAGTTTCGACCAATTTAGGCAGCTCGCTACCTCATTTAAGCGTTCTGGTGCTGAAACCGGTTAGAACTAGAAGAACAAGTTAAATAAAACTGAATGTACTGTATATCATAAAGTTTATACTATTTGTTGTCACTACCTACATATAAACATTGTAACCCTACCACAACAAAATAAAATATGTCGTTAGCTAATTAGGTCAGTCGTGTTCATATTGCTTATTTCTAGTATATTATTGGTTAATCCTTTCTTCTATAATAATCTAAATATTGTTTACTTTAATACCGATCATCGTCTTAACTTGTATTAGGCTTCATTTTGTACTGTTACTTTATTTAAATGTTCAAAGATTTATGATTTATAAATTTTTCATTTGTTCCAATGATAATTTGAATAATTCCTTCAATATTATTTTTAAGTTCTTGCTGGTGTTGATGCTTCATTACAGCTAATTAAAAAAACGGTTGATACATGGAACATAAATTAAACAAACAATATGTGCACGATCTAAAAAGAACATTATGTGTTAAATTATTCTTATTTTGTTATTTTATTTTATATCATTATATTTTATATCATTTGTTTTAGATTTATTTTGTGGATGTTGGACGATCGAAGTGTGCGCGGGAGATGCCTATTGGTGGCGATGAGGTTCGCAACCCATCACACCGCGTCTCCCGCGGGGCGAAAAGAGAAGGATAGAGTGCCGGATCGGTTAAATTCTTTCCGTCCGTCTTACAGTCCATTCTTTCTGCTACCCTTTCGGGGAGATGGCGTGATGGTTAGTCAAGATTTATGTCAATTATACAGATCAAAAAAATTATTTGTGGAATTAATTTCGTCAATAACAAAAGCAATTTTTAATAAATATTTACTACTAATTACACAATGAATTTACACCACGATATCAATTTCCAACAATTATATTCTTAAAATATTTAATAATGTTGGTATGTAATGTACATAATTTAGCTATTTATGTGCGAGTATATGAATATCGATGATGCTTAAAGAGCTTGTGTCTAAATTTTAAACGTTAAATTCTCTCCATAAACAGTATGGAAATTCTACATCATTGCACTTTGTTGATATACTCACACGTTATATGGGATTTTATCGATTGCGTCTCGGAAAAGCCTCGGATTTCCCCACCCTTGTAGGGGTATTCCCGCCCTACCGTGACCTACGGAATACAAAACAAGAGTCTCAAGTTCAAGAGACAAAACCAAACTCGCAAGCCATCAAAACATTTGTATGTTAATTATCATATACTTAATATTACCTGTTAACTAACTAACTAATCAACCATCGCGCCGTCTCCCCGAAGGCGTAGGCAGAAAGAAAAGACCACTACACTTTCCTGAAATACTTCTCTCGTTTCCTCAACATTTATATATCGTATCATGCATGCACGTCAATTTCTCGGACTCCTAGCATGGTCTACTTTTAATATGTGATTGATTTGATCGTGGCACATTTTTTTTTCTCGGAATATACAACAGGTGTTTTGAACCCAATTAATTTATACAATTTGTTTTTTTTTTAACTATTATATTGATTCTCATGATATGTGATAGGTAGCTAATCTATCGCCATTTTATTGTCACGTAAATTCTACAGCAGACCAGTGGTAGTGTGATAATCACACTGCCATCGCCGGGAATCGAACCCGGGACCTTCGATATGACAGTCAGAGCTCTTACCACTTCATATGAATATACTTTCTTTGCCATTCTCTCTCCATTCATGCTTTCCATTTGTCCAAACCATATTAATGATCCTTTCATACTGTTAAAATTTCTACACCGAGGAAGGGCATCTGTGGTCCGAAACATGTTTGTGAAAGTGCAATAGTTTGCTGTGAACAAAATAATAAAAGGATCATTAAAATGGTTTGGATACATGGAAATAATAAATTAAAATATTTTATATATTTTTTTCTAATTAAAAAAAAATAACTGACTTACATTCCGTAGTATGCTGTAATACTCTCACTAATAACATTTAGAAAGCTCTCCATAATTCTGATAAATGGATTGTAAATAATGTATCTGAATAATGTAATTTAAAATTTTCGATATGTTCAAGATATGGTATGAAGTAACTACTTTGTAACTTCAGGCATTTCCGGTTTATTCGGGATATTCTCCTACCCTGAGATACAATTACCCACCCACTCCTCCCTTGCACAACATGTAGATACGGGAAAATCAATGACATCCAAGGTCGTTAGCTTTTCATTCATAAACCGAGCGATACGAAAGACAGACCAAAATAGCTAATAAACTACTAGCGACATCTAGCGCAAATGCCGTTAATCTCTAACTGAAGCATATTACAGATCCGAACCAAATGAAAAGTAAAAATAAAAATTCACAAAAAATATTCAACAAATCGTCATCTGAGAGTAAAGTGGGTGATAGACGGGCGAGCAAGTACGCGTACTTATGGCTCGACGACCTTTTTCGCTCGTGTGTCACCGTAAGTACGCGTACTTTAAAACCGCCGAGTAAGTTCGTCGGCGATCCAACCGGTTTGAAATCTTACTCGTAGCTCGTCTTGGCTCGTACGTGTGGCAGCACTGCGAGCCGCGAGCCGCCGTTTTGTTTCGCCAGTCCGTGGACGCGCACGCTTGTTTTTGAAATGTAATACGATATAATTCCTAAATAACACAAAGCTTCTTCAGTGGACGACATCGCGATACGGTATGAGTAAGTTGGCGCGTGTATCGCCGACGTCGAGTCAAGTAAGTTCGCGATCTTAAAAACCGCAGACTTTAAGTTCGTACGTCTATCACCCCCAAGAGGGTTCCAACTAACAAAATTTCACATTTGGCCTTTTTTCGTGAAAAGGGTTCTTACTAACCTTATCTATACGTACAATTAAAAAAAAACATACGAAAAGAATCAAGTTCCATCTGATTATTCAAAACACACGATTCACTGAAGGATTCATTTAAACTTCTTCTTCTTCTTCTTTTTGTCCTGTCACACCTCCGTGGTGCATAGGGCCTCAAGGAACCTTCTCCACCCGACTCTATCGCATGCCTGAGTTTACCAATAACGTCTGCGGTAGACTTCCAAGTCTCACATCTGTTTAAACTTAGAACTTTATTATTCCAACCCATCCATTTAAACATAGAACTTTATTATTCCAACTGTTGCCAGAGAAAATTTACACGTTTCTCGGTAAAAGAGTTTCATCTGCTTCAGATGGAACCCTTTTATTCCAAGATACACACCCGAAACCAAGAAAACTTTGACTTCATTTTTCTCAGCTTTTTACTTTTGTCAGTTGGAACCTTCTTACTCTTAGGTGACAAAATGTCATTCTGATTGGTTAGTCTGATTAGAACTTGAATATTGCTCCCCATTACTCGCTCTTGGATTTAATTAAATAAAAACACGGTTTCAACTTTGGTTTTATTAACTCACAAAACATCAAATATTAAAACAATTATAGTACGGCTCTCTATAAAAATATTATTATTTAGTTAGACACCTTATAAAATATGTTTTGATATTTTTGAAGTACCATTTGTATCTCTTCATACACAAAAAAAAGTTATATTTACAATTTACATTAATTAGGCACAATAATTTCAGTAGGAATGTCACACTTCTTGAGTCAAAATAAATCACTAAAGCAAAAAAGTATACATCAAATCAATTTGAGACTCATTCAAATTACAAAACATTGTACGAGTATACTCAAATATTTCACATTATTGGAGGTTAAGGCGTTAATACTGTAATAGAATTCCATTGTTAATTTGAAAGGAAAATTTCTAACACTGTTAATAACCACATAATTTATTAAATATTTTTATAAACCAAAATATTCACAACATGTTTCGGAGGTGACTTGTATCCTCGGGTGTAAATATAACTCAGGTGTCACGTAAGGTATGTTTTATTTATACCTGATGATGAAGGTCACCTCCGAAACATGGTGTGAAGTATGTTTGAATAAATATAACTGCACTTTGTATTTTTACAACACTTTTCATAGACATGTTTCAGTTGTGACCCATTCAATATTAACATGTTGTACATTGAAAAAGGTTGGATCACAACTGAAATATGTCTGTGAAAAGTGTAATTAAGTGTTGTAGAAATACTAAGTGCAGTTATATTTATTCAAATATGAATCCACAACACAAAGTGAAGACAAATATAGAAGAAATTAAATATGTTTGTTTATAAACATATTTAGTAAAGAAAGTAGCTAACAGTGTTACAAATTTGTAATATTTCATTCGGCTATATATATTTTTTTACATATGAATAATTTTACTAAGATTTATTTCAAATAAATATTACAATTACCAAACATTGCACATATAAATACATATAAAAAATAACAGACTGGTACAATATAATCAATCATTGAATTCAGGTTTCTGCAGTGTCTACAGATTCTGGGAATTTTATTATTTTATTAAGAAAAATAACAATTATTATTAATTTATTGTTGCTTGAATAATGGTGTAAAACTGTATATTAAATATTTAATATTGATTTTAAATAGTCAGTTTTTTTACAGGTTTTATTATATTTTTTGTGACTGTTTCGACTAGCTAGGACATAAACAAATAGGGTGAGAATCAGTAGCGATTTATATACCCGAGCCAATGGAGCAGAGTAACGTAATTAGAATAATTCAAATGACTTAATGGATTGTCAACAATAATTTACGGGTAAGAGGAAACCCCCAAAAATATTAAAGAATTTATAGGAAATACACAATGTGGCTACTTATACGAGATATAAAGTTTACAGAACTAAGAACTTTCAATTACACCAGCATGTATTGTACTTACACATATTGAAAGAGGCTTAGGTAGTTCCATAGTAATGTTTCTTTATTCTTTTAAAAACAGGTTTATAATATTAATTACTTTGAAAATTTGAAATATGTATTCAAGCATTTAAGAATTTTTCTGATTCTAAATTGAGTCCTTCTTGTCTTCATCATAAACCCTTTTGACTTCGCCACATTTGATAATGCCCTAGCAAGTTGAAATATATCTCTTCGTCAGCTTGTCTCCATCCAATGCTGGACGTAAGCCTCTCCACCCCCACACTATCTCTCTCGGTGTCTCGTCAGTGTTCTCCAGGCCCTTCCCATTATAATATATAGAAATATATCACTCCCATGAAATGTAAAACTTGTAAAAAAGCGATGTTTCAATATATATTAAATATAAATAACTAAAATCAATACAAATATAAAGAATTTGGAGTTGAGGAACTCACCAATCACCAAAATATTTAAAAGAAAAGCATATTTAACATAATTGTAAGGAGTCAAGGCTTCAACCCCACAAGAATAACCTGTATATAATGATAATAAAAAACGTAGATTTGGGCACCGGAGTATTATAATATGTATTGCTATTTAAATCAGCATAAATAAAATTATTGATTGTAAATTTTTTTTTTTATTAATTATTCTTTTTTTTATATTTAATAAGAATAAACTTCTTCCAAAATATTCTATAATTATGCAAATTTCAACCTTGAAAATCTTCACAATTGTAATTCATGTGAAAATGATAACTTTTCAATGAGAGTTAATAAGAAGTTGATTACATACTATTTTATATGAAAATTATGATAGTATAACAGCACAATGTTATGAAACTATAAAAATAAACATTGAACCAATGTTCCCTCTAATTTTCCAAAGGTTATGTTATGCGCATAAGGCATTGACTGTACAACTTCAAAATTAAATTAAACTTTTTGTGTGCCACCTAACAGTATTCAGACCTATAACACGAAATGGTTGATTTTTAATAATGGCAATAATCAACAATATACAATGAATTTATTCATTGAAATAGTCAATTTTATTGAATGTAATACATATATGAGGGTATTATTTGCAAACCTGGCAAACTCCATCATTAGATGTTTTGAGTAAATCGCAAAAAACTGATACGCTAATAAAATGCGCTTTTTTACAATATTTATTTTTTTCATCTCAACCAGTTAGTATTTTAAAAGTAATCAGCCATGAAATAATCATCATTATGTTGATAATTAAAGTAAAATAATGAATTTCATTTTGGAGTTTGCCAGCTTTGCAACACTCAAGTGGAGGTTGCCATGTTTGCAACAAACCCTATATTTTAATAGCAAAATTCTTCAGAATGAAGCCGAATTTGAAACTGAAAATCAATAAAAATTGTGTGCAAATGTATTATGAATAAGACCCAATTCATATCTCACTTTTGATTGTTGGTGGAGTTTGCCGGGTTTGCAAATAGTACCCTCATATAGAGAAACAGTGTACCGATACCAATTCTCGCTCTAAATTTTAAACTTTTGCACACTCTGTTGTAATGTATGTTCGCTTGCTTGGTTGGCGAGTTGCTCGAGAGCTTAGAGGGAACATTGAAACAAAACTAAAGAAAACAAGGGTGCAAACAGTCTATTAAACTTACATATTTTAAAGTACAAAAAATATATTAGCCAAATGTTTTTATTAAAATATTTGTCGAAACTTCAATTTGAATCTTGTATTCGTATTGTGTTGTCAAAAATGTGTCTCATTGGCTTTTTGGATGTAACAGCCTGGAGGCTATTACTCTCCATATGTTAAAATTTTAGTTGAGGTTGGATATTGTAAGGTGCAGAAGAGGACAGAAGATATAGTAGGTTGGGTCTGACCTATGAAGGAGTGTGAAGGGGTTGGGGATGGCCTTGGGCAAGAGCCGAGGGCTTGAGTGGGGACCAAGAAATGGGGAGGGCCAGGGATCGCCTTGAGACCTGAGTCGGTGGTAAAATAAAGTACCGTACAAGACAATATTTCAAATTCAAATTTTCAAATAAAGAAATCAAAACTGTTTGATTTCAATTCAATCTCTTTAAGTTAATATAAAAACAAAACTTGTTTAAAACAAAAATAAACAATTCTACATTACTAACTAAAAATGTCAAAGATGATAATAATATATGAATTAATTTATAATTGAAAATTAAACAGTGTCCTGACATTGATTAAAATGATATGAATATATAAACAAAAAAAAAGTATTTTGAAGTATGAATGAAACAAAGAAAAACCCAAAGAGAAACTCTATGATATAAAAATGTAGAGCCAACCATTTATAGTGCATGATAATCTTAATTAATATAATTTAAATAATTTGATGTAACACAATATTATATACAAATCTTAAAACACAAATAAATAATCGTATAAAACAATGTATTAAAAATATAACAGCCTGAAAATGTATAGTCACATAATAAGTTGCATAATGAAAGAGAGCCAATCTCTTCAAAACTTTGAGATGCAGGCCTTTGCCAATCGCTATTATGAAAATATGAAGTTTATTAAATGGAATATTTGCACAATTCCTACACATTTTTTATGGCTATTAATAGATATTTTAAGAAAATGTAATGTAACATGAAATTTTTTAATGCCACTGTATAATCAAAAGTGAAATAAAATTTGCAGAACACTTATTCCTATTAATTTGAGCGATCAGCAAAGGTTTACCATATTTTAAAAATATATATTAACAATCATCTTGTATCTCTTCGCCTGCATTAACTAAATTAGGCTCCGACTCTGATCGTCTCTTCATGGTCGAGTCTTGTGGAAGGGGCTCATCCTCCACCGGCAGTGGGGATGGACTGCAAACTGTGGCAGTAGACTGTGTCTCCCTCCAAGCTTTGTCGATGTCCGGAACACTGCGACTAACAGAAGCAGCGTCCGGAATCTCTTCCACATCAGGAGGTTCCCGTTTCATCTGATTCAAACCTAAAAGCTGCTCATTCAGACAAACTCCGTTAAGGTCTATGGCACTATTAGAAAAAATAGCTGCCGGACCTGTGATGGGTTCTTGCAAAGGAACCTATAATAGAAACAAGGTATCTATTAAGAACATATTTCTTTTAAAAAAAATCTTCTAAATCCAAAAAATGTAAGAAAGAAAACAATTTAGTTTAGTATTTCAATTGTTATTATTGAAATTTGTGGAAACCTAATGGATAAATCTTAAATGTACCATAAACTGCAAACATTATTCTATCTGGCATCACTATGCGGCACATTTTTCGTAGACGCATTTTATTTCATGAACCAATGATTTATTATAAGATCCTACTTAATGCTTAAAATCCAATCTTCGTAGATGGCGCTAGTGTGTACATTGAAACTACCATGTAAAGGGTGGTGTTAAAGATTAACATATCGCACCGTGAGTGTAAAACCGACGTAAGTGCAAATATACATTTTGGAGATATGGGAGTTTAAAGATTACATATTGCTTGGAAAAAATGTTTTTTTTAAATAAACCAATAATTTTCGGTTTATAGGTATATTACTATAAACCAAAAATCATTGGTTTATTTAAAAAAAAAACAGTTTTTCCAAGCAATATGAAATCTTTAAACTCCCATATCCCCAAACTGTATATTTGCACTTATGTCGGTTTTACACTCACGGTGCGATATATACAACTTCCAAAAATTTGTCAGACATGGTGGTAATAAGAAAAAAGGTGAAATGGGGAATGTTGTACTACATAAAGCGTGCGCCCAACCAATGACAGGTCATAAGTCCTGTAAACACCTCGATCACCATATTCTGTTTCCAATTTGCATCTTCGTCTCTATTGAGATACAATTGATCCTTGAATTGATAAACCGCAATGGGTAAAATCCAGTATTCGTCTACAAGTATTTGTATACATTCAAAATGTTGTAATAATTTATTACTTCAGTATCAGTTCATCAACCTTGAATGTCAAAGATTCAATAAACGCACATCAAGATCGTAATGCGCACGGCTTATCAATCTGACTAAAATTAACACTTTCATTGAGCAACATTTTCAGATATCTAGTAAGATGCTCAAATTATGTCTTATTTAATAATAAATTTATAACCTATTGAAAATTTTTAATGTTCCTAATAAACAATTTCTATTTCTTTTTGTACACATGTCAGTGAACATTTATAAAAACCACAAACGCGCTGGGCGTGCAAGTGAGCACTTAACGAGATTTCGATAGCACACGCCTAATGCGTACTCAGCATGTGTTAACCTAAGCCAATATGAACATAAATGAAAATTTTAAAATTTTAAATATTAAAAAAGTAAGAATAAACACGACATAAATAAATAAAAATATTCTCACATCATTTATATGTGTCCGGTCTTGGAGGTTTGGTTTAACATTTGTGGAATCTGCCTTTGGTATCAGCCAATCTGTGCTCTTTAATGGACTTGTGGCACATTCCCTACTGGTCACATTTTCTCTAAAATTATCATCAAAGGAATAAAAGGTGGGAAAAGAATTTTAAATAATAATTAAATAAAACGATGTTTTTTAACTACTTCCACTTTTGTCTTTATTTAGACAGCGACCGGTTTCGCCAGGCTCGCTGGCATCGACAGACTGGTAACACTATTGTAAACTTAGTCCTTTATATACATACAGATCAGGGGTGGTAAACATGATTCTATACAAAATTAATCTTCAAATATTTATGTAAAATTTTTCTGAATTTAACTATTGGTATTACAGGTATTCTTGGAGGTTCGTATTTAATACAATGGGTTTTAATTTTTATTATCTCTTACATATTCATATATAATGTTTGAAAAAATGGTAATTTTGTTTTAATTATTACTGAATTTGTTTAAATTCAGTAAATATTTGAAGATTAATTTTGTATTCATGTTTACCACCCCTGATCTGTATGTATATAAAGGACTAAGTTTACAATAGTGTTACCAGTCTGTCGATGCCAGCGAGCCTGGCGAAACCGGTCGCTGTCTAAATAAAGACAAAAGTGGAAGTAGTTAAAAAACATCGTTTTATTTAATTATTATTTAAAATGAACTTCCATCAAGAGATTTCAGTAAAATCATTTGATTATCTTAAAGAATTTTAAAGTAAACATGATAGATCAAATAAATTTGTTTTTTAAGATCTTGGGAAATGAATTTGTAACAACAGAGTTAATCTAATATAATATCATTTCATTTCATTTCATTTATAAAATAATAAAATTAACAAAAGTAGAAAACATGAAAGACGCAACATACTTTTTTGGTGTTACATTGGGAGTGGACCCAGCCACTTGTTTATCACTCTGGTGCTGAGCTATAAGGTCACAAGCCTTTCCCAGTATTACAATAGAGACCAATATACGCAGTGACATCAGACAAAGGTATGCAACTACAACTAAAATAATAGGAGCCACCCTGAAATCAGAAATATTTATTTAGAATAAATAAAATGAGCCAATGTTTCAGGCCACAAAACTTCTTCAGTGTAAAAATTTTTAAGTGAAAAAGAAGATAAATAGTTTTAAAATTTCAACACAGAGGAAGGGTGTATGTGGTCTGAAAAAAAATTGTGAAAAGCGCAACAAAAAATTGAGAAAACATTATACAATGGTTTTAAAAAATGTGTGGTGAATGATGAAAAAATGTTTTATGTACAAGAAAAACTTACAATTTTTATTTTAAATACACTTTTTTTTTATGAATGAAAAAATATAACAAAGATAATAAACAAAAATTTACATTTAATATTGATCAAAATGTTTCTACAAGTTTTAATATATTTTATAGCCTAGGTTCTCAAAGTGGGCGATAACGCCCCCTTGTGGGCGTTTGAGACTTTCAGGGGGGGGTAATAGAAGATCCAGAAAAAATAGAGAGCGTGGGCAGATAAAAAAATATACTCTAAAAAGACAAAAAAAAACACGCTAATCACGTAAGTACTAATAAAGCAAAATAAACTTAAATATTGGTATCGTAATCATTTTCCCTTTTTTTGGAATAACTTTTATGGGAGGGAAGCGTTGAACGTTTATTTTTATTGTAAATGGGGTGGTGGCCCAGAAAAGATTGGAAACATATGTTTTATAGGATGGATATACATAATGCCCTAGCAAGGAAAACCTGTTACTCCCATAAAACACAATAAAACTTTTTTACATATGTTTTCGGCAACATCAAATATTTAATAAAGAGTTTCACATTGTTCCAAAATAAATAATGAAAAACTAAAAACATGAAAATACTTTTTTTTTTAATCCTAAATATAATGAAAATTAACCCATACCACTCGTATGTTGAGCTTAGCTTGACATAGCATTTATTCTACATTGTTGAGTTAAACTCATATAGGATATGTTTATAATTTAACAAAAAATATTATTATTGCAAACTACACTATTGCAATACAACTTTTTATCGACACCCCTTCTTTGTCTCATTTTGTAAATTAAATAAGCAGTTGATGCTAGGTAAAAAATAATAAATCCCTAATGTTAGTCTGAATGTATTTTACTTACCCTTCAAACTTCATAGCTTGCAGTATGACTCTGGTAATAACCACTCCTAATGGAAGTGGTATGAATCCCATCCTACGTGCCACAAGATCCGAATGGTCTGAAAAAGCATACTTCTGCCTAGTCTGAGCCATGTCATATGCCAGACTTAAGGTGTACTCACGGTACACGCTGTAGGGAATTTCATTGAACCTAGAAAAAAAATTGCATTTAATGACAATGCACAATGGTGTTCTTGTACCGACCCTTATGTATGGAAGCGAACCATGGAAATGGCAAAAGAAGGATGAAAGTAGAATAAATGCTGGAAATCAATCAATAAGCGAACCATGGAAATGGCAAAAGAAGGATGAAAGTAGAATAAATTCTGTAGAAATCAATGTCGGCCATGTGAGGAGTCAGAGAAATCGACGCGCGTGCATGACACGATGTACAAGTGTTGAGGAAGGGAGAGAAATATGTCAGTAAAGAAAAGTGTGGCAGTCCATTCTTCCTGCCTACGGGAGACGGTGTGATGGGTAGTTAGTTGTTTTATTTATTTATTTCTTAAAGAGGGTGATAAGCCATACATGCTTAAGAACCTGTGATAAAAGTAAACGTACCTGGTTATGAATGCATGTTTAATCCAATCAATGACAACCTCAAATCCCAGAACTAAAATGCAATCCGGAACCAAAACCCAAAACCTTTCCTCCTTCCACGCATATTCCTTCATGGTTTGAAGAACAACAATGAAAAGCAGAACAAACAAATGTAGACGTTCCCTGACATCACTGCACGAAACTTGGAATAGATTGTTTTTATCAAACTTCTTAAAAACAGCTCCTTTTAATTCGACAAACTATAAAAAAAAATATATAAAAATAAATAGACACAATTAAATCAAATACCCATATCATGCATCAAAGAAAATTAATTTGTTAACTTACGTTATTTGACATCACTATTATGAGCAAAGATTTATTATTGGAATTAAATGCTACATTGAGCGTTGTTGCTTGAAAGAGTACCAATAAACTGTGAAAAACTGAAAAATATGGTTAGGAACGATACTAGTATGATCACATGGCATATAAAAACACAATATTCAATCTAATGAAAATAAACAAGAGTTTCAGCAGATCCAATCGGAACTAAATGAAAAATAAATAGAATAAAACTGAAAATGTTTTTTTCTTTAATTTACAATTTCTGTTTATGTATTTTAAAAAGTTTTACTGAGAAATTTTAACATCCAAAATATATATTTTTTAATATATTACTGATATGCGTACCTATGCAAGAAACATTTAAAATATTTTTAAAAATCTATTTATTATTGATGAAAGCATCTGTTTTCTGGATATTTTATTAAAATTTATGGGAGCCGCTTATTCCATCTTGCTAATGTATTATCGAATATGGCGAGAATCAAACGCATATATATTTATATATCCCAGCTGAATAATCTGCTTCATCAGCAAGAATATATAATAAACAATTATGCGTTTGATTCTCGCCACATTAAATAATGTTTTATTTAGCAAGGCAAATCATCTCACTCCCATAAATATAATATTACTTATAGAAAATGAAGGTTTTCATCAATGTTTTCATACCTGACAGCTATAAAGTCATCAAGTATGACATCTTATATCACATCATTATTGTGCACAACATTTAAAAGGATACAGACATAAATCAAAGCGAAGAGCAAATGCGGAATTAATCCCAGGTGCTCCCTTCTCCTGTCACGAGGTTCTGTAGCAGTCCAAAAGAGGGCATCGATTGTGTCCTGTCCAAAAGCGGAGAATAATCGGTCTCCAACTTCCAGCATGTTGTAGAAAATATAGAGTTTCATGACACTCTGGCTTTTCACCAAATGGTACATCATGTTCGTGTCAATATAGCACATCAGAACACTACAGACAATAAGAATTAAGCCCTTCAGGAGATCACACACTTCTGCCGGTTTTAAAAGTCCTCTTGAGTAACGACTGCATATTCTACAAACATAAAAAAGTAATAGTGTTGATGTAGATTTCTATATATTTTACTTTAATTTGATGTAATCTCCTCAAGTTAGAAACATATTTTGTAGTGATATGTCATGGCTGGCCATAATCACAAAGGAACCATAAAATCCAGGATTCGTATACAGGATTCATATCCAGGATTCGTATACAGATATAAGTATACATTTCACAAATATTTGTAAATATTCTGGTCAATTCTTTGGCGTATAAAATAGGAGTGATACTCCAGGCGACTTCTAAACAGTGCGCTAGGAGGCGGTAGCCTCTTCGCATTGTGTTAATAAAGTAGTTTGCTAAATGCTAAACAATCATTCTTCATAGATGGCGTTAGTGGGTGGATTGTATAGATTAATCTTAAAAAAATTAATTAGTACAATCAAATCTACATAGATGGCTAACTGGAACTGACACGTGAAGATAGTATGGATTTGGAGTATATATACAACTTCCAAAAATGTATCATGCATGATCATAATAACAATGGTGGAATGGGGAATGTTGTAATTACATAAAGCGTGCACTTAACCCAACCAATGACAGGTCATAAGTCCTGTAAACACCTTGATCATCCATATTCAGTTTCCAGTTTGTTTCTTCGTCTCTATTGAGATACAATTAAAAAATTTAAATTAACCACCCACAGGTGAAAATCCAGGATTCGTATACAGATATAAGTATACATTTCACAAATATTTGTAAATATTCTGGTCAATTCTTTGGCGTATAAAATAGGAGTGATACTCCAGGCGACTTCGAAACAGTGCGCTAGGAGGCGGTAGCCTCTTCGCATTGTGTTAATAAAGTAGTTTGCTAAATGCTAAACAATCATTCTTCATAGATGGCGTTAGTGGGTGGATTGTATAGATTAATCTTAAAAAAATTAATTAGTACAATCAAATCTACATAGATGGCTAACTGGAACTGACACGTGAAGATAGGTATGGATTTGGAGTATATATACAACTTCCAAAAATGTATCATGCATGATCATAATAACAATGGTGGAATGGGGAATGTTGTAATTACATAAAGCGTGCGCTTAACCCAACCAATGACAGGTCATAAGTCCTGTAAACACCTTGATCATCCATATTCAGTTTCCAGTTTGTTTCTTCGTCTCTATTGAGATACAATTAAAAAAATTGAACCATAAAATTTTTATGGTTGAATTCACATTGCACTTTATCGATCGCTTGGTATCGAATTGATGTTATAGCGATCGTTTGATATCGAATCGATGTTATAGCGATCGCTTGGTATCGAATTGATGGGTTAGCGATCGCTTGATATCAAATCAATGTTTTTTGTTCCTATTCATCGCCAAAATTTTGTATGTAATTAGACCCGACGCATAGATACGCAACCTTACCATCACAATAGTTTGCACCATGACACGACTTGCCACAATAATAAGTTTCTGTCTTTAATTGTAAATATCCTCTCAACTTAGAGATTTTTTTTTCTTGTTAGTGAGATAAAACTTCAAATATGAACTGGCTTTTAAAAATGATCAGTAAATACAATAACACAAAACATTTCATCTACACACAAGTGCAAAAAAATTATTCATATTCTCAAAAAAAAAAGGATCTTTCAGTTTGGATTACCCCTGTATCAACATTTCAACATTTCTTTATTGATGGTTTGTAGGTAATAAACATTGCTTCTAATAACTTTAATATTTAATATAGTAAATACCGAGTTCAGAATGTCAGAATTCCTTCGTTGTAAATTTACATATCAATTGAAATAAATACTTGTGAACACAGAATAAGCTTTTATTTGAGAATCCGAGATATATTACCCATATAATAAAATATGTTACTATATATTACTTTTGAGTACATCATACAAAATCTTTACCACAATACTTAAAAACAGAATGGAACAATGGAATGGAACAACAAAATGCTGGGAATTTGACATCGATGTATATCAGTTGTTCATTGACTTCAAACAGGCTTATGATAGTATCAGTAGAGAAAAAAGGTATGATGTACTCTTGAACTTCAAAATCCCTACGAAGTTAGTAAGACTGGTAAAAGCAACCATGGATAATACAAAATGTAGTGTCAAGATAGGAGGAGAGCTCATAGATGAATTCATGGTATCACAGGGCCTCAAACAAGGTGATGGTTTAGCCCCAACACTTTTTAACCTGAGTTTGGAATATGCCATAAGGAAAACTTACCACCTTAACACGAATCCCAACACATACTTTCAAAGCAGCCAGATCATAGGATATGCAGACAACCTTAACATTGTAGGAAGATCCCTAGCAGCCGTACAAGAAGTATTTGAGCCTTTAGAGACAGCAGCCAAGGAGGTGGGTTTAGAGATAAACGAAGAAAAGACAAAAATAATTAAACAAACCAGGAATGCAACCCATAACTCAAGGCGAACCATCAGATTCAAGGAAAGATACAACTTTAAGATGGTGGAGGACTTAACTTACCTGGGCTCGTCTATAACAAAAGAAAACGAAGATCACAAGGAAATCGAAAGAATAATCACAATTGGTAACAAAACATTCTTCTCTCTACTACCAGCGCTCAAATCAAGAAACGTACACTGGAAAACCAAAATCACCCTGTATAAAACAATCATCCGAACAGTAGTGACCTATGGGTGTGAGGCGTGGACAATGACAGCGAAATCCGCAGAGCGACTGGATACTTTTGAGAGAAGGGTGCTGCGCAGAATTCTGGGGCCTGTGAATGACGGTGAAGGCTGGAGAGTGCGGCATAATGACGAGCTGTACCATATTTACAAAGCTCCCAGTCTCTCCACACAGGTCAGACTGAATAGACTGAGATGGGCCGGTCACGTGCAGAGGATGCCGTCATCGCGAACCCCAAAAAGATTGCTGGAGTGGCACCCAGGTGGTAGAAGACCAATAGGATGACCAAGGCTGCGATGGGAGGATGAAGTTGGGAGAGATGGAGCAAGATTGTTAAGAGTGTCAGATTGGAGGGTCGAAGCGGAGGACAGGAGGAGTTGGAGGCGAAGAATACTGGAGGCTAAGGCTCGATATGGGCTGTAGGGCCATCGAAGAAGAAGAAGATATATACCAGTGTCGGAAATTCAAAATTAAAGTGTATAAATTATACGACCGTCTTATACACTCTCTTTGCGTATCACTCCTATTAGTATGTCCGCATGTGCGAGAGAGACAACTAATTAGAATAATCCGTCAGCCAGTTACCGCCCATTTACTAAAGTAGTCATCCCACTAGATAGTTTTTAAAAAGTCAAACTATATTTCATGTGTTCCTGGTATTATATATTATATTTTACCTGTTCTCAATAATTGTTTTCAATCTTAATTTGTTCGTAATGTCTATTGATAAATAAATTTATTTTGAATTTGAATTCAAACATTCAGTGTTCATCTTTTTTTTACACAACACCATTAAAGAAAAGGTTTTAAAAAAATCTTGTTTTTGAATTGGGTTGTTGATATTTATATAGCAAATGCACTTATGCTCCAAAGAAATAAAAGTGTATGAATACATGTCCTACTTACCCAAAACACCTGCGAAACGGTCTGCTAACCAGAGACCAAAATGCCATAACAAATCGTAGTGGCAAAAAAGTGTAAACAAATAAAAAAGAATCGGCGCATTGAAAAAACCCATAAGCCATAAATTTTTCAAGCTCTTGCGGGATCTTCATGAAGGAATAAACCTTCTCTCTGCGTGCTGAAAACCTTTCCTCATCGTGCTCTAGTAAATATCCGCGGGTCAACTCCACTTGTAAGAATGCCAGCAGTGAAGGATTTTTCTCTATAAATTTAAAAAAAAGTTATTTAGGCATGTAGTTAAAAAAAATACAAGAAACCAAATGCCCGATTGTCTTAATGTTTCAATAATTCTGAACAAATGCATACGGTAAAAAAAAATACTTATCGCCTTGCATAATTTTAAGATAAACCATATTAATGAAGAGTTTACATTAATTTCATAATAAATGAGTCCTTTAATTTGTTTAAGAATACCATTTTAAATTATCAAGATAATGATTGGTTTCTAAATTTTACACAAATAAACAGATTAATTTTATTCTTGGATAACAAATAGTTACATTACAAAAATGTAAACCTAACCTTTTTGTTTTGAATCCTTATGTTCATTATTTGGGACATCGTCATTTTTAAGCGAATTGCTATCTAAAGATTTACTGAATTCTTCGATTTTAATATCACTACTATAATGTACTTTGGTGGGCGGTCTAAATCTAAGTTTCTTTTCTGTTGGTGCTACAAAAACATCTCTATCGTTTGACATTTTGGCCCAGAACCACCGATCAGCGATTAAACCACCATTAAACTATAGACAATCTGACGTCTGACAGCAGTTGATATAGCCATGTTTCATGGCATAATAGGTGAGATTGCACTAGACAAATTTTACATGACCGAAAAGGCGTTTTCTCTCTGGAGGCTTGTTTGATCTTAGTTAAGTTTAATTTTAATTAGTGATAAGATTATGAAAGACAATTTAAAAACAATAATGACAATTCTGTGAGTGAAAAAAAAATAGCGTTCTGCCCCGGTATCGCAAAGAAGTTAGGTACTGCCGGGCCCAATTTTCGAGAGTGGCCACACTTGAGAGGGGATGATCTAACCCTCCGCCCTGCAGAGTTCCGGGCAGCTCTCGGCCCCAGTCCGCCTCCGCCCTTGGTAGAAGAAGTGTCTCCGCCCCGGCCACGCGCCGGGGGGGCAATAGTCTCAAAAGATCGCGAAGTGTTATACCGAACGCCGGGAAGTGAATCCGAAAAAGATCGCGATATCGCCGCATGGCGTCAGCTCATCATCATTGGGACCTGATGCTGGCCACGGCTGTCTCAGCGAATGAGACCAGACCGCTCCTCGCCCGTCCTCGCGCCCGCCTCGCACATCCCTCGTGGTGCGGACACCATGTGCTGCCTAGCTCGCCGACTTCGCAGATCGTCGTTAGTGCTGTTTCAGTGACGGATTAGTTTTAAGTCGTTGGCCAACGAATAGAAGTAAGTCATCTTTAGTTTATAAGTGATCTTGTTTGATTCTTGATTCTTTTTGTATATTGTATGTTTGTATGTTTAAATATAATTGTAAATAGTAAATATTGGTTTCAATCTCATATCACTATACATCCCGGAGCATCTTAGAGATCGAATAATGAACACATTAGCGAATAAACACTGGGCAATACGTTGTGAGAGAGTGCTTCGAGATATGGAGTGAGATACGACTAATTCTCATGTTTCACCCCGTGTCGGAAAGGATCTTACTATACTACAGCCGTTTCAAACGGAGTCGTGGGGCCATAAATGTCAATAGAAATAGGGATGGGAAGCCCCAGGACTGTTATCGGTATACGGCTACCTGCTCTCGTGGTGTCGATGAGTCACTATAATGATTTTGTAATGATATGTACGTTATGATATGTACGATGAGTCACTAATGATTGGTTTTTACCGAATGCAGTGCTTTTTTGTTATAAATGTGTTTACTGCAGTTAAATGAATTCATTCGTGTGTCACCACTCGTTACGCACTATGGATACTTTATTTTCCAACATTGATTTGAAGAAATTACATGGCGATATTAGCCCTCAAACTCGAACAGTGATTCACAACGTATTCTTGTTTGTCAATGAATTGAAAAGTGAGCCGAATAAAATAGCTTCTCTTAATTTCAACAAACCACGTGAAATGGCCGCGTTTATTTGTGGTGTGAGTAGAGTGACAGTGGACCGAATAAAGACTGAATTATTGCAATCAAGCAGCCCCTGTACACCAAGAGCAAATTTTAAGAAACAAGAAACTGTCACCAATATTGACGATTTTGATAAAAGTGTATTGAAGCGGACTGTAGGTTCATTTTATGATAGTGGAGAGTATCCGTCCGTGGCGAAAATATTAGAAAAATACCGAGAGCAATTACCTGATTTTAAATGTGGAAAAACTTCGATGAGAACACTCATGAAGGAGATTGGGTTCAAGTATAAGAAAAATGCCGAAGGAAGTAAATATTTAATGGAAAGAACAGATATTGTTTGTGCCAGAATGGACTTTTTAAGGAAATTGGATTTACTTAGAAGAACTAACGATCAGCGGCCGCGTTTCTATCTGGATGAAACATGGATTAATCAAAACCATTCAAGAAAGCGTATGTGGCTTGGAAGCAACGATGAAGGAGGTTTCAAGAATCAGCCTGTAGGAAAAGGTCAAAGATTGATAGTTTGCCATGCTGGTTCCGCAAGGACTGGCTTTGTTCCAGAAGCGAAGCTAATATTTAAAGCGGTAAAATCGAAGGATGCTGATTATCACACAGAAATGGATGGCGATATATATATGGCATGGTTTTCCGCATTCCTAAATATACTTGAAGAGCCCTCAGTTATAATCGTCGATAACGCAAGCTATCATTCGATGCAGTTGGAAAAAATACCCACAAGAAACACAAGGAAAGCCGAGATTCAAGAATGGTTATCAAAAAAAAACATTCAATATTCCAGCAGAGAAATTATAGAAGAGTTAATAAAAAAAGTAAAAGCCAGTAACCCGCAGAAGGTCTACGCTTTAGACAGTCTGGCAAATGAACGAGGCCACGAAGTAATACGGCTGCCTCCATATCACTGTCAATATAACCCAATAGAATTAATTTGGGCACAAGTAAAGGGAGAAGTTGCAAATAATAATAATACATTCAAGATAGCAGATGTTGAAAATCACCTCCACCGAGCCATCGATAATGTCACAAAAGAAAACTGGGCCAAATGTGTGAGACATGCCGAGGAACTTCAAAACAGTGACCTACAGAAAGCTCTTATTAGAGATCAGGCGCCGCTTATAATAAATTTGGCAGAAGACACTGATGAAGAAGACTCCGATGAGGATTGATACATTTTTTTGTAATATAAACGGCTCTTTTAAGGGCCACAATATGATCTACTTTGTTTTTTATACTTAACTTTCTTTCTGGGTTTATAGACATACGGTATACAAATTTTAAAATTAAACAATTTTTCTGTTTTTACTGGTATTTAATTTAGTATCTGGTAGTCACTAATTTCATACTAATTTAAACGCACGTAAAACCCATAAATAAAGTTTAATATCAAAACTTTGTTAACTCGTTAAAGTTTATGAACAAGATACGATAATAAACGTTACTTATCGATATATTTATTTTATTGTTACGCCCATCCCTAAACCGCTCCATAAGGCCCGTAAGTGCAAGCGAGA
Organism: Lepidostoma basale; assembly: GCA_022606425.2. Taxonomy (NCBI): domain Eukaryota; kingdom Metazoa; phylum Arthropoda; class Insecta; order Trichoptera; family Lepidostomatidae; genus Lepidostoma; species Lepidostoma basale. The sequence goes on along the minus strand of JAHDVF020001081.1, from coordinate 690,310 downwards.
TAGACATAGGGAAATGATTTATGGCCCCAAGACTCACTTCTGAACGGCTCTAGTATAACACAGTCTGACAGAGGCTATTTATAATTAATGTAGGTACAATATTATTTTTCCAAAATTCCTCAAGTAATTTTAAAAATACATTTTAATCCATATGTACGTAAAGATAAGGATTTAGATTTGAATAATGCACGTCAAAAATAAAAGAGAATAATCAAACAAAAATGACCCGTCCTCACTGAATATAAATGAAAATTTTTTTGAAAAGATTTTAGTAGTCTAATTATTAATACATTGATAACAAATTTGATATCGTTATTTCCAAAATTATATATCTGTTCGAATGAAAAAAAGTATTGTGCTTGAATGTACAAAATGTTACTTGTTAATTTATTTTAAAAACATCTATTATTAATGTATTCTGGAAACGAGAAGTATGAATATAATAATTGTTTCGTGTATTGTCAATTTATAACATTTTAAAATCAATTCAGCTATTTACTGTTATATGTTGAATAACAAAGGAGAATCCTCGTACTGCAAGCTGACATGCAAGCTACGCACACGAGAGCTTTCAAGATTGTCCCACCAATTCTGTAAAAAAATTGTCATTATAATTAACTATAGTCGCTGCACAGCAATTGCCAGGTAAATATTTTATACATTTATTTAAATAGTGTGTTTCATTACGTTTCGCTGTATATAATCAATGCATTTTTCTATTATTTAGATTGTCAATTAGTACACATTTACTACCCGACCAAAATCACTTTAATATTAATTCGGGGCATTCATGGAAGATGACATAAGAAGGCGTAAATATCAGAAGTGTACGAATCTAAATTCTTCTTCATATTTGGATTACAATGGAATTGAGGGATATCAACGAGGTGAAAATGTCTTCCACTTTAAAATATTAATGCAGTGATATTATTTTCTCAAAAAAATCAATTAATCAAAAACTGAATTAATTAAAACTTATCCTTCGGTACTGTTTATTTTTTTAAATAAAGAATTATTTTTATACATAAAAAGTATAATTTGTAGTTTTTGGTATTATTTTTATTCTTCTCTAAAAAAACTAAAATGATTATTTTTAAATATATTGTTGAAAACTTATTAGCTATCTACCCATTACGCCGTTTTCCCGACGGGGTAGGCAGAAATAATGGACTGCCACACTTTTCTTTCCTGTCATATCATCCTTAACATATACCTTTTTACCATTATTTCTTCATTCATTCTTTCAATGTGTCCAAACCATCTTAATGGTCTTTTCATTATTTTGTTCATAACATCATAATTCGCACCGCATTCACTTCTTATATTTTCATTCGACACTCCATACAAATCCGTCTAAGAGATCTGTGATATCTACTGCATTTATTCTACTTTCATAATTTTTTGCCAGTTTCATGCTTCGCTTCCATACATAATGGTCGATTTAAAAATACCACTGTGCACTTTCATTTTAGCTTTTTTGGATAGGTTTTTGTTTGCGATGACGACTATTATATTACTGTATATTGTTGATAGTGATATATTCCATTATATAAAGAAAACCATTCAATGTGTTTAAAATTGAACTGGAAATACAAATTAAATGCCATTTTATGCAATTTATACGGCCGTTTTTTTTTGCATAATTTGGAGGGTCGAAAAAATGCGTGTAAATCACAACATATTATTTTTTTAATTCAAACTTTTTAACTTGACAGATTGAGGAAATGCGCGTAAATTATTGATAAATGGTCTATGATTTTGAATTCCTGTGACACATAATATTTTCTATGGTCATTATTGCATGACTTCGATGGTGTAGTTGCGGTTACAGTCATCAAATCTTTTTATTTTTTTTGTTGTTCGCTAGTCTGCTTTGCCTTCATGTTTTGAAATTTTTTCGAAATGGATCAGGACGATCCAGTTTTTAGAGGATATCTTCAATTTACGCCCCATGCCAACGTTCTTAATAAAATAACAAAAAAAGTAAGTGACTAATCCAATATGGTATATTGTGTTATGCTGCATATATTTTTTTAATGTTTCCTTTAACTGTGTTTTATATTGTTTTCAGAAAACATGGCAGCAAAAATACTGCATGCTTTTCAATTCTAGTAAACAAGGAATAGAAAGACTTGAAGTTTATGATAATGAAGAAGATGTAACAACATGCTCTTGTCAAAAGATTATTACACTCCAAAACTGCATTAAAATAACACACACCCCTCCAAACAATATAACTATCGTCACCAAGGATTTTATTGAACAACTTACTGCCTTAACTGACACAGATTCCCGAGGCTGGGTCACAGCTCTTCAATTTGTTGCTTTTAAAGATGATATTTCCAAACGGGTGAGCATTGATGAAGATAACGATTTGTATTGCTCCTCAGGTGAAGGAATATTTTCTGTGAAATTATGTTCTTCAAAAGCATCTATAAAATGTGGTTTCGAACCAATAAAATACATGTTGCTGATCACGGCAACAGGGATAGAGTTAAAAGATTTAAAGGATAACAGACATCTCGCTACGTGGCCTTTCAAATACATCCGTCGCTACGGTTACAGGGTCAACCAATTCTCTTTTGAAGGAGGAAGAAAATGCGAGACAGGAGAAGGGACATTCCACTTCGAGCACTCCAATCAGCAAGAAATTTTCAGATGCGTCTCCTCCAAGATTAAGTCGATGAAGAAAAAAATGAGTGGAGAAAGTTTGCCACGATTAGATTATGGTGATCAATTCAGCGGGGCTCTCAGCATGGAGCCACGTTCCAGAAGTCCCCTCCCAGTTTCAGTACGCTCTGACGATTTGAGTTTCTCCAAATCTGTTTCCATCAAATCCTCGTCTATCACCCATCTATCCATGGATTCGCAAGCTCCTTTGATTGACCCACCCAAACCTGGTCTGAAACCTAAACCCGCTAAACCTCCTCGGAAACATATCTTTACAGTAGCTAAAGATAGGCACGAAAAGGATTTCGTGGGGGATAATATTGATTTTGGACGATACAATAAATTTGCCAATTATGATACAGAGGCAGTTAAAAGTGCATCGGAGAATGCTTCTGTATTGCCATATGACGAAGTGGAAGTTCGTAGTGAGGCATGGAAGTCTCGGGGTATTAACGAAATTGATCATGTGGAATTTCCTCAGACGCCTACAAACAACTATTGTAAGAGGCTAATTTCTCGCTCCACTGACAATTTAAATTCGTGCGGTGAATCATCAAAAATAATTGTTTTACCTAACACGGAAGTAGATCCAAGGGACGCTGATTATGACCGGCTGGTACATTTCGGGCTCACAAATAAAAGCAAGAGATCTGATGGGTACAACACTGTTTTCACGCGTCCTCCCTTGACACAAAGTGTCAGTACCAGTTCTAAGGAGACTTGGAATGACTACGACGAAGTGGAGAATGTCATGCAATCTGTGAGGTTAGCGGATGACTCTTACATGGGGTATGGAATGCTGAGGAAACCTAGTATACCTGGTCCGCAAGTCCCAAACAAGTCTAAGCCGGTGACTCCCTCCGAGGAGGCAACTTCGTATTCCAACGTAGATCATTGTTATCAGAATGGGGGTGAGTACGCTCTTGTCAGCAAACCTAGAAGAGTTTGATATTGCGCATATGTTTATTGTACACTACCAACTGATGATTTCTTTAGGGTCCCCGTAGTGCCTTCATATAGGACATTCTTAAAATTACAATTTATTGATTTGTCAATGTCCTATGCCATGGAAATGACCGAAGGAAGGATGTATTTCTTAATTTATAAGACTAGACCAATTTTGGAATTATTTCCTTAGCTATCCACATTATACACCATCATTTTTATTGTATTTTATTTGTTTAATAAGTGTCTTTTAAGTATGTTTTTTTACTCATTTCTTTTGATATTATCTTTTTTGACTATTAAATGATTACCGAGGCATGAAATATGGTACTAAAATTTCTACTTTTGACCCAAAATTTTGACACATCATAATTGTTTGTTTCCTTGTTATACTATCAACGTTGTATTTAAAAGCTTAAACCTTTTTTTAGTTTAAACTTTTAACCCTTATAGTGCGGCGGGCTACATTTGCAGCCCAAAAATGGTTTCAAACTGCGGCAGACTATATTTGCAGCTCATATTAGAATATATTATCAACCTTTTTATTTTAATTCCTTACTATTAATTTGTACGATTTATTATTTATAATGAAATTTGACTTCTGTCTGAGCTGTAAATGAAGCCAGCCGCACAATGAGGATTAAAAAAATGTATATCATTTGAATTTTGAATACACAGGAAAAGAATACAAAAACAAATAATGACCTTAAAAAAATTAAACTTGAATATTTTGATTTTATAGTATGTTACAGAATGAAATTATTTTATTAAAAATATTTACAAAAGAGATGTGCTAGTATAATAATAAATATTTAAAACATTTTTTTAGTTGTTTTAAATCTAGTACTCATTAAACTTGAATCTTTCGGCATTGTTTTTACAAATTGCTGTTTTTTTGTGATGTAATTTTCCGTACCGGTATTAAGTTGTTTTATTTTCTAAATTCATTGTCTGTTATTATTATTTTTAATTAATGTTTGCAATATTATACTTTCTCAATTTTGGCGAATAGTCTGTTATTTTATATCTTTGAGAGAAAGTGTTTCTAATTATTGTAATTTTTATCAGAAAGAAGGTTTTTTATCACAATAATTTTCATAGATGATTACAGCCTACTTAGTTATCTTCAGTTTTATTGAAGTATTTCACAACTAATGCGTCCATAGCTTTACATGTAATCAGCTCTTGTTTTTATTCCTTTTCATTATGTAAGGTATCATGGTTAGATGATTATTGGTTATTTTTATCTTAACAGAAATACAAAATAATTACTATTTGGCAAATGTGTTTGTCATGGGTATGTAATACCATGTTTTACTTTGCCATACTTATCAATACAAGTTTTCCTTCCAAAATAGTCACATGTTTTGGATTGTTTTATGCATTTAATATGAGCAGCTAACTATCTGTATTATGATTAGCCATTTATTATACAATGTTCAAATATAATGTGCCTTTATTATTGTGTGACTGAACAGCCATTTAGGTAAAAATATATATATAGTTTAATGCATGTGATATTTTGTATGTATTATTTTAGTTTAGTACATAGTGAAGCATTGGTTATAGAGAAAATAAATTTATGCAATGGTCCAAGTTATAGTTATAAGGTGCTTTTTAAAGTTTACATGTACATTGTATTTGCATATCAAACTTTGTGTATATGTGAGTAGGAATTCATATTATCTACTTAAGTATTATAAGTTATTCAAATGAGTATTCGTTTGGATACAATATTTTATGATATTTATGACCAATTTGTGTTTAGATCTTAATGTACATTTCTCTTCCAAAATAATTTGCGAAGTGTGTTACCTTTTATTGTGGTTTAATTTATTTTTATATATCTACTCTTATATTTAAGAACAGAATTATATGTAGAAATGTAATTACTAAGAACTCTCCATGTTTTTTTTTTATATGTATAGTATTGCTTTCATATTTTGGTATGTATTTCAGATTTATGTGTTTTATTTTTTTATTATATTTTGGATATTTTTTCCCTTCAATTGTATTTTCACAAAATATTTGTATGCATATATATAAGGTAGAGTGAAAATAATGTGATTTTGAAACCAGTTTTTGTGTAGCTGCTGTCGAATAAGCATATCAATGTTGGTACAATTCTGCTGAAGCTCTGTTTATACTGTTTTCATTTATTTTAATGCCAGAGAATGAAGAGATGCAGTGTATCTTGTTATTTTAATTTCATAATGCCTAAGGAGCTGCGGGAAATGTTGGCGGAACTTCAAAAAAGTCTTGGTTATCCGTAAAGCCTGACGCTTGTTCAAACAATTTAAAAATTCGACCACCACAAAAATTACTACCAATTTTTAAATACTGAAGACATTATGAAATCATTGGTGGAATTGTAATTGGTCGGTACTGTTAAGGATTGTCACGAAACATCAGGCACAACTGACTTACTGTAAGTCATTTAAAAAGTGCTTAATAACAAAGGTAGTTTGGATTTTGCACAATGTTTCACCATCAGTTTTATTTGGTTGATTGATGCAAAAGTTTAGACATAATTAATTTGATTTGAACAATTCTGAAACCATTCTCTCATATTCCTATCATCTAATTAATACCATTGGGGTAAAATTCTGTTGCCACAGATGCAAAAAATGCAAAGAAATGTTTTACCTGCATTATTTTGCCATCTTTTTTTTTGCAGTTTGCCAATAAATGATAATCGGAAGGAGCAATGTTGGGAAAATATGCTGGGTGCTTGAAACATCAAATTTAATTAATTTTGAGTCATCATTGCCACACATTGTCCCGATGAAACATTACCCCTTTTTCCGTACACCAATTCTGGTCTACATTTTTAAAAGGAGATGTTTAATTTTATTGATTTTTTTACAATGTCATTCTGCTGATATCGTTTGAATATGTTTTAAGCACAGTGAAACCATAAATATGTCTCAATATGATTGTTGGTTGACTTACATCTTCAGTACATTTTACCTGATGTTTTGACGTGAATCTATCAATTATGACTTTACTTGTCGTCGTCAGACTTCGAAGACCGCCTCTATGGAAAATTCCTAAATTAGAATTTTGCAAACCACCCTTTTGTCAGTGGAGATTTGAAGACAATCTCCATGGATATTGTAAATGTTTTTGGTTGTCACAGTCGTAGTATAAATATTGGCTTTATGAAATCCATATTGCATGCTAGTGATGCAACGGAAGTGTCATAATGGAAGCAGAAAGGAAACAGATGTAAAAAGTAAATTTATGGAGTGTAAATACTATGAATAAAAAAAGTAAAAAAATTTACAAATACAAATTTTAATGGTAAGTAGTGGCAAGTTATATTTATGAAAAGAAGTTTAGCCGCTTTTACATCTAACAATCTGTTCCGGTGTTCTTCATATATAAGACCGCCCCGCTAAATAATTGCTCACTGGCGACGCTGGTGGGAGGATCTGATAAATATTGGCGCACTAATGGCAAAAAAATTGTATATTTGTATTAATTTAATTTTCACCGCATAAGGGGATTCTCATATAAAGGCAATCGTTTATCTTTTTTGTTCTCTTGAAGTTGTGACTGTGTCTCCAAAATTAGATTGTCACACTCGTTATCTATAATCGAGTCTTGCTGGTCTTCATTCATACCTAACATGGATTCTTTAAAGTTCCGTTCAAATTTCCGTTATAAAAGTTGCGGAAACAGAAACAGAAACGGATGTCAATAAACGTGCAGAACTTCCGCAGTTGCGGAAGCAGAAGCAGAGGTTTGTTGCATCGCTCCTGTATGCTAAATGAATATGAGGGCTCTCTACTGTACGCTGGCTGGACCAAAACTGAATAAAAAGTATAAAGTATGCATCCTTTATACAAAAGAATAATTTATAAACGGATGTTCTCCATAAGATCAGGGAAAAAAATCTTGCTAGGATCACACAAATATGTCAAAACATTTCCATCAACTTAATAGATCAACGAGCGCCCATTAGTTCTTAGCTGCTGACCAAGCATGAAACTAATTCTTTTTTGCAAATAGTTTTTACTGGAGTCAAAAAAAATAAATGTCTTTTTTCAAGTCAAACCCAGGTTTCGGCACCTCGACCAACAGAACCTTTAAAAATATTTATGTATCTGGTTTTATCGTTGATATTGGACCATCTGATTATTATTTATTCTGAAGTATGGAGAATTGGATTGACATAATGTATATTTTTAAATGAAGTTAGAAAACACTTTCTCGAATCTAAAGCAGTCAGAATTTTATTAAAAGAGCACTATAACTTTGCTTGAATTGATGCAAGATATTATGAAAATTATCGATGGGAATAAATATACCTTTATATGGCAACTATCAATCGTAATAAATATATGGTTATTTTTTTAGAAAAATTTTTTTTGCATTGATAAATCTATTTATTTTCACTTTACTGTATACAAGGTTAAAAATAACTGTTACGTTAATTTTTTAAATCCACTTGTTATCATTTCACTGCGATTATTTACTTCTTTTCTGTTTAGCTTTATTGCAATATTATTTTTCCATGTTCATTTGATATATAAAGGTACACCAGCAATACTACTACTTAGTGATCAGTTTTTTTAATGGATTAAAACACTAATCTTTCCAGTTTAGAGTTTATTTTTTTCTTCATATTTCGAAGGTTTTATACCTTCATCATCGGAAGAAAGATATAAATTATAACAGTTTAGATCAATGATACTCAACCTTTTTTGTCTTCGGGCCACATACATATATTTGTAAAGCTACGCGGGCCGCAACACTATACTGGTATGAATAAAAAAATCATGAAACCCCGCACCCCCCATTTTTTTGGAAAACAATTTGAGATTTAAAAAATTATAAATTAAAACAGAATAATAATAGTACATATCACTTATCATTATCAGCATACGGTTCCTTAAAAATTACAATAGTGAAAAAAGTAAAACTCAAAAGTAACATGTATCAAGGCGTTTATTTCGAAATAAGTGAGATTTTTGACATTGAGATAAATTTTCAACAATTTTAGACAAATCGTGTTTATAATTGGTGCATGCTACCCTCAATACGTCATCAAGGTGAGAATCAGTAAGTCGATTCCTTATACGTTTTTTGCATATTTCATTTCGGAATATGATGATTCACAAATATATGTTGATGCAAACAATGTGAGGAGCAGGAAAGCACAATTTTTTACAGTCTTGTATTTTTCAGGAACTAATTTCCAAAAATGGATGTACTTCTTTCCCTCTCTTTTTTCTTCAAAGTTAGCTTTCATATTAGTATCGTTCATGTATTAAGATATACGAAATATAGAATGCCAGATTTTGTAAATCATGTCCCTGTTAATAAATGTGTTTAGGGCCGCACAAAAAAGCTTGGCGGGCCGCAGGTTGAGTATGGTTGGTTTAGATCATTCCCCGGTAATGACCCTTTGAAACATATCAAGATGAATCAGCTCATAAATGGAAAAATCATTGTTATCATTAATAAAAAATCATAATGGAATTCCACAATATTAACGCCTGACATTTAAAAAAATATATCTATATTTATTTATACAAATCTAACAGCTCACATTTTAAAATCTTCTGAAGATTCTTTAAGAGAGTAAAAAGATATGTTGATTAGTATGACAATATCAAGTGAATAATATCAAATTGACATATTTTGATTGAATCCTTGCCTAATATTTTGTGAATTGCTCAGTTTTGCCTGATTTGGTAAATCCTCAAATTGTTGAAATTTTGAAATTGTGCAAATCTTGAAAATATAGTAAGAAGGTGTTAAATAAATAAAAAAGATCTTATGGCAAATGGATAAAATCTTTTGTTTTGGCACTGTAAGTTCAATTTCAATTTTTTTTTTTTTTTTTTTACTTTTGGGTATAGAAATTTATGACTTTTTAATACAATGTCTAAATTCCTCTGGTTATGTCACAACACCCACATTGCCCAATTCGCTGACGATACGGGCATAATCTCCAGTGGTAAAAGGCCGCTTCTCGCGACCCGCAGGGTGCAAAAACAGGCCGATGTGCTAGAGGTGTGGTGCAGAAACTGGCGCATTACCATCAACCCGAGTAAAAGCGCAGCGACCCTTTTCAGTAAAAGACACATGCCTCCAAACATTCCCAACATAAAAATGTTCGGCCAAGACGTTCCCTGGACCAAAACAATCAAATACCTTGGGGTTACCTTGGATTCTAAGCTGACATGGAGGCCACACATTACAAATAAAGTCAAAGCCGCGTCAAAAGCAATCTCAGCCCTCTACCCAATGTTAGCTAGAAACAGTAAACTAAGCATCGACAATAAACTCCTGATATACAAAACGGTTATAAGGCCGATCTTCACTTATGCAGCCCCAATCTGGGGCTATGCAGCTTCGAGTCACATACAAAAACTCCAAATCCTGCAAAATAAGGCTATCCGTTTATCGCTTGGTGCGCCTTCATGGACCAGGATTACACAACTGCACCTAGAATCGGGAATCCCGATGATAGATGAATTCATTCTGAAACTTGCCGAACGTTTTTACAAAGGACTCCCTTCACATCCCAACCCCACAATAAAAGACCTCTCAAATTACGACCCAAACACTTCCAGCCGCCACAAGCGCCCAAAATCGATTCTCCTTCAGAGGAACACTCCGGGCCACACAAATCATGCCCCCGAATAAACTAACAACCCACCAAATCACCTTCCAACGATGTTCCCATCAGACGTAAGAGGAATAGCCACATGAGCTGAACCTCTGTAAGCCAGAAGATCCAAGTCCAAGTCCAAGTCTGGTTATGTAGAAATAAAATAAATTGTATTTTAAAAAAAATCTTTCCTAATGTTATTGAATTTAACACACGTTGTTCTTCACCTTAAATTTATTTATAATTTAAACAAAATTAATTGTGTTTTTTTTTCTCTTCTAAAATGAACGGCTTTGTTTTTTTTGCCTTTTTTTCTTCTAAAATATATTCCATTATTTATAAAATTTCATCGACACATTTTCTTAGTTCATCCAATTATGACAGTTTTTATTATTATTAAAAACGTATATGGTTATGTAACTTTTTTTATTATTTAATTTTTGTATTATGTATATTGTTGATTTTAGTGCCAACATGTTCACATAAATAAAATATGTCATCACATAAAAGGATGTGTAATTTGTAATTTCGATTAGCAATGATTAATTGATATATTTTGTTCACACACGCTGGCAAAACCTTGTTTTGTTTTATAAGGCAGTCTTGTATTATTATATTGGTGCTCCAAATAAATATATGTTTATAAAAAGATTTTTTATTATTATTTTCTAACAGCTTTCAAAGCAAACAAAATTAATCCAACATGCTAGCTTCCTTGATCTGTGGATAATCATTCAAGCGAGTTTGTAAATCTATGGGAAAATGGGTGATGGACCAGAATTTAATGCAAATTGATTTGGAGTAAACACATAATGACATGAATTGACTTTTAGAAACTTGACTCCATACTGTGAACCTTGTTGATCTGATCTCTGTAATTTGGTATTAGCAGTGTTATTATAAGAGCAATTAATTAACAATCAATTCCCTTAATTCTTTAAGGCTTAAGGCAAATTCGTGAAGCTCATTTAAATAAAAATAAAATATGTTTGAGCTACCCAACACTTAATTTATTTTTAAACAAACTTGCTTAAGATGTTTGTCATCCTTCAGTGTAAATAATTTTTTTAAATATTTTTTTATTACACTAAAGCAAAATAACATCGCAAGAAAATAAACTCTCAAGTGAAGGCTAACAGAAGAAATAAAAAAACTTATTAAGGAATCAATGTTAGGATGAGTTTCATACAAAATGATTAGATAATGATTAAAGGAAAGCATTGTAACAATAGAATATAAATTCTATGCATCTACCTATAATGAGTTTTCATTTTAAATCTCAACATTTTTACCGGTAATAATAATTTATGTAATCATAGACAACAGATATAGCGAGACATCTATAAAAATTGTACAGAACCAAAGAAAAAGTGTTTTATATTTGCTGTCAAAATATTTTGACATATTGAGTTTTTTACTTATAAGTATTTTTTTGAAATCATTTTATTAAGTTAATTTAAAATATCCTACCACGTAAATATGGAAACAAAACGCGTTACTGTACAGTTGAAATGCCCTAATCCTCTATTTGAAATGTGGTTAGAGGAAATGTACGTGTCGGCCGCCATAAACGACAGCAAAACTAAACATAAATTACAAACAGCTTTAAAGTCACTGAGAAAGTATCCCTTGGTTTTAAATTCTGGTTCAGAATGTGCAATTCTCAAAGGTTTTGGCAAAACGATTTGTCAGATTCTGAATAACAAGTTAAACAAATATAAACAAAACCAAAATCACTTACCAGTTGATTCAGTATTATCGCCTCTAAAAGAAATTAAAAGGAAATTACCTCAAGATCCTAGTAGCTCGCAAGTTGCACCAAGTTTAAAGAAAGTGAAGTGTGGTTATGTCCCGGGATATAGGACAGGAGCTTATGCTATTTTGATTACATTGTATGAAAACTTAAAAAGAGATATAAATTGGATGACAAAATCCGAAATACAAACTAAAGCTCAAGAATTTTGCGATGAATCCATGACAAAACCAAAGCCTGGTGGATCATTTTACACTGCCTGGTCAAACATGAAATCACTGGTGTCCAAGGGTTTCGTCACAAAGGAGAAAAAAAAAGTTATTTTATTTTCCTTGACTGAAGAAGGTTGTAGTTTAAGCCAAAAACTTCTAACCGAGAGTAGTAAATTAAGCAATATAGAAAATAATTGTGTTTTAATATCACCAGATGATGTTCTAGAAACTATAGATAATGTGAATGAAGTTGGTGGGAAATGTCACAATCAAAGTCCCAATAAGTGTAGTGGTATGATTACTGGCAATATCTTTACATTTACCCCTAAATCCTTTGATGTTCTTTTACTAGTTGATAAACAAGAGATTAGTGGGTTAGTATAGAAAAATTCAATATTTGTGTTTTTTACTAAACAATAATTTTATGAAATGGGTTGTACATTTTAAAAATCATAATTTAATAATTCTTCTAGCGCAGCAAAAAAAGATGACGCTACAATTCTAGAATTGAATAAATACAAAATGATACAATACGAGATGAGACATCTCAAAGTGGGAGACTTCACATGGGTCGCTCGCCACCGTGAAACCCAATCCGAATTGGTACTTCCTTACATTGTGGAAAGGAAAAGAATCGATGACTTATCAGGAAGTATAAAAGATGGAAGATTTCACGAACAGAAATTTAGACTGAAGAAATGCGGGATCCCTAATTTAATTTATTTAGTAGAAAGTTATGGTAATAACAAGCGCACCAGTCTCCCCCTGTCTACATTAATGCAAGCTGTAACTAACACCAGAGTTCAAGATGGATTTATGACTCATTTTACACCATCTTTGGCAGGTTCCATTAAATTTCTTGCAATGATGACCAAAAATTTGTCCAATATTTATATGGTAAGAAAGATTTTTAAATACAAAAAAATATATTAAAATTTTTCAATAATTAAATCAAAGGTAGTAAATGGGAGTATACAATATGGTTCCGTATATTAAGATGTACATAAAAATAAGTACGTAGATTTTTACGGTTAGCAGTAATATGTTCTTTGGAACCTTGAGTGTATCTTCTTTGAGTGACATTTTGGAGATTGTTGGAGTGTCTATCTTCAGAGTAGTATTCAATTGTAGTACTACCATAGAAGCGTAGAAGCACAGCTTGACTAAGATATCCCAATTTTAAACTGACCAAATAAAAATTATGTTTCCGCACATTTGAACAATCTTTGAACAAAAGCTAGATTTGAAATTTGCAGGTGCGTCCGATATCACCTACGTCATCATTTATCATTTCATTAATTTGCGTTGTACGTAATATACACCTGAAATCACGTACGTAAACTATTGCCATCTCATTCACGAGGTTCAGCTATTGGACTTGGGATATAAGGAAACATTCTCTTTCGCACCAATGTTTTTATCGCGTGTACTAAGATACCTAGATACTAGATACTAATAGACTTTTGTAGCGAATTTGAAGCTGGCTTACTGCAGTTTGAAGTGAGGAATGATTCAATATGAACTTACTTCATATTTATTGTCAGATGTTGTTTGTCACCGAGGTTATTTGCAGAAACGAATTTCTTTGAATATTTTAGCATAATTTGCATTTTTATGTTAAGAAATTTATTATTTTCTATTTACCGCTTTATTTATATTGATTATATTTCTTCTTGTGTGTTAATAATTATAATAGTATCGGTATACATGAATATGAATTTCGGCAGATAATTTTCTTTTGTATAAATTTAAAATGCACCTATAAATGCAATTGAAAAATAATTGATACAGAGTAGAAAGGTAAAATCTTTCAATTAAATCTGGTAAAATACTTTTTTCCCTTATAAACCTCATTGTTGTTCATTGTAAATCAATGATTGAAGCTCTTGATGGAAGTTCATTTTAAAAAATAATAAGTTTTTTTCGCTGTAGAAATAAAGACAAAAAGGATCAAGATCGATTTACCGAACTCTTCAGCATTGCTACAGAAAATAATCTTTTGGTAGATCTCAAATGTTCGATTACTTTTTATGAAGACATTATCAAATCATTTATAAGAAGCATAAGGGTCTGTTTTGACCAACTGTACTTTAGTTTACTAAAATAATATTTTTTGTGGAAGTATCATTGTCACAATAACTCACCAGGTTCAATTTCGCAATAAATAAATAAATTATTTAAATCTAATTTTTTCCAAGCCACTGTAGGTATGTCATTACTGATATGTGTTTATAATTTCTCTCCAGTTGTAAAATGCTTTCTGTAAGTTTTGTAGACCAACTAAAAACGCTTTCACACTTGCATAATATTTTCACCTGACTATCTACTTATATGTACGAGTAACATGTAAAAAGTCAGATGGATTTGCCTTACTGGTTAACCCTAGGCATTCCACTGGTAGTATTCATGATTACTACATACCTTGAAGATGGAAACTGCAACTATCTCCGAAACATCAGTCGAAGAGGATACCATGATACAAAGGACACACCCAAGATCCCAAGGAACATATACAAACTTTTTTCTTAAAACTTCATAGAAAAATATTACAATAATATTAATGAAAATGTCTGTTTTATAGAAGTTATATTATACTTTATAGGAATTACATATTTCACCTTGCTAAGACATTATTAAATGTCAAGATTTGATTAAGCTTTAGCAAGGCGAAACAAGTCATTGGCATTAAATATATTAAAACTTCTAGAAAACAGACCTTCTCAATTCCTATCTATTGTATAATAATATGCTCTGTTTCAGGATAAAACACTTACTTCATCTGGTAATGAAAATGAAGATTCTCAAGTTTCGATAAACAAAATTTCACTTATGGAATTCAATTACTTCAACGCAATGGCCTCAAAAAATAAAGTGCTTACAGTTAAAGATGTCTTGATAAAACAATTACTTCAGATGAAAGGCATTTCTGTGGAAAAGGCTGTTGCTATTGCAACATTATACAAAACTCCTAAAAATCTTATGGATACTTACAAAAATTGTTGTGATGTCTCAAAAGCCGAATTGTTATTAGCCGATATCAAATATGGCAATTTAAAAACCAAAGTAGGACCCAGCATCAGTAAAATACTTTATAGATATTTTACTGATGAAGTTTTACATTGACATTTAATAAAATGTGTTCATTCATGATAAAGATAAAATACTGACTATTTATATATGTATTTTTTTGAGGAATATTTTGATGTAACAATCATGTTTAATTTTAATAAATACATTTTTGATCATTATTCATTAATTTTTAATCGGAAGAGTACAAAAAATGCTTTCATAATTCTTGCCATAAATATTGGACTAAACCGTGAAATCCAATCAGGGATGGTACCATCCATGGGGACGGTAGCAGGTTAATAGGCAAATGATGGGCATTAAAGCAGTCAAAGGGAGAGGGGGAAATTTATTGTGGCGTACCCATTTAAGAAATTGACGATAAAATACTTTGAAAGCAGTATTTTTGTTAATCAACATTAAATGTATTGATCTAAATGTATAATTTCCAACTTATTACTATTGCGATTGAGTACTTGCCAAAATATTTAAATAATTGGAAATATTTTTCTTGTAGGGGAGTGTTGGTGTAGAAATAATTGAAAACCTGTAATTGACAGTTTTTGGTGAATTTGGGGTGTTGATAAAAATAACTATCTCAAAATTAGGTGGAAGTATGAGATTAATGGTACTATTATTGTATCCTTCGATTTTGCTAGAAGCAATATGTGGAGGAAAATCTATATAGGTACCTATGTCATTTCTGCCTTCCGTTCTATGATGTTTGATCATGCCCTAAATACATAATACTGTGATATGTTCAAAAAAATAATTTGTGTTAATCGACTTGTTAGGAGTTTTTTGTCATCACGGGGTGAAAATGAATTTATCAAACTCATTCACTCCCGATCTAGAGCAACTTCCCAACATTTGCCCATGTGATTCGCTAATGTTAACATTATGTTATATGAGATATGCTGCGGGATGTATTATGATATGAGATTGAAACCAATATTCACTATTTAAAATTTACATTTATTAAAACAACAAAAATTACACACTGAAAAAGATAACTTAAGATTAAAACTAATGTAGACTACAAGACGATCACGCCATGAGGAAGATGGTGATCTGCGGCGAGGACCAACGCTGACGGAAGCCGGCATGGCGGCGAATTGGCTAGCACGAGGACTGCCAGAGGCTGCACGGCACAGAAGGCTGCCCGGCATCCACTTCTATCTCCCGGGCTGCAAGCATCACGCAGATGATGGACCGCGGAGGGCATGGGTCTCCTTTATAGCGACAGCGGTGGCCAGCATCAGGCCCCAATGGTAATAATGGCCCTTCATGAGCCCTGTACGAGGTTGTTTGTCAGCTGGCGCGGGCGCTGTTGCTGGCGCCATGCTGCACATATTCCGCGATCTCCTCGTTCAGATTATCTCCCCGGCGTTCGACTGTTCGTCGAGCCTGGGGAGATATTGTCTCGCCGGGGTCCGGGGTGTAAGAGCGCTCCCTCGCTCATCGAGCCTCACGAACTTCCAAAAGCCCACAGAGTGGGCTTTTGGAAGATAAGACAGTGAAAAAACAATAATAGTGATAGTGACAATTTTGTGAGTAGCAACACTTTGGGGGGCGTGATCTCAACCCCCACCCTGCGGTTTTTTTTCAACTAGAGAACACTTACACACTGGACTCCGGTGAGGCTACTTCTCTTCCCGGCGCTCGGCGGGCGGCCGAACGCCGGGGAGATAATCTGAACGAGGAGAAGATCGCGATATACGCGCTGCATGGTGCCAGAAACCAAGGGCCAGATTATCATCATTGGGGCCTGATGCTGACCACTGCTGTCGCTGCGAAGGAGACCCGTGCCCTCCGCGGTCCATCATCCGCGTGATGCTCCTGTGCCGTGCAGCCTCCGGCAGTCTTCGTGCTGGCCACGACAGCGTCAGCGTCGGTCCTCGCCGCAGATCACCGCCTCCGTTAGTTCTGATTCGTTGATTTCGTTAGTTTTAATTCGTTGGCCAACGAATAGCATGCAAGTACTCTTTAATTCTTAAGTATTTTTTTTCTTTTGTATGTATTTCGTTAATAAATGTAAATTTGTAAATAGTAAATATTGGTTTCAATCTCATATCATTATACATCATGGAGCATATCTCATTTAACATAATGTTGACATTGGGGAGTCACATGGGCAAACGTTAGGAAGGTGTTTGGATCTGAGTGAATTTTGATTGAATTCATCTTTCACCCCCGTGACACCAACTAGCTCCTAACAAAGTAACATAATACAATATGTATTATATTATATTAAAACATGTGTTTGGTAATTACTGGCCGACGCGACGGCTATATTTAATATTTTAATTACACATGGTTAACTGGCGAGACATTGTAAGGAAAGCTTTAATGATACGTGTAAATAGAAACTACAGAATAACTTATTCTCTATGGTTTAGGTTTTCTTCTTGGAAGTGGGTGAAATCGGTAAAATCCATCGCCGTCACTTGATTTCGTGGGATCCTGGATCTCGGGCGCTGAATCGTCATAATTTTATAATAATTGGTGTTTTGCAAATTTCATTTCCAATTATCTGATAATATACCTGCAAAGAGTACTTCATTCGTGGTTAAATCAGATATATATATTTTTTAAATAAGTTACGCAGTTTCGTGGGATTAGTATTAATTCCTTTTCTCAATATTGTGTTTAAAATATTTTATAAGCGATTCTTAGCGTGACCCGTTGAGTGAAATAATACATAATGAAGGTTTTTGGAGTGTTGGCCGTCTCAATATTATTCTGCAATGTATTGTGTTTGAATAATGGTGAGTACCTACATTCTTTAGTCCATAACGATATTATAATGTATGTGATGATGTACGAGTGCCATTATTGTATGCTTATTCTCTTACTTTTCTAACAGCGAACACTCGGACGGAGTTACACCCTGAAAATGCTGCACCCAAACAAACTGCTGGAGATAAACACCTACCAGCAAATTTGGATTCTAAAAATAGTTCTGTGAGTTCGGAAAAACCTTCAAATTCGAGTATGGAAAAATTGGCTGTAATTACCCCCGAAACTGGTACAACAATCCTTCCAACAAATGGCAATGATTCTAATCCTGTTATTTCGTCCTCCACATTAGTCCCTACTATAATCCCCGTGACACCTGATACCAATACCACTACTACTCATGCTCCTCCTGCTCCTGCCCCACCTGCTCCTGCCCCTCCTGCTCCTGCCCCTCCTGCTCCTGCCCCTCCTGCTCCTGCCCCTCCTACTCCTGCTCCTACCCCTCCTACTCCTGCCCCTACTATTCCTACCTCTTCTACTACTGCTCCTCCTGCTCCTACTTCTGCCCCAACTAGCTCACCTGTCACTAAAGCCTCGACTACTAAGATTCCTCAGCCCCATCCTACGAGTGTGCCGCCAGCTCAAAACCGAAACAGGTAGGCTAAATATTTTAATTGGTAACCTTAAAACACAATAAAATCATCTTAAATCTTGTTGTCATAATGGTGTCCTTGTACCGACCCGTATGTATGGAAGTGAAGCATGGAACTGGCAAAAGAAGGATGAAAGTAGAATAAATGAAGTAGAAATAAGATCTCTTAGACAGATGTGTAGTAAATTTGTATGAGTATCAAAAGCAAATATAAAAAGTGAATGCAGTGCGAATGAAAGAATGATAAATAAAGTGTATGTTAACAATGTAAATGGAACAAGAAATAGAGAAAGACCAAGCCTATGTGGCACGATCAAAACAATAAAATATTAAATGTTGGCCATGTGAGAAGGCAGAGAAATCGACATGTGCATAACACAATGTTTGAATGTTGAAGCGAGAGAAGTATGTTAGGACGGATTCGTGTGGCATCCATTCTTTCTGGCCTAACCCTTTGGAAAGACGGCTTGATGGTTAGTTAGTTTTTTTTAGGTTAATGGCTTAACTATATGACTTAATCAAATGACATTCGTGGCAGAGTGGATAGAGCTCTGACTGCCTTACCAAGAGTCCCGGGTTCGATTCCCGGCAATGGCAGTGTGATTGTAACAGTCTTTGCTTTGGTGTAGAATTCATGTAACAATAAAATAGCGATAGATTGGCATGTCATGAGAATCAATATAATAATAGCTAAAAACAAATTGTATACAGTAATTGTATTTAAATGACCTGTGGTTTGTAAAAAAAAGTCCAGCATAGTTTGTACTGGATTCTTTGAGGACATTTGATCTTTTAGATGCTGAGATATCTCATAATTTTTTCGCACCTTTTATAAGCCTTGTTGCCACATTGAAAGCAGACTGAATTTTAATAGTGTGTTTCTAAGGAATATTTTCAATCTGTTATTAGTAATGTATCGTTATATATTATTGAGTAATGTATCGATGATCTTGTGGTTTATATTATTTCTTTTAAATTTTTTTTTTCGTCTGAGGTGTTTTTACAAATGGATACATCTTTTAGTAGCACCACATATTTTTATTTATAAGTGATGAAATTGATGTGAATCCACAAAACTATGTTCTTATGCGTTTAAAGTGAAACAAGTATTTTCAGGTTTGATGGACCTAGTTTCATCGGAGGAATTGTATTGTCTCTCGGACTGGTGGCTATCGGGTTCATCGGATTCAAGTATTACAAGGCTAGGACGGAGAGGAACTACCGCACCCTGTGAACTGCCGACCTCTGAAGCCCTATTAGCCAATTACTCTTCGGACTGCGACTTTGTTTCCTATTCCACCGCCTTGTTAAACATCTCAATTTTATTTGTGACTAGTTAATCTGATTCTGATATTCCTAAACATATTTATATTTCATAACTGAGGGCCACAGACTCGAGGATTTTCACCTTAAATATCAACATGACATTCCTTGTTATTGATTTGTTTATGTAAATATTGTTTATACTTGAATAACATAGATACAATTAATTTGGGTTTACCATTAAAGTTTTGTTACTTTCAGTAAAACATGCTCCGAGTCTCAAATTATTATTATTTTTTCTTTATTATTTGGTGATCGATTTATCGGGGCCTCATAAATGAATCTTATATCATATGGGTTATTTTTTTAGGCATCCGCATAAAATTGTTTTGAAAATATAATTTCTTAAGTTAAATGCTTAATTATTATTGCCTGCGAGGTCAGCAAAACCTTATTTAATTGATTTCAGTATGATTAATATATATTTTTTTCTTAGAAATCAATCTGTTTTACAAATTGTTCAAGGGATAGGTTGACCCTTTTTATGTGATTTAATATGGGGCACGTAGAAGTAAAATGTGGAAGTGTCTTTGTTGTTGTCTTTGTTTTTTCTGGTTGGAGGTTACATAATTTTTTTCCAACATATAATGATATAACAATGTTTTATTATTAGAAATATAATTTGAAACTTGTTAATACCAATTCATACAGTATAACCCCTCTTAACCCACCTGGTCGGAACTTGGACCTGGCCGGTTGATCCGAGGTTCCCGAGAACAATATAATAAATCAAAAAGATCTTCAAAAATTTCTTAAGGTGACGTTATTGCATAAGATGTTAATAAACAAACGCGAAAAAAATATTGTTACGAAGTTACATAATCGTTGAAAACAGAATGTACATACTGTATCATTGTTTGAAAAAATCTGTTATTTTTATATAAATGGTTTTAGAGTCCTTCGTCACTTTTTGTCATCCATTCCTCCACGTCCTCAGACTGTATATGATAGGTCCGTTAATCCGAGGACCGATTGATCTGAAGCCGGTTAAGAGGGGTTCTACTGTATATTTATATTATGTTGAACCTCAGCATTTTTCTTATACGTAATTGAAGATTTTATTTTATTGACACTTCTGTTTTTATTAATATATGCTTCATTTGTTTACTATTGGTTCATAAGTTTTATTGATAGTTTATGATGAGACTTATTGGGACATCTTTTATTCCAAGAATATTCCATTACGCATTTTATAATTATATAATGACATTTCCACACTTACAAGGGGAGGGCACGACATTGGAAATTGACATCGGGTTGGGATTTTGCAGGATTGTACCTCTTTAGGGTCGTCCATAGTCAAATTAAGAAAGTGAAAAAAAAAGAATACCGCTGTTTTAGAAATTTGGCCACCAGTATCTCAAAACTCATGACATAGGATTTGAACCTGACACTAGCCGGCCAAGAGAAGGCAAGCTATCCGCTCGGTCATCTAGATATTGATATTGGTGGCCAAAATAAATTGGTTGGCTATTGTGCTTTCTCATTTTGACTATGGACGACTCTTAGGGGGTACTACAATATTGCGAAATCCCATTCCGAAGTCAATTTCCTATATCATGCCCTCCCCTTGTTATGCTTGCTATTGGATATTGTAAGGAGTTATGGCTAATACCAAAACCAGTTTACAGAGCTATCGAGATGTAGTGCACATCCTTAGTGATCAGTGGAGTGAAAGTGAATTTCATTTTACAATAGTTTAGTAATTGTCTATCCCATTAAGTCTTATTTTTCTGTTGGATAGATATAATTTATGCAATACCCTAATAATTTTATTCATTGACAATTTATAAAGTATTTTTTGTTTGTATTGTTTTATATTAAAAAAAGTATTTGATCTGATGTTCTGTTTATGGTACATTTTAGGCTGAATTTTATTCCTTCCCTAGCTCTCCGAGGTGCATTGAAATAATACTTTTTTGTTTCTTCAATTATTCCTTCTTAGTGTTATGTATTTTCTCACAATGTAATAATGATCATGTTCTGAAGACCATTATAGCAAGTAATAAATTATAATCTGTTGGTATAAATGCGTAAATGAATATGATGTTTGCGAGGGAAGGAAAAAACAAAAATAAGTGATCTGTCAATTGTTTTTCGAATATATTTTTTTAGTTGATAACTTCAGAAAGATTTAATTTTGTTTACAAAATGTATGCTACATGTTGTTTTTATTATTTTGTCATCGCCTAACTATTAAAACTGAATAACTGCCTTACAATGTTATAAAATAAATTTCTTTCATTAGTAAACAGTAATTGCAAATTCTAACTTACAGAGCACCACCTACACAAAGTAATTACATTTGTACTCATCACTTGCCTTGCAGTTTACACAGATAATAAATTCTAAGATTTTTGCAGTTATTCAGTATTTTTTGTTTTGTTTATTGCAACGATATAGGTGTAAGCATTAATTAAAAAAAAATATTACGACATGTATATTTTTCTTGATTGAATTTATATTTAGTGATAAGTTTTCTGCACGTAATTGCAACTGGGTGGTATATTTGCAATTTATTAAAGTGTGTGATTTAATCAGGGTACTTTGCAGGTAACATTTTGTTCTCGAATCTAAACTCAAAATAAGAATATGGGAATGGTGTGGTTTCAGTGGAGCGATAAATATCACTAGAGTGAAAACTGTTATCTGGAAGTAATGACACATGTAATATGATTCAAACTAGCATTTGACCTACAGTATCCAGATGAACAATATGTTTTATTTACTTGATAAAACACACATAATAAACTACACTTCAAATCAAATGATTACAACTTAATTTTTTTTAACATATACCTATCATGGATATAAAACAGTATTTTAAATTTATGTACTTAAATATGATTATTTAAAAATGATTTGTATCTGCAGACTTTAATTTATTCTGTGGAAATTAGTAAAAGTATTACTGAAAAGGGGTGAGCTAACATTTTGTAATATATTCATGTTTTTGCCTTTTCACTAACTTACTAACTTACCATCACGCCGTCTTCCCGAACGGGTAGGCAGAAAGAATGTACTGTCACACTTTAACCGAAGTGGCACTCCATTCTTCTCTTCGCCTTGCGGGAGACACGGTGTGATGGGTTGCGAACCTCATCGCCACCAATAGTCATCTTTTCACATGATTTAAAACAAATCTTCGCATGGTGGAAATGTGAATATTGAAAATAAAAAAATTACGTATTAAGAAAAAAGGTTTATTCTATACAACATATTGGTACAGATAAGAAATTTCAATAACTGATATTAATTTGCTATGGAAATATGATTTAACAATCAGTTTAAATTTATAAAAATTCTGTGAATCTGTGAAGTATTATACAAAATGTATTATATCGTTCTTATTGCATAAAATCTATTGAAATATTAATGTCTGTTGTTCGGATATATCAGGGTTAGTGAGATTGTTATCATTTTGACATATACATGTGAATCTAAAAGCGCTCTTTAGTCTAGTGTTTTACTGTGTTATTACTAGTTGATATATTGATTAGTGGAGTCTTTATAAACAACCTAATACAGTATTTTGGTTGGACTTACAGGGTTTCATTGACACGACACTAAAGAACTGATTGATATTCGTAACAACGCAGTTTATTTTCAGAGATAGATTTACCATTATATGCCTGAATGATGACATCAAGTTGACTTATCTGTGAAATTGGTAAAAGGGTGGCTATATGTATTCAATCTGAGCTTAAATAAAATTACTGCAAATGTGAATTTGTACATTCATATAACATTTATTCTTTTAAGGAATAACACGTTTTTCTAATATATGAGCATTTAAGAATACTTGCGCAGATATGTGAGATTCATGTGTAAATCAAGTTAATGTGAGTTTTTCTTTTCTTTTTTAAAGAGCGGTAAACTCCTCTGTATTAAAATAGAATCATAATACATCAATCTCTTGATGAGTCTATTTTTTTTATTATTTTTAATACCCCCAATTTTTACTTACAGAGAGTTAATAAGTTATTTTTTTGCCAATATTACGTCCTTTTATAAATCACTATTGGCTTTCCACTTGTATATTTAATAGTTATGGAGTATTCCCAATTTCTTATGTAGTTATTTTTGTTGGCTGCAAAATTTTTTCATCTGATGATTGATTCTTGACAGATTATTAGTATTTTGTGGTGGATTTATTGATGGGATTTTACTGTGTGATCGCTTGACCTGTTCTTATTTTGAGTTTCAAAATACCATTTGCCATATTACATGTGTGTTGGGTGTTACCTTATCCTTAATATAAACAATTAGCTTAATTGACTGATAAGGTTAAAGTTTTATTTCAAAATTAAGAGATATAATATTTTACGAGTTTCTACCATCCACTCTGTTCTTTGTTTCAAAAAGGTTCTGCCATGGAATATTAGATTGAATTTCAATTGGCTATCTTATGTTTCATTTGTCATTGGTTAGTAGTTTTATTATAAACACTGCACAATATCCTATATACCATATGTATTTTTAGATCTGACTTCATTCTATGGAATGTATGCATAAATTATACACAATAAAGTGCACTTAACATTTGAAATTCCTATTTAAAAGTAAGTTAAAAAATATTCATCCAAGTTTTTGTTTTTTTCTGTGTGGCAATCTCAAATATGCTTATCAGAAAATGGACAAACTTTTATTTTAGCCGTGTTTCTTAATGTTTGGCGAGGGAAATGATTATTGTAGATTTTGTGTCTCTTTTTGCAAAATTGTAGTCTTGCAATCAATATAATCTTGCACTTTTCCCTGTATAACTTACAGATCTGAACTCAAATCTCCATTGTATGTCGTGTGCACTCTTCATGTTAATTTATGGGGCATTTCTACACGTAATATTGAATGTAATTGCTGTTTTGTGATAAATTGTTTGATGGATATTGGATTTTATTTTATTTTTTGTGCCAAGTATTAACATTTTATTATTAAGAGTATGACTTATTTAAATTGGGAAAAATGCTCGCTGTTTTTTATGTTAAATTAAAAAAATAAAACTTTGATATTTTCATCCATTTGATGTTTTGCAGAACCATGACACTTTTAACATTTGTATACAGTTCACTTAATGTCCGTTCATAAATATGTAGATAGGTTAAAATGAATAAAGAAACTCAACAAAATCTAAGGTTTTTAATTAATTTTATTTATTAAATACATATAATGCATTTTTATTTCCTGTAGATATGAATGAGTCTGGAGATAAGAGTTATTGTAATAAACTTGAGCTCATCCATTCCACATTCAATTACAGTTGATTGTAACAGATGGAACCATATTCCTGTCCTGATTGGATAACATGGAATCTATATTCATATATATAACTAACTAACTAACTAACCAACCATCATGCCGTCTCCCCGAAGGGGTAGGCAGAAAGAATAGACTGCCACACCTTTCTTTTCTGACATATTTCTCTCGCTTCCTCAACATTCATACATCGTGTCATGCACGCGCGTCGATTTCTCTGACTCCTCACATGGCCGACATTCAATATTTGATTTATTTGATCATGCCATGTTTTCCTCGGTCTTCCTCTATTTCTGGTTCCATTTACATCATTGACATATCATTTTTTTACCATTCTTTCTTCATTCATTCTCTCCATATGTCCAAACCATCTTAATTATCCTTTCATTATTTTGTTCATGACACCATCATTCGCACCGCATTCACTTCTTATATTTTCATTCGACACTATCATACACAGAGTATCCACACATTCGTCTAAGAGATCTCATTTCTACTGCATTTATTCTACTTTCATCCTTCTTTTGCCAGTTCCATGCTTCGCTTCCATACATAAGGTTTACATTCATATATATAAACCTGATAATTTGAAATAAATCCTACTTCTTTTAGACCCTTGATCTGTTCCTGTTGTCAGGCTAACCACTAGCAGTTCTTGGGAAGTTGACTCCCAGCTATCCCTGGGGACGGTAGCCAACAGGAATCTGATGCATCACAACGTGTGGGATTCTGGAGGGATACATTCTCTGCATGTGTGCATTTCAGTGTCTTCTGCGTTGTCTACCCCATTAGACAATATCTCCCACCTTGCAGATTTTGTGGATAACCGTGTTCTTCAACCTATCTCGAAGAGTCTTTCCTGCTATTGTCCTCAGCGTCTTGTGGTATCCGTTCTGGTCTCAATGCCACATGTCAATATAGTCCCTTACGCATGTTTTGTATATTTTGAAAACCTTACTGTCTATTCTCATATTTACTATTCCATATGGACTCTTTGAGACAACCTGACATTGCCGATGATTTTTTGCCGATACTGCCGAACTTGTCTAATATTAAAATTGGTGGCCGATGTCTGGAATTTATTGAACACATTTTGCAGTTCGTCTTCCGACCATTATCCATGCAGGATTTTCCACGTAGCGTATGACGCTCACTAAATCCTTCCCTATGCAGTATCCCAAACCAAGTGATGTGACATCTATTATTTCATTCCTCGTATTTCTGGCTACAAGGTCCACCTATTTTTTTCAGCCAGGACATTAATAAATTAGTTCTTGTTGGTCTTGTAGAGTACAAAGTAAGAACTCTCTTTATAATTCTATTTATTTTTTGTGAGAATAACATTATTGCTTCGATTGATGACAACAATAAAATGAAATAGAAATCAAAAAGCATAACATTAAATGTATAAGGATAAGGATTGAGAATGGGTTGTGTGAAATGAAATAAAGATAATTTTGTTTTATACATGTTTATTCCCAATCTTTGGACCCTATACACATTATAACTATTAATAGTACTAATAAAATTAGGTTAAGTACGATCCAGGTAATACATAGTCACTGGGTGAGAAGTGGTGTTTCACCGCAAATCGGGGGCAACGTCCTTGATTATGTATGGGGCACTGAAGTGGTTCCAAAAGACATTCCGTTACAATCTTAGATCATACAAAACAACAAATCATTTGAGAACACAACAACACAGCGCCCCATATCGCATGTACTTGAAGATGCGAGTATTACCCGAGACGTCAATACACGCATGTATCTCTTACTTGAATTGTACTATATTTTAATTATATGTTTCTCTAAGATGGGTTCCAATTTGAGAAAACATCAATTTATAGTAAGGATTATTTAACAACTAATGTAAATACAAGAAATAAACAAAGGCGACCATTTACATATTTATCTAAAAACAGCAAGTTGACACAGTGTTAAAACACATTCTACGAGGTCTTTTCCCACTCTTTGGATCTTTTTGTGTTTTACAGAAAAGAGATTTCAACATCAACTAGGACAGTCAATTGTGTGTCAACTTCCAAAATATAGTTCAAGTTGTTTGAAACACTTTTGTAAGCAGTAGTTAGGTCGCAGACGTTCCTTTAAAAACTAAATCTACAAATGTATGTACTATTTGGTTTGAAATAAGCATTTTTGCTCAAGGCATTATTAAACATTTTATCTACATTAAGGCTATGGGTTTGTAATATTATATTTTTAGTTAGTTCCTTTTAGTATTTCATACAATCGGTGACACTACAAAATTTAGTACATTTTAGTTAATGGGATTGTTCAAGGGCGTTTACCTTTAGCTAACTTCGTAGCAGTTGATTACTATGACGTTACATGTCTTATACACTCGATAATCTGAAGAAACTTTAATAGTAATTCTTTCCCAAATGATCTGCACTAATGTACATATTACGTAGGTAAGTATTACAACAGAATATCAGAGTGGGGTATACATCATAGTAACAGGTATGCTGTTTAGTACGCAATAAGATAATCGAGTCTCCGAGAGATATGAACAGGTAATTGAAGAAAGTTTCGGGATGGGACTCTGGGGATCCAACAGTAAGTTACATTTAATATTTACGGCTTTCAGAAATAAATACCATTATGGTAGATAAGTTAGATTACTTAAAAAATTACATTTACTTTAATTATAAGCAATTTACTAAACTATTTAACATAATAGATAAAAACATGACGCAATACGCATAAGTATATTATTATTTAATATTATAGATTTGTTTATCAGTAATATTATAAGGGGCACAGATCTGATATGTTTAGACGAGTGGTGTTGCGTGATACACAATCCTATTCTAATGCAAGAAGGCGTATAACTGGCTAGCTTGATACCACTGATACATTTTTATCACATTGTAATTTCTTGCGTTGCCAATGCATCAAAATTCTTTCAATTTCATCAAAAATTTATAGCCATTTCAATTCATTTTATTCCCAAAAGGGATAAATATTTACCACAATAATTACTGTTCCAAAGAAAACAGAACGTAATGAAAACATAAGTGTGAGCTTGATCATCTGGCGAAATAAACCACACATCGCTGCCTCACAAGTAACAGAGAATGTAGCGTAACACAATCTTAAAGACACAAAATGAAATCAAAAAAGTTTTATTTTCTAGTAATTGATTATCTAAACTAGTAAACTAGATATAATTTATTTATATATTCAATACACGAAATATTTTCATTAAGTTATTAATTTGTTTATATTAAGCTGATATGTTTAATGTAGTCCCCGTAAGTCAGCGATTACTCAGCAAGGCTGATTCGCTCTCTAACAAAACATCTACGACAATTGGACGGAATCATCAGTGGACACACGTGGAGTACGCTCCGCGCCCCCCCCCCCCACTTCAATCTGCACTGCCTTCCTCATCTCATCTCAACTATAACTTGCCATGACTATTCATCAAAAATGATCCGAATCAGAGAATTTAGTTGTTTTTTTATGATTGTCTATAGCAATGATAAATTGAGTGTAAGTTTTACACTTGTACAATATTTCAAAAGCACATTTTGATTATTTGGGAAAATTAATGAAAAACATTTATTTGGAAAAACTAAGGTATCCCGTGTGTCCACTTAGAAAGAGATCATCGACTAACAATATTCACTTGTTAAGTTAGGTAACAAATACATAATAATATAATATATCTTAAGTTTAGGTGAATCCAACATCTTGCTGGCTTGAAATCATTTTACATTGTTAATACAAGTAACGCTTTAGTATTCCGTGTATAATTATTTTAAAACTGTTAATTAGCCAAATAATATTGTTCGTAGATTTGATAATGGGTTGAGGAAAGTTGTTTGTTCTAAGATACATATTTTAAAATGTACGATTAATTATTAATGATAATAATAATGCTTACTACCATATCACATCAAACCACACACAAACTAACTATTTATTTACTTATGATTTCCACTAGTAATGTTGTTATGTAATCTATAACCCATTCAATGGCAGGCTTAGTTTGTTCAAAAAGGTAAAAATCTACAGACAATCCAATGTTTCGTTGCCAGCAATGAATGATGCGTTTAAATTTTTTTTTAACACTTAATGCATTTGAAAATATAAACATTAATATAACCACACACGTATTAATTTACTTGAAGAGACATGTTTAAGACAGCAACATTTTAATAGGTAGGTATCTACTAAATTACCATTGGAATTTCTTACCGATTATATATGGGCCTTCTAAAAATGTTAAATTTGAAATAAATCTGGTTATATTACACTAAAAATTGTTTTGGAATTGACTAAGTTTTTTCTTCTTCATAAATTGACCAATATAAATAAGGGAGGTTTCTACCTACATCATAAAAAATTGACACGAAAAAACTGTATCTTAATAATTGAATATTTAAGCTGGATTCGCTAACGTTACGTTCGAATGAAAGTTTTGGAACAATGTCACAATTTTGTATGCCTAGAATGTGTAATGACATGAAAACATTCCATTCTCATTATAACGTTACTAAATAACCCCAGGAGGAGTTAAATAAACATGGTAACATTAAGTCCTAACTTACAAAGGCTTTGGATTGTTAAAAGTTAGAAATACAACGTTATTAGCTAATCTTTACACTAGACAATAAGAATAACACTAAATACAACCATATTAAATTACTGACATTAAATTATGTAATACATATAAAAATGTTATTAATCAAACACAACATAAAAATTCATTGTGACTATAGAATGTTTATGTATTTTTAGCAAACTAAATATTCATTACTTAGTATTATTAAAGTATAACAAAATAGAGAAAGGAATTTAATAGTACGTTAATTTCAGTTAAACTTTGAGGAAACATTTAAATATTCAAATTATATATTAATGATTTTCTTTTAGATATTTGGTTTATTGCTAATTAGGCTTTTCTTACGAATAATTAATCATGTACAAATAAATAAATAAGTGTATTGAAATAAATAAGCAAATATTTAAAAATAATATTCAGGTCTACAGAAAGAATAAGATAAATTAAAACTTAGAGATACACATTATATATTACTTATTTACCCTATCGATTATAGTAATGTTAATAATAGATGTATAATAATATGTTATAATAATTTTCCAAAAAGCTCGACAAGCATGCTTAAGTTTTCATCAGACGAAGTATATTGGTAGAAGTGGGATGTATGTAGATGTATTGCAAGGGTTTGCCTGTATCTAGTAAGGCAAACTTCTCGTTAGTATTGAAGGAAACATTCTATACAATGCAGGCACCTGACACCTGACACCACTTTTGCTCCAGGTCAATAAAAAAATAAAGATTTGGTAGTACTTTAACTATCAAAATCCTTCGAAAATGGTTAAAATTAATAATATTCATGCTAAACCTATGATTGATAAAGAGATCAACTATAAAGCTAAATCTTTTAAATGTTAATACAAATATAATAATACATAGTATGTATATAAAAAATCTAGATAAAAGTAATAAAATTTATGTGTTTCAAGGTGATACAATAACAAGAGTTTCTATAAAACACTCCTCACAGTAGCAATATTAAATCACTGAACAATAGATGAATCCACACACGCAATGTGTGTGCATACATGTTATCCCATCAAATGACATATAACAGGTATGCTTAAAAGTGACACACCCAAAGATAATATATTGTAAATAGCAATGGCTTTTAAAGTGTATCCTTAAGAAAGTGAGTAATAAGTTAAATATTGTGAAAAAGTTCAAATAATTAACAAAACAATATGTATTGATACTGGTGTAAAGGAATTGCAATAACAAATATTTGCAAATAACATTATATATTTGACTCAATGAATTCATTTAAAAAATGATTTAAATTGTTATTTCGGTAATAAGAATATTAAGTCTTAAAAGTAATTTTAAAAGGGCACCTTTGGTTTATAGCTTAAGTCAGAATCATTATTTTTAATAGTTCTCGTTTCAAAAGATGTTAATTAATGCTCAAAATGGATAAAAAATCTATATTAGATTTATACAATAAAATTTGGAAATACATACCTTAATAAGTAAATCAAGATAAATATAGAAATCAATGACTTAAAAACAATATTTTCACAATACATTAATGTAACATAATAAGATTTATAGGATTTTCAACAAATATTAACACACAATATTTAAAATTCAACATAATTTGGTGATAACTTGTTAAGTGTACCTAGGAGTTTAGGTTGTCAGGTAGTAAGCTGCAGGTATGTATTAATGTTGTTCACTCTCTTCTCCGATTTTGGGTCCCTGAAATGAAGAAAAACCAATTTAAAATTTTTAATAAATACGGAAATATTTTTAAGAGGCTGCATGGAATTGGTAAATAATTATTTGCAGTTTACCAGAACACAAAAATATACTAAAAGAAAAATTTTGTGCATCGAATGTGAAATTGAAGGATTAGTGAAGTTACTTTAGTTCTAATGGTACTAAAATATAGTTAATTGATTATTGCCAAAGCTTAGTGATAATACTCGTACGTTGCATGCAATTTAAATTTTATAAGATAATACTCGAGAAACAAAAGTTCATTCGCAAACATTGAAGTATGACAAAGGTAACACACAAATTCAACATAAAACGAGTATAAGAGACTTGTTCTAGTTTGATGATTGAGTTTTTTTAAATACCGATGGCTCCATAGAATAGCTCAAATCTGTTGTTAAAGATATTGACATTAAATCCATTTTCAAACATGGTACTGATGCAGTGACAATCATTGGAGATATGTTACGATGGGTTGATAATACAAAAGTGTTCCTTGCAAAAAATGCTTTAAAATTATGAGTATATATTGTATCATAATCAGATGAATGAATGTATAAATTAGTACATTCAGAGGGAACAAGGATTTGTAAATCACATACACAAATCTAAAATATATTTTGACAGGTATATTTTTGTATTAATTAGGCAATGGATAAGAACTGTTGAATAGTGCCATCAGTATAGCATCAATGGATTGTGTAAGCATACTTCTAGGGTAGCCAGATGGTGCCATCCATTGTGGAAAGCTGCCCCTTCGGTGGCGGCCATCTTGGACTTGGCGTATTCAATTCGAATGGCTCCGCGATCGGAGCTGAGTAGGAATGTCCCTTGGAGGCTAGCCATGGCATTGGCTGCGCTCTGAACATCGTGGAACTCGATGAAAGCAACGGGTGCCTGCGCCCCCCCTGGCTGCTTAGCGAGCATTCGCAGGCGAGAGAACCCGGCGCAACTGGCGTGCAGAACACACAGTGAGGTGGGGCGTGCGCAAGACATACGGTGACCATCAAGGCTCATGGCTCATACGGGTGGTGCCACCAGGCTGTTCTGACTACCCCCAATAAGTACTCTTTTTACCATTACAACGGTAAAGATTTGTCAGCATTTGTTTTGTGGTATAATATATTCTTACAACCAGTTAGATTTTAAAAACATTTTCAAAGATTACTCAGTCACTAAACAATCAAACACATCCATAAACAATTGGTAGTAAATGTGAGGTTTACACAAAACAAATTATACAGTAAAGTGTAGTAAATATTGTAGTTTAGTATTTTAATCTGTTTTAGTGATATATAAATAGAGATTTTCTATTCCCATTATAATAATATGAATCATTGCCATGTTCATATTTTAAAAACCAATAAACAATCAATCATATCAATGTTGACTAAATTGTTGTAAATTTTTTTAAACATCTAATAGCTGTATGTGTTTTTCATAGACAGATTTAATAAATTGAAAATCAGTTACACATATTTTTTTTAGATACTGTTTCTGAATTCTCTTCAATGGTGGACTAGTGAAGTACTTGTACATTGGGTGTTGTTAGAACAACGCTGATAAGAATGCATTAACAAAATATCAACAATAAATAATCAATGAAGTACAAAATACACAATAAAGTG
Source organism: Lepidostoma basale (assembly GCA_022606425.2). Classification (NCBI taxonomy): domain Eukaryota; kingdom Metazoa; phylum Arthropoda; class Insecta; order Trichoptera; family Lepidostomatidae; genus Lepidostoma; species Lepidostoma basale. The sequence continues at coordinate 657,141 of JAHDVF020001081.1, read as the reverse complement.
AAAATTAAAAGTAGACTGTGCTGTTTATGGCCACTATTTGATATTCATGAATTAGCAATAATATATCGTGGTTTGAATGTAAAGAGACGTACTCATTTATATAAAAAGTATATTTGGCAGAAAATGACATCTATGTAACAACTGTTACTAGACAATCTACTTGTAAAAATCACAATGTGGGTTCAAAAGAATTGTAAACCCAGTAAGTAGTGACCAAAAACTTGTGTTGACAGTGGCAGTGCATGTGTATTAAAGAACAATGTTTTTCAACTAAAGCATGCTAAGTGCTGATAGAATGTTTGGATGTAACAATTTTTGATTTATTTATAAATATAATATTTAGTTGTGGTTGCTACCAGTGTGTAAGGTCAACGATAGTATAAATATGTAGGTGAAAAGAAAAGTTATGAGGTTATATTCATTTCAAAATTCAAAGGACAAGTTCTCTATGACACACATGCACAACACTTGACTTGATATTAAAAAAACATTGTCAAAAAAAAAAACGTAAATTTTTTTTGCAACAGGTACGAGTAGGTACATAAAAATAATTATTAATTTGCATTATATTTATGATGAATTTGATGTCGGCTGTCAACAAAAATTTATGTTCTACCATGTATTGCCAATTGTAAGAACTGCATGTGAGAGACAGATTATTTTATTCAGAAAAATGGTTTTAAAGATAGAAATTTATAAATATGCATATTTTAATTATGCTTATACACGAAATAATTTTAACTGGATTGATTATATTTTTCTGCATTAGTTAATAATCAGATAACAAACTGAATTGATTAAAATCCTTTCAAATGAATTGTGGGTGGAAAAAATAAAGAATCTTATAAATAAAATAATGTGCATTGTTAAATTTACAGAATTATATAGTTAATGATGCTCTTAAAAAATTCTATAATAGTTTGAAACTTTAATGTATTTATAAAGCTAGGCTTCTAATAATGTGTGTGAATAAGTTTCCCATTGAAACATCTAAATCAGAATTTGTTATATACAAATTCTCTTATTGTTAAATAATAATAAGTTGCTTGTCATGTAGGAAAATGCTTATAAGAAAACCTAACTTTTAATTTCAATTATTACTAAATCTTTTTTTTACATTAAGATATTTACAGGTTTACCTATTTTTGTTAAATTTCAATATTTATAATAATCAGCAATAGCTTTGTTTTAAAAATTATTTAAAAAAATTATGATCAGCATATAGTAGTAAAAATATATGATCAGTTGAATTGAAGAAATTAAAATCCGTATCAAATTATTTGTGATGATTTATATATTACATTTAAACAAAAATTAATTAATCTTTTGATATTGTTTGACAGGATAAAGGTTTATTGCATTCTAATTAAATACTTAAAAATGTATTAAAATATGAGAAGAAACAGTGCCAGCATAAAGATGGTTTCCATCAAATTCAAGTACCCTTGCAGTATGTCTGACTCGTTCGTGCAGGAAAACGTTATGAGTAGGATATGTATGAACGGGTTCAACTAGAGCCCACTTCAGTCAGCATAGTTCTTGCCGTAGGCCCCGTGTAGTTAGGAACTAGAGTAGTTAGTGACAAGTGCTGGTGGATGTTTGCAACTGACCTACTGAATATTTCCTTGAGCTCATGCTCGGAGACAAATTGGCCCAGGTTGGCCACGAAGAGAGTGGAACAAGGGGCGGCCGAAGGCACCGGGGGCATGGGGGGCCCCACGCCCGCCGGGGAGCCCAGGGCCGGCGCGGGCAGCAGACACGAACCCACCGACAGGGGGGGCTAAAAATAAAATATTAACTAAATTTAACATCAATATCACTCAGTACCGCCACTTAATTTATTTTAGTATAAAACATATAAAAAAAATTATCTAAAAAAAAATCTTGATATGTATGAACTTACATTTGACAATTTAAAATAATTATTGGCTACAATCATCATTGATTAACGTTTGATGGGAAACACAGTGATTTTAGTATGTTGTCTTATTATATTTAAAAAAAACTAACTAACTAACCATCACGCAGTCTCGCCGAAGGGGTAGGCAAAAAGAATGGACTGCCACACTTTAACTGATGCGGTACTCCATCCTTCTCTTTTTACCCCCGCGGGAGATGTGGTGTGATGGGTTATAAAAATACATGAAATATGCCTTATTTTTCACTAAAAAAATTTTTCAAGAAGTTGTGCGGATAAAATAATATAATTGTATATAAAATTATATAGACTAGCGGTTGGTTTATATGCAAACAAATCTTTTAGTTATTATTTCTAACTAGTAATTTTATTATCTTGGATTAATTTTAGATGAAAATTTCGTTATTTAAAAAAAAAAAAGCTAAGCGTGTTGTGTAGCTGAAGGTCTGCGTGCTGTAGTTATTTCTCATCCTTTATTGACCTATCTGCTCAATGGTACCGTCATTTGCAACTCTAAGATTTTGCTTTACTCACATGGTGACGTGACCAGTCATCTGGTCAGATGCAAGATAGTTACAGCTACTCACATGCTTATTTGGCTGGTCGCCTTGTCAAGTGTAATTTGGCAGTAGCGGAATGGTAGGCATTCAAATGGTGGCTTGGTTAGTTGCCTAATTAGATATACATAAGTAGGATAGATAGCTACTTGAATTATAGTGTGCGTGACGTCTAGTCAGATGTATGTTGGCTAGAGACGAATGAGAAATATTCACATGGTGGTGTCTCCGTTCTCCTAGTCAGATGTAAGTTTGCTAAGGAAGTGCTTACATGGAGATGGCGCGAAGATTGGCGATGACGATGGCGCAAGTGGCTAGAGAGGTATGGTCGCCTAGTCAGATGTAGTTTGCTAGGGAGGTGCTTACACGGAGATGGCGCGACGTCTAGTCAGCGAATGATGGCTAGAGAGGTATGGGAGATACTCACATGGTGGTGTGGCCGGTCGCCTAGTCAGAGGTAAGAACGCAGCGGCGCAGGCGGCAGCTGCGGATGCAAGGCTGGATGCACCTGGTGGCCGGCATGCAGCAGGCCGGGCAGATCTCCCGCTCCAGCGTAGAGCGTATGCGGCCAGAGTTCCGCGGCCCCCGGGAAGAAGGGGCTGCCCAGCTCTGCCGGCATGAATGCGTCTATTCAGATATTAATTTACCCGTAGGTATTAAATGAATCAAACATGCATGTCAAATAATCACAGACACATAGTATTTGTCTACAGTATTTGTCTACAAGAATTTGTATACATTCAAAATGTTGTTACATAGGTTATAAGTTTTATAATAAAACAAATAAGCAAAGTACACCAACCGAGAGATCAAATCCATATCTATTTGGTAAAAGCACATATGTCAGTTTTTGATGATTTTTAGATTTTAATGCAATTATGTCATTAAATATCAACTACATATATTATGACATGAGTTTGTTTTTAAAACTTACAGATTTTGCACAAAGCCCGTTGGAAAAATAAAACATGTCATAAAATATTAAACATGGCAAAACGTGAATGATTTGTTAAAAGTCTGCAAAACCTTGTACGCCATTAAAAGCGCAATAAATTTTTTAAACCTTAAAAAAACATGTTTGAAAAATATACAACTTCTTCAGACATTAAAAAGATTCTTCTATAAAATGTGAAAAAATGACATGTTCGCTGTAAGCAAATAGGTACGGAAATGACCGATGTTACTTGTTATCTTTATCAAAATTTTATACCAAATTAAATGTATGACTAAAAAAAATATTTCGTCGAATTAAAAAAACATTATTTTCTAGTTGAAGAGTTCCTATAAAAATATATAAATTACTTAGTTTTTGCAAATTGCTTAGGAAATTGCCACTAAGTATTATAACCTTTTTAGTCATGTCAAAGCATGTGTATTGTTTAATATTTTAATATATATTTTTAAGCATATAACATTTGACTTTTGTGCAATCCATGTCGTCAATCTTACTTTTGAAGAATTTTTATAAGCGGTAATCTATATTATAATGATGAAGATTCTTGATTTAAAAATGATAATTTTTGTGGATTTTGGTATAAATATCATAAAACGTAATGTACTCTTTTTTATTTCTATCACGTTGGAGGGTTCTAATTTAAACTGTCTCTAAAATGTCTCTATCCTTAATGACATTGATTGATGGTGGAAAAGTTTACATTATATTCAGATAAATGTTTCTGAATGCATAAAAAAAAGGCGAACAGAATTATTTTTCATCTATGAAAGTTGCATGTTTGAAAATGTTTTTAATTTATTTTATTTGAATTTATATTTTAATAAACGCAAATTATAACTTTTTTCGTAAATGTAAAAAAATACGCCGCGTCTCCCGCGGAGGCGAACAGAGGAGAGTGGAATGCCGCATTGGAACGTTAAATATTAGAGGGGGTATGAAAGAAAAGATGAATGAGATGTGTGTAGAGATAGAAAATAAGAGTTTAGATATTTTATGTGTGACTGAATGCATGATGAAAGAGTGTGGATCCAAGGAGCATGCAGATAAGCTTGTTCTGTGGTCGGGAGTACCTAAAGACCACAGAGCATGTCAGGGCGTGGCGGCGGTGCTAGCTCCAAGGATGATAGAATGTATGAAAGGGTATGAATGTGTTAGTCCAAGACTCATGTGGATTCGCTTCAAGATTGGGTTAACGAAAGTATTCCTGTTGATTGGTTATGCTCCCGTCAACAACGAAATTGAGGCGATCAAGGATGAGTTTTGGGATAAGGTGAGCGAGACATTGATGTGCAAGAAAGACAATGAAAGGTTAATAATTGCCGGTGATATGAATGGTTGGGTGGGAATTCGAAGGAGTGGATATGAGGATTGCCTGGGAAGGTTTGGAGATAGAAGAATAAACGACAATGGAAGGAGACTGCTTGGAGTGTGCATGGAATGGAGTCTCTTTGTGTCGAACTCCTTTTTTGATCATAAGAGAATCCATCAATATACTTGGGAAAGAGGAAATGAAAGGTCAATTATAGATTACGTCATTGTTGACTCTGGATTGCGGGCGGATACTGTTGATACGAGGGTTTTCAGGGGAGCCGAAATGGAAACGGATCACTTTTTAGTAGTGGCAAAAGTTATCCTTTTCCGGGGATGGCGAACCAGAAGAAGCAAAACAGTGGCCGCACCAACTAGAGTCAAAGTTGAAAAACTACAAAACAATGACGTAAGAGATAATTTCGTGAGAAAAGTGAACGAAAGATTGTGTGTGTCTGATGTAAATTTGTTGAATGTTGACGATACCTGGGAGTATTTAAAGAAAAGTTTGTGTGAAGCAGCGAAAGAATCGTGTGGTGTATGTGTACAAGGAAGAAGGAAAGGGGATGCGTGGTGGAATGATGACGTAAAGAGTGCAGTTAAAGAGAAGAAGGATGCTTGGTTGGATATGCTTTCGATAAATAAGAATGACAGAGGTAAGTATGAAAGTGCAAAAGATTTGTATAAGGTGTGCAAGAAGAAAGTGAAGTCGGTAGTGAAAGCGCAAAAAGAAAAGCTGAGGGAGGAAGAAGGGCTCAAAATGACAAAGAACTTCGGGGACAATATTAAAATGTTTTGGAAGGAAGTGAAGAAAGCCCGAAATCCTCCTGAAAGCGGATGTGTGAAAGCAATTTTGGATAGTGAGGGAAGAATGTTAACGGAAAGTAAGATCGTACAAGAGAGATGGATGGAGTATTTTAAAGAAATGTATGGTGGTGATACAAGTGTTGATGAAAGCATTAGAACTGGTGTAAACGCGATTGGTATAAATGACAATACAGAAAAAATAAGTATGAATGAGATTGAAAGATCTGTGAAAGCAATGAAAAGTGGAAAAGCTGTAGGGTATGACTGCATCGCTATAGAATTTATCAAAAACGGTGGCGAAGTAGTTTCCGCATGGATATGTAAACTGTTCAACCAATGCTTGGAGGAGGGATATACCCCACTCGACTGGAGGAGAGCAGTTATTTTGCCTCTGTACAAAGGAAAAGGATCCCATATGGAATGTGGAAACTACAGAGCTATTAGTATTTTGAGTGTTGTTGGTAAAATCTATGGCAGAATTTTAATAGAAAGAGTAAGAAAGACGACGAGTGATAGAGTTTGGGATGTGCAAGGCGCTTTTATGAATGGCAGAGGATGCATGGATCAAATTTTTGCACTTCGTACAGTGACAGAGAAGTTTATGGCCAAAAACCGTAAACTCTTCTGTGCGTTTGTCGATTTGCAAAAAGCATATGATCGCGTAGATAGAGGTAAACTGTGGGAAATATTGTCGGAATATGGAATAAACACAAAACTGATCACGGCAATTACATCGCTGTACACAGAAAGCACTGCTAGTGTCAGAGTAAATGGGGATCTTACAGCCTGGTTTGATATCAATAAAGGTGTCAAACAGGGGTGTGTAATGTCTCCATGGTTGTTTAATCTATATATGGACAAGTGTATGAAAGAGCTGAAAGGGTTGGAAGCAGGTGCAAAAATGGAAGATGTTTCAGTAAGCTGTTTGTTGTATGCGGACGACGCTGTGCTACTTGCAGACAACGAGCACGAACTGCAAGCCCTGGTGTCTAGGATGTATGAGGTATGCAAGCGATACGATTTGATGATGAATGTGAATAAGTCTAAGGTAATGATTTTCGAAAAAGAAGGAAGCATGACAGTGTGCAACATTAGTGTAAACGGTGAAAATCTGGAACAAGTGGATGAATTTGTTTATTTAGGAAGTATGTTTACAAAGGATGGGAGGGTGGAGAAGGATATTGAAAGAAGGGTTGGGGCAGGCAACAGAATAAATGGTGCACTTAAAGTTGTCATCGCAAACAAAAGCCTATCCAAAAAAGCTAAGATGGCAGTGCACAATGGTGTTCTTGTGCCGACCCTTATGTATGGAAGTGAAGCATGGAACTGGCAAAAGAAGGATGAAAGTAGAATAAATGCAGTAGAAATGAGATCTCTAAGACGAATGTGTGGCAAATCTGTTTATGATAGGGTGACAAATGCAAGTATAAGAAGTGAATGTGGTGCGAATGAAAGTGTTATGAACAAAATAAGGAAAGGGTCATTAAGATGGTTTGGACACATGGAAAGAATGAGTGAAGACAGAATGGTAAGAAGGTATATGTAAACGGCGTGAACGGAGCTAGAAATAGAGGAAGGCCGAGGAAAACGTGGCACGATCAAATCAATCAAATATTGAATGTCGGTCACGTGAGGAGTCGGAAAAATCGACGTGCGTGCATGACAAGATGTATGAATGTAGAGGAAGCGAGAGGCGTATGTCAGGACAGAACAGTGTGGCGTTCCATTCTTTCTGCCTACCCCTCCGGGGAGACGGCGTGATGGTAAGTTAGTTAGTTAAAAAAATAATGCTGTTAAATATTTTTACCACTATTGGAAGATTACTTTGTAAATTTCTACTTAATTTGAATAAATAGTTCCAAATATAGTTCCGAGTTCATTTCCATGATCTGATGGAATAAATCTTTAACTATCATTAAATTCCCTTCCGAAACAGTTCGTAGTGTACTAAAATCTATTGTACATAAACATAATTACATTTGTATTCATGATTTCAATTATTTTTTAAATTCACGTACCAAAATTTTTTCTTGTTGATATTTAAACATTTCTTTGAAGTTGGTACTTCAAAGGTTTCTTTATCATTTAAAAGAGGTATTGAATGCATATTACATACAATTGGTTGTTCTTTGATAAACCAAACGATGTATAAACCATAATAATGAATGTATTAAGGTATTAATCTGATAGTTAGGTACAGTTAGGCTCGCTGTGGGTGTACACATGGTGAGGAAGTAGCCGAAGCTGAGAATTATTATATTTTGTGACAGTGGTAGCCAATTTTTCAATTCAAGTTTCAAGCGAACTCCCTTCGATTGTTTTAAAATCGAAGATGCGATAGATTATACATTTTAAAGCAAACAAATTGCAGTGATTTTAAGGTTAAACATGAATTGAAAAATTCAGCGGTGTTTGTAAGTGATTATAGCAAACAGGGTCTATACAAATGCATCTTAAGGAAAATGTGCTAGGAACATACATGGTTATTTTTTTCCTATATATTCCTACTAACAACTACATAAATATACTTTCTGATTTACAGTCAAGTACACCTAGGGGATATAAATTAATAAGTAATTATATTTTTAGATATATTGTACGTAGAATAAAATTTCCTGCAACACTTTTGTACGTAATGATAAATTCGATATTCAAAACCAAATCAACGACCAAAATATAATAAATGCGATTCTGCTCGTTTCTTATAAAAAGGAAATTCTTATTTGTTTAACTTATAATAAATACCAAATTAATTTTCAATTAAAATATTATATAGTATATAATGCATGCAATATGTTGACTTCCTCACATTTAAAAATTAATAAAATTTTTATTGAATATAAGAAAATATATTTGATTATTATTGTTTGTTGACTGGATGAAATTCAAAATATTGCATTATTTAGGATAATATAATAATATAGTTGTTTATAGAAATATAACGTCACATTAACTAAGTAACTTTTAAATAGTGTAATCTAGGCGTTTTCTTTGAATTCAATTAATTACTCGTTCTGTGTTGAAGGAATATTAAATTTCACTTCATTAGAATTATTTATTTATTTATATGTCAATATCGGGTTTCCCTAGCTGGATCCGATGAAAGAAAACATACTTATATTTATTTACAAAACACTAAGGAACATTTCACAGGTGGGAAGAGAAAAAGGAGTTAAGTCCAACAAAAGAGTAATTCTTTTAGTTTTGTTACTAACCACGATCGATTGAACTAAGTCAAGCAATCAAAGATGTATATATATACATAGGTTATATCATAATATAATTGGTTATGTAATCAATATATGAATTATATACCATTGAGCACAATGATTGTGTGTGACGTAATATTACGTAGCAATGGGTAAACACTTGTATATCGTTTGATTATCGATGGTCTTGAATATATCTAATTGTGGACTTAACATTTTGTCTACACCTACCTGTGACTTATTCGGTGTTAGTGCTGTGGAGGTTTTCGAAGAGACGAGGAATGGTAGTAGAAATCGTTCCTCGGAGTGAAGTCGGGAGTTTAGCGTGACGTGATATTCCTAGTATTATCGGCTATCCAAATTTTTACGTAGGACACTGAATGCTGCATTAGATTAATGGTTCAGAAGAAAATAAAGCCAGCCATTATATTATTTTAGTTAGAATTTACCACAGCTAAGGGAATGTATCATTTTAAATAATATAAATTTGGGTGTGGATTCACATTTGAATACATAGAATTACACTTCGTTTTTTCAGTACACTTTATTTTTCTTTTTACATACATGGTTCGGTTATGACCCAATCTTCGATGTACAGATTTTAACAATAAAAAATAAAATATGTACATCGAAGAAGGTTGGGTCACAACCGAAACATGTTTGCAAAAAGTTTTCTTATATAAAGTGTTGTGAAAATACGAAATTATTCGTTGATTTGAAGAATAAACGAGTTTTAAAAGGATTGACAGACGACCTTCGTGACAGAGTGGCAAGAGCTATGACTGCCACACCGTCCCGGGTTTAATTTCCGGCGATGGCAGTGTGATTGTCACACTGTCTTTGGCCTGGCGAATAATTCACGTGACAATAAAATATGAATAGATTAACTATCATATGTCATGAGAATCAATAGCTGGAAAGTTGGATACAGTAATTGGGTTTAAATAAACTGCTGTGTACAAATGTGGAAAGCAACGGGAAACTATCCCAATAAAGGCCCAAGTGGCATCCCATGAACCAGTTGTAACTCTGTTGCAAACGAATCCCTTGGATTGAAGCTAGCGATAAAATGATTAGTTGTTTGAAACATTGATCGCTGTTCTGTTTTTGGTTTCCCTGGACCGTTTAGCTGATGCAGCATTCAGTGTTGAGGATTTGGAGAGTCGTGTCGTGTAAGGGTCGGGAGTACTTACGTCCAGTGAGCGGGTGCATCAAGGCGGGGTGTGCAGCCGGGGCGGCGGTGGCAACTGCCGGCTTCGGTTTGCTGACCTTGGTGTTGCTTTTGGCAAACTCCAGCCGAATGGTTTGTGGCATGTCGGGATCGAACCTGACGCCTTGCTGTGAACATTTGGACCGCCGCCGGAGCGGGACGGTATATGATAATGCGGGGCGTGCTACGGTGACATGGTTACTTGATACTGCTTATAGGGTGCCGAGTACTCGGATGCACTTCTCTGAAGAACAACTTACAACATATACGACCTACCAAACTTACGGCGGTATTGAACGGCAGAGCTTCACGTGACACTTGCTTCACGAGAACGTCGCTTTTCGCGACAGTCGCTTCACGAGATAGTCGCTTTTCGCGACAGTCGCTTCACGAGACAGTCGCTTTTCACGACAGTTGCTTCATGAGACAGTTGCTTTACGTGACAGTTGCTTCACGAAACACTCGTTTCACGTGACAGTGCTTCATCGATAAAATAGAAGTACCAACGAAAACTTTAAACTTATTAAATGTTTCTCGAACAATGATGTAAAAATCCATATTAAATAATTAATATGAATGAATGTCTCTTTTTTAAAACTTTAATGTTATTATATTTAATGGGAATGACATGATTCGCCTTGTTAAGACATTATCAAATGTTTAATATTTTGGCTGATATATTGATGATATTAAGGCATTATCAAATGATTGAAATTGATAACATTTGATAATCCCTTAACAAGGAGGAAACATATCATTTTCTTAAAATATAATAACACTTCTAATTAAGCTTTAAACTTATTTTGCGTTGAAATCCGTGGTTCTTTTTATGGTTTACTATTTTTGTGCTATTAAATCACGAATTATTAAAAATGAATAAGAAAAAAGTAATATTTCAAGTATCTGTGACGAATATATTGTGTGACCTTTATTTTATTAAGAACATGTATGGTTTTAGAGTGTTATTTTTTACATTTCTTACGTTTGTTGTTATTCAAATAAGTGCATCTTTAAACTCGGCGTTCGTCTAAGATCTACATTTTCATGGGGATTTAAATATCAACGTTCATTTGTTTTCTCGCTTTCTATATTACATCAATTGTGTCATAAACTACCTTCCGATATTAGAGTTTGGTTTCGCCTTTTACAACACTCTACTCGACAAATTGTGTTTTACTTGTTTTTATTGAATCTCGTTGAAATAGTTTGTACAAGATTCCTTAATTTTTAAGTAAAATAATAAAGTTAATTAGAATTTTTTTACTTTCAGAATTAAAATATTTTCTGTATTTAGGAACATATTTTTGATTAAATTCATGGATAAAAACAGTTTTTTTTATTAAAAAAAACTTAATTATTCAATACTATCGCAAAACAAAGTAACAATTAGTAAATTTTTTCAATTAGTAAAATTTTACGAAAATTTTACATCGAATTTTAAACATTTATATACGCATTGTGTCAATGTGCTTAGAATATTAAAAATAAAGTAAATTTATGTGAATTAAATTAAAATAAATTTAAAATAATTATAACATATTTTTGAATTTCAAGTGCTGTATACTTAAAATAGAATATTAACCAGAAATACTCGGAAAGGTATTAAAAAACCTTTCCCGCTGATAATGTGTTAATTGTTAGTAATTGAAATCACTGCGAAAATATGATACATATAACATTTAAGATAGTTAATATCATATAAATTGAAATATACATATTATACATATATTAAAATAAAACTGTTTTATTTTTTCTGAGCAGAACAGTCGTTTTTAATTCTCTGTAATTATCAAAATAACGACGGAGAAATGAAAATAAGGGAGCTAATCACTTTCTAGGATGTTCAAAATAGTCTGATAAGATTTTTTAGTGTGGCGAAACACGGTGCTTAGGGAGTGAATCAAATTTTCGAAACCGTGTCATGCATGTTGGATATCTTTGGCATAATTATATAACACAAAATCACGAAAACAAAAAAACAAAAACTATATATTAGTATTACTGTGTGGGTGACTGAGAGGCGAACGGTGTTTAATTAAAAAAATTCTATCATTTAACATTTTTATGGAACGCATAGATTAAAGTTAGGTGGCATATTAAAATAATCAATTAACATGTGAATCTTGAGAAAATGCTGAATGAAAATTGATCGGGAATTGAACATAAATATTATTTTCTTTGCATGATAATCTAAATTAATTGAGTTATTTGCGTTACAAAAAAATTGATTAAAAAATCTTGTTATTAAAAGTATCACATTTTTTTATAAATTGTCATGGCTATCTCGCCAACTTGTTGGCATCATCAGGTGTTACAAACAACAGCTGTACAAACACAGTTGTTTGTATCACTTGATGATCATGGTAGGTTGGCGAAACAGCTGTCGTGACAATCTCATAAAAATAAATTGTGACACGTATAAAAACAGTGTTTTCAATTTAAACATTTAAAAATGTTAAAGTATTCAAGTGTTTCGGTAAAAACAATAGAATATCTTAATAACATTATGATAATGTTAACAATAATTGAAGATATTTTTTTGTTCAATTAAAAACTCTGTACGGGCGATGAAAACATTCCGAACGACGATTAAATAATATAATAAATAAATATTTATTTAAAAAAATTTCCGCAAGAATAACAAAATAAACCATTCAATTTTGAGACACCCACTCTGTTTATGTGTTTGATTTTGTAGACTGTTATTGTATATATGTAATATATATTAAGTAAATAAAAGCGTGAATTTTTTATGTACAATGCAGCTGTCATCATGAAAGCTTAGGTGTATGTATATATTTATATTAAATGTTTATGTATAGAGATATGTATTAAAAAATATGAAATAATGTGATATATAATGTATGCCAAAGATATCAATAAGCTATTTTACAACTCCATTTGAAATCACAGTAAGACTGGGGATAGTAAAGCAGTTCTATAGATCGGAGATACATGTTTTTTTAATTTATAGCAGTTGCCAGTAAAAACTTTATCTTTATTACAATTATTCATTATTTGAATGAATACGATTCGAAATAATTAAAAGAAAGCAAATATTTATTGCATTAACAAATAGGATTCAGGATACTACACTAACATGGGATTGAAGAAGAATACAATATTTTTATATTTATTGTTTCTTGAACAATGATTTAAGCTCCACGTTAAATAAAGAATTCGAATTCGAACGTTTCCTAGAAGTACTATTAGATTTTATGGAATGACATGTTTCGCCTTACTAAGGCACATTTGATAATGCCATGGTAAGCCGAAACATGTCATTCCTATAAAATATAATATAATTAAAATAAAAACGTTATTATTCGAAATTAATACGAATGAAAACGTCCCTTTCTAGAAATTTTATTACATTTTATATGAATGATATGTTTTGCCTGCCTAAGGCATTATTATATGTCGACATTAGATCATGCCTAAGACAGTCGAAACATGTCATTCACATGAAATATAATAACACTTATAGAAAATAGACGTTTTCATTAGTATTAATTATTTAATATGGAGTTTTACATCATTGTTTAAGAAACAATAAAGAAATTTTTATTCGTATTTGTTACTTATATTTAATAGTTATGCATGATATGATAAGAAAAAACTTCTCAAGAGTTTAATAAAACTTCTATATTGCAAAATAAATTGAGCATAATTTGAATATTTTTTATTTAAAATTATACAAGCAACTGCTACAAACAATTTTTTTAATAAAGTTACAAATACAGTGAAAAGATATTGAGAAATTATTATTTGATTCTTGTCTAGTTATTATACGAGTATAATGAAAAACTTTACCAAGAAGCGAATCTTAGTGAAAAAAAAACCCAATTGTTTTGAGGGTAAACAAAACGTTTATAATATTTTTCTCAATATCAACAATAGCTTAGAATAATGAAATAGGCTTTCACGATCCTTAGACTATGTACTGTGCTCTTCGGCAGCTTAAAACGTGATGTTAGTTTAATGGAAAACAATATTATATATAAGCAGTACACCCAACAAAAATTGCTTTTACATCCCAATTCTAAGTAGAAACATTAGAATCATATTTAGAAAATAAATATACTCTACAGCTAGGTTTCTCAACTGTTTTGGGTCGCGACCCTCTAAAAATATGTTTAAAAAAAATTGCGACCCATTCACCGTAATAATTTAAGGTTTATAAAAGTTTTATACCACTAACGTGAAAAATAATGTGTTTAAACTTGTTACAATTACAGTAAAAAAACAAAAATAAACCGTGAGGCATGTATGTAAAAACTTTTAATTTAAAAACATTGCATTAATAATTATTAACGGTTTAATTTGAAACGATGTTGTAATATCAAACTTCATTTATATAAAATGTCGCAACGGCTGTTATGCCAAAGGATATCGGCATCATCAGTTAATAGAATCAGGTAACCGATCAATCACAGTTGATGATGTACCCATTCGTTGGCGAAACAGCTGTCGTGATAATTTCATAGAAATTAAATAAATTATTTGTGATATTATGAGTATAACTGTGTTTCAAATTAAGTAGGTAATGATATTGAATTATCATAGTATGTTCGTCAATAAAATGGATAATCTAATAATTATCGATTAATTATTTAAAAACAATTTTGCGTTATGTATATTTTTATAGGTTGTAAGTGACAATATATTTAACATTTGATTATATTAATCATTTTATTAATATTGTATAATTAAATAATGAAAATATTTTAAATGGTAACAATTTAATAAATTAATAAACAGAACGATGAGCGGCAAGAAAGGTGTCTTCACTTGTGTTTTAATAACTATTAAACCCTACGCCCGTGGAAACGACCAAAAGTCGGCCAAACCTTCCACCACAATGGCAAGAGAAAGATGAGAAATAGGTCATTTTTATAGCCACCCGTACGATATAAAGGTATAAAGCTTTCTTGCCATTGATACTAAAAAGAAAAAGGATAATTTTTTTTCGTGCATGGGTCTTGCATTATTCTCATCACGACCCCCAGGTTGAGAAACGTTGCTCTAGAGTACTAAATCAGTAATATGTAATTCCGAATATTTCCAAGTAATCTCTCATATTGAGTAATACAATATTTCAATGGAAAAACTCTATAGAAAATAACAGGGCGACATCTCTGAAATTAAAAAATATTTTTTATCATCCTTGCTCCAAGTAAACCTGTACTTAAAATATCGCCTTTGATTCTTTATCATTGGCAGTTAAAAATCGTTTTGAAAATTACCAAACACATTCAATGTAAATTTTTAAGAAACCACAAAATCAGATTAGTCTCGAATGTAACAGGTTTCTTGAATTCACAAAAATGATATTAAAAAACATTTTAATGTATTATCTTAGAATATTTTAGGCGATGTCAATAAAATAATTTAACTCGTATGCATATCTTGAAATGAATTATGTATCTAAATTGTTAATACATTGAGGATTTTGTATGACTTATGTTATATTAAAATTAGGTTCCTTTTGATTTTATATGACTCCTTTTAAGAGATAAATGAACCATTTTGGAAAGAAGATTCGGGATGTTGATATGAGATGGTACCAACCTGCAGATCTTGTTTAGCAGCTTCGGCCCCAGCTCGAGTGTGGAAAGTTACAAACCCAACAGGCTGAAATATTACAAAAAGAAAATCATTTACACATGTAAAAAAAAAACACTTCATTGACACGATTTTAATTAATTAATTAAAATTATTCTGTCAATGATATAATATATCTATTTACAGTAATTTTATAATAATTAATTTATTTTTCTTTCAACAATATTAAATATATTTCTAGAGATATGTAAATTAATTTAATAATAATTCGACAATGCAAAAAAATCTACAGTTATTTTAAATAATTTAATTTAACTTTCAAAAATAGAAAATATATTTCTACAGTTATTTTAGTTAATTAATTATTCTTTCAACAATAGAAAATATATTGCTACTGTTATTTTAATTAATAGTTATTTTCGTTAATTTATTATTATTCAACAACAGAAAAAAAAACTAATTGTAAAAATTGTAATTTTATGATATTTTCTTCGGAATTAATGTGAGTACGAATCAAAAATTCTAGAAGTTGTAGAACTTTATAAGAATTAAAATAGCATTGGTATAAGATTACAATACTTAATCTTATAGTGTTTAAATGCAATCTTAATATAGGTTGTCGGTAAATTATATTAAAGTATGTAGAAATACTGAACACCCCTTCATGCGTAGGGGGAAATAAAACCAGAATAGATAACAAATTTACAGGAACACTTGATTCTATTTTTGTTTGAGAATGATTTTTAGTTATAAAAATAAAATTAAACTTACCGAAGCAGTTTTACCATTCTTGCTTGTAACCTTCAGGAGTGATCCTTCGTAACCCTGAAATTAATTAACATATTTTATAAAATTAAAATGATTTGAAAAGAAATGTAATTAGTAGTTTGTTTTAAAAGAAAATTAATTGTTGTTAAAACAAAATATTTCAGTGATACAATAATGTCACGTCACAAATTAAGTACTGCGTATGAAAGTATAAAAATGATTTGATTTATTCTAGTTGATACGTAAATATTTTACGACTGTTCAAAAATTGGGTTAATTAAAATTTAAATTAAATAATTAGGAAATAACTATGTTACTATCTTTAAGATATCACTATCGAAAATAATAATATTTAAAAATAAAAAATAAAGATTAGGGTAGCGAATCTGTGATAAACCAGTTAAACTGGTAGTGATTAACTCATCAATTATATATAATATTTAATTAAATGTTGAGGTACATATTTTTATGACACGATGTATGTTTGTTGTAGAATCGAGAGAAGTGTGTCAGGAAATAAGAGTAAGTAGCCTCGATGGTATCTAAAAAGCATTGATTTTTTTCTGTTTTCAATAAAAAAAAATCACAGTTAATCTATAGAAATTAATAAAAAAACTTTATGACACTAAATGACCCAACTTTGTTACATAATTCCTTGCGGAAAGATTAAAGTTAGTAAATAAATCTTGTATAAAATATCGAAACGGCTTCTTTAATTCTATAACTTTGCAATCGATGCCGGAAACCGATTTTATATGTTATTTGTGTATAATCGACGAAAACTTTTAAATAAGTTATTTTTAAATATTATTTTAGCGACATCTATTTATTACATGTTGAAAGTATACACAGTTATATATATTTATAATTGTATTTCAGCAAGATGCTACCCATATTAGTTAGCACTCGAACCTACCCGCAGATACATTATAATACAATGTTAATGTTAAATGAAATAGTGATAAATAATGTATATGTTAACGAAGTAAATGGAACAAGAAATAGAGAAAGACCGAGTAAAACGTGGCATGATCGAGTAAATTTAATATTAAGTGTCGGCCACGCGAGGAGTCGGAAAAACCTAAGTGCGTGCATGAAAATATGTATAATTGTTGAGGAAGCGAGAGAAGAGAAGTATATCAGGGAAAAATAGTGTGACATCTATTTTTTCTGCCTACCTGTTAGTTAGTAAGGCTTTATACCTTCATCGTCGGGAGAACGATTTAACTGTTTATATCGTTCACCGGATGATATTGAAGGTATAAAAGTGGAAAAATGTGTTTTAATTAATAAGAAAATCATCATAATAGAATCCCACAATGTAACGCCTTAAGTTTATCTAAAATTATTCATAACTAACTAAATAACCATCACACCGTCTCCCCGAAGGGGTAGGCAGAAAGAATGGACTGCTACACTATTATTTCCTGACATATTTCTCTCGCTTCCTCAACATTCATACATCGTGTCATGCACACGCGTCGATTTCTCTGACTCCTCACATGGCCGACATTCGATATTTGATTTATTTGATCGTGCCACGATTATTTTTATTCATTATTAATTATTTTGTAATTGTATTATGCATTATTTTATATTTAAAATGTCTATATTATTGAAAAAAACATTATATTCCAGTTTTGGTTTTCTGTTTCACGGAGACTAACTAAAATTATTTTTTCAATATTTTCGCTTTATATAGACTCAACAATCAAGAGACAAAACGCGGTACAAATTGAAAAGTGGACTTCACTCGGGTCCGATGTATTTCACTGGAAATGTCACGAATATTGACGGGCGTGTGACATATTTCATATTCCCCGCCATTGTTTTTGCAATTTTCCAAATCGATATGGCTGGATATCGTGAATATAAATAATAGAACACGAAACTGAATTTCGTGGAACCGTAAGCAGAACTCTCGTGATGTTTTTCGCTTTTGATTGACGCATTTGGCTTTCGATCAAGTAACTCCAAAGTTTGTACAACTCGAGGTTCGTTCCAAATTTAAATAATGTTACCATAATTATATTGCATGTTTTTGTATGAGGTTTATTCATATGCATTAAAATTACGTCGTATAATGAAATTATGTTCTTTAACCCTCATTGTGCGGGTGGCTTCATTTAAAGTATAAAAAATCGTCTCGAACTGCGGCTGACTACATGTACAGCTCAGACAGATAGTACCAATTCATTATAATAATATAAAAAACAATGAAGTAGTAGTTAGGAGCTATAGTTAAATAGTTTGTTCGATATATTCAAATATAAGCTGCAAGTATAGTTTATCGCAGCTCGAAACCAATTTTGTTGGACTGCAAATATAGCCAACCGCACTATAATGGTTAAAACAAATATGCTTTGAAGTTTGGAGCTGGCAAAAGAAGGATGAAAGTAGGATAAATGCCGTAGAAATGAGGTCACTGATAATAATGTGCGGGAAAATGATAATGATATTATAGAATACCGAAACACGAAATAAGGAAGAAATGTAAGGCAGATTATGGCATCATAAGTAAAATTAAAAAAGATCCTTGGGAAGGTTTGGATGAGTGGATGAGAAAAGAATGTTTAAAATGTTGTAAACAAGCAGTGTGAATGGAAAAAAAGCCGTGGACGATCAAGGAAAGCATGGCATGACCAAATTAATAAATTATTTAAAGAAGGCTACATATTAAGAGGAATCTCTATGGCGGTCCATCCTCTCTGTCTATCATTTTGGGGAAACGGCTATGGTGAGCTCGTTATTCTATTTTGAAACATGATTTTATCAGTAAATTTAGTGCTGAAATTTCTAATCTTATGTCGGAAAGAACTATAAAGGTGATTATGTGAACCTATTTACTAACACACATCCCCTATGTAGGTACTAGCTTTCCTAGTTTAATCTGGAATAATGATCTTCCTAAAACAGACATAAAATAACTTTCACGTTATTCGGATAACTTTGCGTGACTTTACTGCTCTTTGAATGTATTTTAGACGTATTAGTAAAATATAATAATTATAAGTAAATTAGTATTTTTTTTTGTAAGACTGTATTCCATGTATTTATTCCAGATGTTTTAACTTACGATTTTAATTCTAATGTGGCTTTGCAATATCGTGTTCATAAAAACAATATTTTATAGAGCTTGTTTGTAAGAATTTAGTTTATTATTTTAAATGAAATATGATTATTTTTATAAGCACAGCACTCTTTGAATATGTTTGAGAAATAATTAAATATTAGAGCTTTTAAAATAATAGAATTTCCTGTGTGACCAGAGAAGTTGAGGTCTAAGGCTCAGGACAGGGTCGACTGGAGAAACTTTTTTACAGAACTTGTAAAGCCACAAAGAAGAAGAAGAAAAAGTAAAAATTCTTGTAATCTATTTTGGCATAAATGGTTTAGATCTTAGTTGAATTGTAACAATTTTGAAAGACGTTTTTTGTTTGTATATATAAATATATTTGTTTGTATATGGACGGCGTTAGTGGTTGAGTGGCAACAGCTATTATTGCCACAACGAAAGTCCCGAGTGTGAAAAAAATCACGCTGTCTATGATTTGGTAGAATTCAAGTGACAATGAAAATAGCGATGAACTGGCTTACCTATGACGTGGCATGAGAATCACTATTTAAAAGTTGTTTATTTTAATTGGGTTCAAATAACCTGTTGTGCACAAACATATGGAAAGCAACGGGAAACTATCACATTAAAGGCTCCAAGCAAACCAGCAAAAATGTTACACTTTGCTGCAAACTAATCCATAGGATTGAAATTTTAATAATTATATTATATATAAAGGCAACCATTATAAATAATCTAATATATACTGTTTTATTATATTACATAATGTAGAACCATCCCTGGAATGATCGCGAGGCGACATGACGCAGTAAACTTACACAGGTTATTGTATGTCTATCGAATAATCAATTCGGAACAGAGTTTATAAATTTGGAGTATGTTGACTAAGGTGTAGATATAGCAGACAGTGGTACCGACCGCCGCAAAAGTGAAGATTTTTTAGTGAAGGGTTCGTACCATGGCGTGACAGCTGAAATCCGATTGTCAAATACCCCCATTCGCTTTGTGAGGTAAGCTCACCCCTATACGTGTACAATACATTGTCATCCACCAGTAATATATTAAAACAAAGTAGCAGAGTAAATAAAGGAAATGAAAACGCAAATGTTACAACAATATATAAAGTCAAGAAAACGCATAAATAATTTCAGGAAAAAGCTTTACTTTTAATAAAAATTCGGCGTAATGTAAACAGAAATTTGTTTAAAAAAAATCAATTTACAATATTGGAGGTCAAAGCGGATTTTAACTAATTTCAAATTGTAGGAAATAATACAAAAAGTGTTCCAACTGTTTTTTTATTATTATTACTTTTATATTAATAATAAAAATACTTGAGCTATTACCAACCGGTTTCCATACACAAAGGTATTTATTTATGTGGTAGTTTTTATTTATTTTGTAATAATTTAATATACATTATAAGTAACTGAGTAGAGAATTTTAAACAATTTATTATTATTTTTTTATTTTATTATATATAATATATGAAGGTAAAGCTATAATATTGATTCTCATGACATGTGATAGGTAGCTAATCTATCACCATTTTTATTTTCTCGTGAATTAAAACCGTCCGGGGACACCATAATAGAGACAGTGTGACAATCTCATTCCAATCGCCGAGAATCGAACCCAGGACTTTCGGGATGGCAGTTAAAGCACTCACCACTCGGCCACGAAGGTCGTCATATATAAATGCAGTTACGTACAATAAATTGCTAAATACATAATAGGGAATAGATTTTTTTACACTAAAGAAGGGTGTGTACAATTTGAAACACGAAACAGCAAGAGAGCAAAAAAGTGTGAAAGTACAATATTTGTCAAAAGTATTTAAAAACAAATTTAATTTTGTTTCCCCGACGAAAAATAAAATAAAAGCAAAACCAGTTGGTTGTTGTGAAAAAAGTGTACTAGAAATGTAATTGTTTTATAAAAAGAATAATCGAAGAATCAAGTCGTATTTTTCAAGCTTTCATGACAATGCTCAGAATGTGAAAGTTCTATTTTATAAGACATGAAACAAGTAGTAACTATGTTGGAAAAACTCGAAGCGTGACGCTAATCTATCGTTGCCACATGATTTCTCTACAAAATATTTTTGCTAACCAAACAAAACTTTTGTTCGACCACACTGATATTGCGGCTATTGAAATAGTTGGTAGACTAATGTTTTCTTAGAAAATAACAGAAAAGTCTGCTAAATTCGTCTGCAATTTATTTATGAATTTCCATTTATTTGGACTAAAAGGGAAGTCAATATATATTGTATTGTATTATACTTAATAACAACGATTATGATTTTGATTTTTTTTAATACAAATAATTGATTTTTACCCATTGCGGGTTAATATTTTTTTAAGGATTAATTATTAAATTATAATAGTATTAAATATTATTAAATTAATCCTTAAAAAATGATTAACCCGCAACGGGTAAAAATCCAGTATTTGTATACAATAAAACAATTTCTATAAAAACTGGTACAAGTTAATAGCATAAAAATTGGAGTTTCACTCCAGGCGTTGTCTAGCAATGTGATAATTGCGTAAAAGCCTTTCACATTGTATTAATAAAGATTTTCTGCTTAATGCTTACAAATTATCTTAATAGATGGCGATAGTGTACATGTCCCAGCCAAAAGTTTCGAGTTTCAAGTTAAGATTATCGTTGTTCTCATTTCATTAAATGCAGCTAGTGCATCTTCCATTCTGCATGTTATTTCAATGCCCAGTTAAGCGCCAACTTATTACATGAACTAATTTGGTCATGTCATATTTTTCTCGTCTTTCTCGACTCCGTACTTCATTCTTATCGATAATGTATACTATCTAATCAAATCTTTCAATTTTCATTCTTGCGTTAGATATAGCAACACTAACGCAGTGATACACTGATAGTTTTCTAATAATCCTTTTTTCCATTTTACATTATTTCCTGTTCTGTTAGTTCCAAGATTCACTTCAAAAAGTGAATAATAAAAATTGTGATACATAACAGTGTTTAAATTTTTACAGTTAATAATGTGGTAGTATCATTGTGTTTTGGCCAAAACAATTGACTATTTTTTAATTATTTAATATGCAGTTTTAAAATGAACAAGCTTTCATATTTGTTGGTTTGACCTTTGAATTTACTTCTAAGCCATTCATTATACTTTAATCCTTCTTTTTCGAGCCCATAGCTTCTGTTTTATAAATAAGGATGGTATATTAAAGTAATAAAAAAAAAATAACTAACTAACCATCACGCCGTCTCCCCGAAGGGGTAGGCAGAAATAATGGACTGTAACACTTTTCTTTTCATGCACGCGCATCGATTTCTCTGACTCCTCACATGGCCGACATTCAATATTTGATTTATTTGATCGTGTCACGTTTTCCTCGGTCTTCCTCCATTTCTGGTTCCATTTACATCGTTAACATATAATTTTTTACCATTCTTTCTTCATTCATTCTTTACATATGTCCAAACCATCTTAATGATCCTTTCATTATTTTGTTCATAACACCATTATTCGCACCGCATTCACTTCTTATATTTTCATTCGACACTCTATCATACACAGAGTATCCACACATTTGTCTAAGAGATCTCATTTCTACTGCATTTATTCTACTTTCATCCTTCTTTTGCCAGTTCCATGCTTCGCTTCCATACATAAGGGTCGGTAGAAGAACACCATTGTGCACTGCCACGGTTTTTGTTTGCGATGACAACTTTAAGTGCACCATTCACTTTGTTGCCTGCCCCAACCCTTCTTAAAGTCATAATGTTCTCAATAAACTAATAAAAACTAAAGTTATAATAATATACTTAGATTTTATGTTTAGTTCCAAATAAAATGTTTCTACACCCAGTAAAAACTTTCCTTGCTTGTAAATAATATGTAATAAAGGTATATTTTCTACGCATTATTTGCTTTAAATATGTCAATACCTAAATAAAAATATACGATTTGATAAGGAAATCGTTTTGGAAAGTTGCGTTTTATTGTTATATCTTTTGCATAGCGTTATTACATTCTGGCATGCCAGGCCTGCGACACTTTGTCGTATTAAACCTTATTTAGTCTATCGCATTAAAATAATGTACGTAAAATAAATACACCGACATAAAATACAATCTTATGGGTCCGCGGCCTGCTTTACAGGCAGTTTTCGTGACGGGGGAATATTAAATTGGCCGATATTCATAAGTTATGAAACCTTTTATTGCTGTTCGGAGGGATGAAGAAATAATGAAATCGCATTTATATTACTATTATAGCGAACACGGGATTGATTCAAATTCGAACATAAACCGATTAAATAGTCATTGTAGAAGTATAATAATAGTGTTTCAGTCAAATTGTTTTGACTGAAACACTATTATTATACTTCAACATTAGTTAGTTAGAAAGTTTCAATCCTGGGATTGGTTTGCAACAATTTCTTCTATTCTTCTCTTCCATTCTTCCCTGTCTTGTGTGGCTCTTTTGAAATCTGCATATGATGAACAGCGCACGTCTACCAACAGGTCCTCCAGGTACTCTCGGCGTGGGCGTCCCCTAGAGTTAGTCCCCTCGGTCATACCCTCCATTATGGCATGCAAGAGGCCTTCTTGTCGTATTACATGGATCGATCCATCTCGCACGCCTTTCGGACAAGGTTCTGAGCAGGTGCCTTTCTCCTTCGATTCTTTGAAGAACCTTCTTATTCGTGATGTGGTCTCTCCAGGAAATTCCTAATAGTCTTATATGACCACATCTCAAGAGCCTCTAGTCTCGGTTTATCTCTTTCGGATAGGCACCATGTCTCGCAGCCGTACATCAAGATACTCCATACATAAGTCTTGATGAGTTCTTCAACATAATTGACTGTTAAATTTACAACACTGTTAAAACATCACAAATTTTTACTAAACACTTTTCGAGAAAGTCGCGACAGCTGTTTCGCTAATCGATGTTGGCATCATCAAGTGTTACAAAAATTACAAACGTTACGACATTCTCAAAAAGCTTTTAATAAAAAAATGATATTGTAATAGTGTTGTAAATTTTAAAGTTATCAAACTGATTAAAATTAAAATTGTAAAACAGAAGCAAATATTTGTTGTTTCTTGAAAATTGATGTAAAACTTTATATTGAATAATTAATACAAATGAAAACGTCTGTTATCTAGGAGTTTTATTATAATTGAAATGTTTGAATGAAGTGTTTCGTTGCAGCACAACAACCTTGAACCTTCAGTTGCAGCACAACAACCCTGTTAAGAGCTACTGCTATTTAAAATACGTTTAGTCAAAATCCACAAATGTTTCTGTCTTCGACCGGTTTCGGCAGCTCGCTGCCATCTTCTGAAGAGTGAGCTGACGAAACCAGTCGAAGACATAAACATTAGCGGAGTTTAACTAAATATACATTTTAAAAAGATTACAAAGAATTTCTACTTCGAAATTTCAAATATTAAAAGAATATTTTTTTAGGTGAATATAATTCTCCTATACGGGATAAAACTAACGGAGATACAAAGTGTTGCAGTTTCCAATTCAGGTAGCGTCATTAGCTTTGAAACCCAAGCATAACATTGTTTTTTCTTTCTGGACAAAACAAACGTCTTTTTGGGATATGTGATATGTGAAAATCTTTAAATACCTTTTTTGGTAACACTGTGCTAATGAGTAATTTTCATGGTTCGGAAGTTTTCAATGTGTCGACATTTCGGGGAAACACATTTTCTTCGCAATCGGCGTTCCATCCCAGTTGAGTTCATTTAATGTCTCGCAGTTTTCCATCGGTAATTAGGCAGGCGAAAGTTTCGTTTTAATTTTTATTACAATACCAAAAGTTAAAGGTGAGCGTTCAGCAAACGGTGGAGGAGCGTGTCTGAGTTAATCAGCGACCAGCTTTTAAGTCATTTAGCGACCGCGGGTGTTTATCTGAGCTTAATAAAGCGTTATGAAGTATAATACTAACCTCGTATGCTCGGAAAAGTAGGTAAAGCTCGCGAGGTTTGGCATCCATGGGCAGGCCGCTCACGAACAGGGTGCGAACCTGAAAAATTTACATTTATTAGCCAAAAATAATAAAATATGTTGACATTTGAAATTTACGCCCAGCCGTAAAGGTTGAGAGTAGGTTACCTATACAGAAAGTGAAAATACCAGCTTATTAGAGTACATATATAATATAATATATAAATATGCTACTACAGGTTAGCGGGTACAGTCAAGTTTTGGTGGAATTAGGAGTATAAATTAACATTTTTTATGAGCGTAACAAAGTTTTAGTAATTTTGCGTTTCCATTTAGAATATGTTTTCAGTTTTTTAATTAAACTTTATACATTCAGCAAAAATCTGTAATATTTCAGGATACGACTTTGTAAAACTTCGCAATTAGGTCGCAAACTAACATTATTTGTAATCTGTGTATATAAATTATTATAAAATATGTATTTACATAACATCTTTATATATTTACATCTCATAGAAAGGTACGGTATTGATTTCACAGGAAAATTTTACTGTAATACATTGATACGATTATTATTTTGGAAATTTCTTAAACCTTGAATCATTAAAAAGTACCAACATTTAATTTTAAATAATCTAGAGATTTTAATTTATCGTCAATATGGAAAAAGTACTATCTTTTTCAGATGTTTTTGGATATGTTTATACAATATTATATATGTTAATATTTAATGTGTTTATACAAGTATATAAAAAATGAACTAGTTTTATTAATTTCATCGGAATCTTGAATTTTCGTTTTATTAAACATGGTTTAAATTTTTTTTATAACGCCAATTATATATAAAAAATATTAATCGCATTTGCCAAAAAAACGCTGTTTGGAACATAGGTCGAAGATAAAAAACAGAGACATGGATATATCAAAGATTCCAGAGAACTGTTTTTTTAGATAGATTTGGCAATTCGTGACACAGTTTGTTATATTAGAGCATGCGTAAGACCAATAATAACATATCAGACCAATGATAAGAACATAGTGTTGAAGCAAGGACAGACACAGTCAGGGCCAAATAAGTTCTGAGGACTTCCGAGATGAAGACACTGAGGCAAGACACATAACAGGCAAGACACTAGTGATCATGTGAGGAATACTAGAATAAGAAAGATATGTGAGGTTGACGATGTTATAAAATGGAGTAGACAAATAGTAAGGGTCATGTCAAAAGAATGGACACCACCAGACTCCCCTATATTGCACTATATAATCAGCCCGTATAATCCAGGACGGGACCCGTCCACGTGAAAGACCTCCTAAAATATGGAAGGATAGCTGTGAATTCACCTCATAGGCAGTGGCGGTACTCCCATAGAAGTCCAGAAGCCCAGCTTGCGCAAGAAATTTTGAATCAAAACCTTTTCAGGCTTACAGAGGTTAGCTATTCCTCTTACATCTGATGGGAACATTGTTGGAAGGTGATTTGGTGGATTGTTGGTTTATGTGCGGCATGATTACTTAGATTTGGAGGTTTTGTTTCAAAATTTCTTACGTAAGCCGGGCTTCTGGACTTCTATGGGAGTACCGCCACTGCTCATAGGAGGAGTAACCCTCTAGAGAACAGACCACATAGTCTACAGAAAGGAAGAAGAATAAGATAAAAATAAACCTAACTTATTTTTAAAATTTCATTAAACTTTAAAGAGCGAATTCTATCATCTTTTAAGTAGAACACGTCTACTCGTGTTGCCCCGGGACCGCCGGTCGCTAATCATACTGTTCAAAATTAACAAGTAGCTTCGTCGGCGAAACTTTTCAACTGCGATGCCCAATTAGTGAGGCTGTGTTTGCTGACGTGAGGGTACCTACCGCTGGTACCTACATGTATCCTATACCTCCGCCGGCTGGAGCGAAGTGCTGTTTGACATTCGCCAGATTATATTATGAATGAAAAGCTGAAATTGTGTTCCACTAATCAAATGGACCCGCGCAAATTCTAGTAGTGGTCAGATGCGAAATCGACACTGCAGTTGCTCTTATATTCAATTAATTAGTTGCAATATCATGCCTGTTTGATGGAATGATTTCAAATAGTAATCAAATTAACAGATTGTTCAAATGTAACGTTACTGCAATAATTAAATAATACGAATGAAAACGTCTGTTTTCTAGAAGTTTATTTATTTTATTATTTTTTTTTTTAAAAGGAACATAGAAGTTCCCGCCACATACCCGAGGCTGTTATAAGGCGTAGGGGCGCTCTTTTATCAGCCTCGCTCGTACACTTCCTGGGCCTGTCCCCGGTCCATCCGGGACTTACATTTAAAGACGGCAACAGCAAGGGGGTGCCAGACCACATTTAATCTACTCCATCCTACTTCAATGCTCCGCTGTACTTTATTGAATAAATAAACATAATATATAATACATGAACATTTTAGGAACATTATATAAAAGATAAAAAGAATGATACACCACAGGAATATACAGCGGGAAGAACAGGAGAGGCAGAGGAGACAAATGCGGGATGGGAAAAAAAAGAAGTTTTATTATATTTTGTGAACGAAATATTTCGCTTATTTAATGCACATTCAAACATTTGATAATGCCTGCCACACTGAAAATAATAGACAGCCACACGTTTCTTTGTTGACATGATTCTCTCGATTTCCTAACATTCATACATCGTGACATGCACGCACGTCAATTTCTCCGACTCCTCACGTGGCCGACATTTAATATTTGATGGATTTGATCATGCCACGTTTTCCTCGATCTTCATTTTCTATTATTTCCATGTGTCCAAACCATGTTAATGACCCTTTCATAATTTTGTACATTACACATTCTTTAGCACTTATCTGAAAAATTAAATATCTAAAGACGAATAATTATTCTTATTATTTTGTAGAATCGCTCTTTACATCATTATAGCATGAGCCAAATCGATATAAAGGGTATAGTTATCATAGTTATTTTCGTGACATGTGATAGGTAGTTAATATATCTCCATTTTATTGTCACTTGAATTCTGCACCAGACCAAAGATAGTGTGACAATCACACTGCTATCGCCCGGAATCGAATCCGGAACCTTAGTGGTTACAGTCAAAATGCTTACCACTCGGCAACGAAGGTCGTCAAATATCTGCCTTTTCAAGATTTTTTCCGAAAAGAAGAAAAATAATGTATGGTCATTAGGGTGTCCCTTATTTTTCAAAGTTTTAATTATACAATGCATAGGCTATTGTTTTATTCATTTGGGCCTAAAACATCCGAAACCAATTTTTTTCCTTATTCGGAACAGTGTAACCCGTGCCGACTTGCGCGTTAAAATGTCCCATACAAATTGCGTCACAGGAGCGGCGCGTTGTCGTTGTTATTATGATTTAGTCTCGATTGTAGGGTAGTAATCACGGATTGTTTTATATTTCGAAGATTTCAATGGAACTAAGAAGCAATTAAAAAAGTATTTTCTTGGTTGGTGAAGTAAATCACCAAATAACAGGTGTAAACAACCATCTAATCATCAAGTTCTCGCAGATCTATTTTTCAACATGCGTGAAGTTAATTTGACTGTTAATGAAAGCGCAAATCTTGTCATTCTGGAGTGCAACATATTCTGAAAAAAGGCTAGAATACCTACCAGAGCTGTTCT
Source organism: Lepidostoma basale (assembly GCA_022606425.2). NCBI lineage: Eukaryota > Metazoa > Arthropoda > Insecta > Trichoptera > Lepidostomatidae > Lepidostoma > Lepidostoma basale. Next base: position 628,155 of record JAHDVF020001081.1, on the reverse strand, counting down.
TAATTATGTTAAGAAGTTAGTGGATCTTCATCAGGTCTGACGAGAACTGCAAAAATAGCAAGAAGATTCAGGACTTGCTTTGGCGCCGCGAAGAGAACTTTCAACTTGAATTAGATAATTTATTCGATATCGCACACGCCTATGCTCTTGAATGTGCTGTGATACGACAGCATTTTATACAGGATGCTTGAAGGGAGCTTATGTGCAAAAACTAGAAAGAGATTTGTTACTCTTTGCTGGCCGCCATCACATATAAAAACTGATGCTCAAAAGTGCGTTTGAATCGCAAAATCGATTGTACGAGATGATTATAGAGAACTCATTGAGCTTGCTATTGTTTTTCTGGGTGGAAGCAATAAAAATAAAATAAAAATCAGACCTGCTGGCCCAATGCATCAAGCACGATGGATGGCAAGAGCTATTTACTCCTTAAAAATACTTTTGCTGCAGTCCCAGTTTAAAATGTGCGCTAAGGACAAACAAACTTTACGAGATGTTTGTTTATTTATTGTGGCAGTTTATGTGAAGCCCTGGCTTGAATGTAGTTTAGCAATAAAAGCTCAGAATCAAGATTTATGTTTTTGAAAGACCTTAAAAGATTACGAAGAAATTGACAATTTCCAAAGCGGCTTTAAACAAGTTCAGTCAACATTTGTGGTACTTGTCAGAGGAAATAGCTATCCTTTTAATTTTTGATGACAACGTTGATGAGCAGACTAAAGGAAACATTGTAGAAAACTTACAAAAATAAAGTTTTGGTGATTCGGGAAAGAAATATGTTCCATCGAAGGAACAGATGTCTGGGTCTCTATATGGTACGTAAGTAGTGTTTAATCTGGTATTTAATTTATAACTTATTTGTTTTATTTATAGGTACTACAAGTATTTGTTATCTTGTTTCATGGAAATCTTTGAGTGATTTTGTTTTTGTCAAGAGTAAAGATTTATTTTCATAACTGGAACTTGATAATAATTTCCTTCAATAAATTGTATCTTCATAGAAAGACAGCGCGACGTTTGTGGGAGTTAAAAAGCTTAAAAGTAGTTAATGACACAGCTGAAAGAGCTGTTAATCTAATGACAGACTTTCATGATTCGGCTACCGCAGATGAAGAACATAAGCAGTTCATATTATGTTGTGTGCAAGAACATAGAAAAATTTACCCAGACTGTAAAAAAATAGACTTTGAAGAGGAAATATCCAAGTAAATAAATATTAATTTGGATCTTTTTTGATAATTACATGAAAAGAATTTTATAAATATGTGTTTTCATCAATATTTATCTAACATAATGGTTTTAAGTGATCATCTACAACTACATTTAAGAGATACTTAAATCACCTATTTTCTAAAACTTTGTGGGCAAGTCGGCACGGGTTAGAATTAACGTAGGAAGTTGAAATTCTGTATTTGGGTAACTAGTAGACTATTAAACACAATTAGGGGGTATGCGTTTCAATAATCCAAAAAAAAATTTTTTTGCCCATATAAGGGACACCCTAATGGTCATATATGATAGTGTCATATGAAATCCCCTCCGGACACCGCCCACCTGGAAGAGCGCCTAAGAGATGGAGGAACAGCTGGATCTCATCATCCGACGAGATATGATTTCTGTGTCACAGATCGTCAGATCTATTCAAAGAAGAAGAAGAAGAAGAAGAAGTCAAATGTAAATATAAAAAGTGTGACATTCCTAATAAGATGACATGTCTACAGAAAATATATAATATGAGTATTCTTAGGAAATATATTATGCCAGGAGCACAGAAATATCGATTCATTCCATTATTTGTTGTTGTGTAAGTGTATTAATATTTTTTCATTAACCCCCGAAGTCACAATGTTTATACCATCACTCCCCGGTGACACTCATGATTGATCGTAATAATCTCTCCCGCCCTCAGCCCAGCCCGAACCCCCGTCCGCCGAGAGTGTTAAGTGGAAAACTGAATTATCGTTTTCCGATATGGTACAAGAGTTTTATCATACATTTCTGTAACATTAATCAAGAGCTATCGGACGCGATCCTCTATACTCCTACTACCCCCCAACAGATAAAGAAGTCTTTCTACGTATGTCTTTTGTATCCAACGGGTTACGGCGAGGTGTGGCATACACCGATATAATAAAACTTGTATAGACACTTTACTAGGATTTTCTTCTTTATTTGCTTTCACTTTGTGTTGTGGATTCATATTTGAATAAATATAACTACACTTGGTATTAGAACACTTTATTTCACTTAACACAGACATATTTCGGTTTGAATATAACCTTTATCAATGTACACAATTTTAAAGGATTTTTAATAAAAATTGTGCACATTGATAAAGGTCTGTGTTAAGTGAAATATAGTGTTGTAATTATATTTATTCAAATACATAAGTAGGAGCTTTTAATATGTAAACTTGTCATATCACGAAAAGTTTTTATACTAAAGAGATTTTTAGATAAAATATTTAACATAAATATAAACAAAAAAACTATAAAAAAATAAATAAACTTTGCGTATTGAGGTAGTATGTTTACAATAGATAGGAGATTGAAAAGGGATATTAAAGGAAGGGTTGGGGCAGGCAACAAAGTGAATAGTGCACTTAAAGTTGTCAACGTAAACAAAAGCCTATCCAAAAAGTCTAAAATTGCAGTGCACAATGGTGTTCTTGTACCGACCCTTATTTATGGAAGTGAAGCATGGAACTGACAATGAAAGAGAATAAATGCAGAAGAATGAAAGTAGAATAAATGCAGTAGAAAAATCTGTGTATGATAGAGTGTCAAATGAAATTATAAGAAGTGAATGCAGGGTGATTGAAAGTGTTATGAACTATGAATTTATGGAAATAATGAATGAAGAATAATAAATAATATAAGTTAACTATGTAAATGGAACTAGAGGAAGACCGATGAAAACTTGGCACGATCACATAAATCAAGTATTTAATGTCGGTTACGTAAGGAGTAGGAGAAATCGACGTTTGTGCATGACACGATGTACGTTGAGGAATCGAGAAAAATATGCCAGGAAAGAAAAGTGTGGCAGTCCATTCTTTCTGCCTTTCCCTTCTTGGAGACGGCGTGATGGTTAGTTAGTTAAAAATAAAATCAAGATAGAGCATTGTTTTATTCTTTCAGTTTTGCAGAATAACTTTTTTAAGGTACAAAAACATTTCGGAGAGGTAATAATGTATGTTTTTTTTTAAATTAATTTATTTTTGTATAAATCAACAACAACTTACGTAATATAACAATGAATAATCACAAGAAAACTTAATTCTCATTTTTTTCAAATATTTTTCTTTAAATTGAAATTTCATATGACGTTTTATGTACAATTATTTTTTTCAGAAGGATGAAGCGTTTTTTTCTTTAAGCGTTTAAATTTCGAGTTGAAGATTTTGTCAAGTGTTATAAAGTTTGTGTATTATTTCATAAAAAAATCGTCATCATTGAATTCTACAGCGTTAACGACATAAGTTTTTTAATTATTAAATAATTATAAAATATTTAAACTTGATTGGAAGAAAAAAAGCTTCCATTTTTAAAAACTTTTACGGTAAGGCTCCGCGTGGTTATTGCTTTATGATGAAGTAAGTAATACAAAACCGTTTTTATTCGAATAAGGAACAGACTGACGTCCCGAGCCGAAAGTTTGGATCTTCCAATGGGAGAAAACAAAAGAACACTTAAATGCGACTGAACATCTGCCCCTTATTGGCAAACTATGGCGGGGAATAACGGCGGATAAAATTTGGCGGGAAAGGGCAGAAAAGTTTCCACGGATTCGTTATGAGATAGGCATCTTAATGAAGCGGTTGACTTGAACCTCCCTGCGAAACAACATTACATTGGAGATAACTAGGCCATACACTACTGGAAAGTTAACGGGATAATTACCACGTGCAAGCTCGAATCAAATAGATGTACATAGAGCTGGTGTATCAGCAATAGCAAATATAGTCCAGACACGTAAATAAATAAGTGTCGTGAATTATTTTTAAGAGAGGTGTAAACATATTTCGGAAATAGTGTTAGCTTAATTGTAAAATGAAATTTTATTAGATTAAGAAAATACATAAATGATCAGATTAAACATCTACAATGTGTATGAACTTCTAAGGTTGCCGCCAAATGCATGCTGGTGATACTTGATAAAGCGATATTTACAAATTAAGGAATTAAAAAATAAAATTAATCATTTTATCACTAAGTATTAACAGATTTATTTAAATAAGTAGGGTCAACCGGTTTCACTCTGTAGCCTTTTCCTCAGCCCTGAGAGAGCTTGCTAAAGAGTGAAACCGGTTAGCCATAGTTACTCAAATAAAGTGGTTTATACTAAGTGATTAAGTATTTAATCTAATTTATAATTTGTGTATAGTCCTAAGGAAGCTCGCTACAGAGTGAAACCGGAAGGCCCTAGTTACTCAAATAAAGTGGTTGATACTAAGTGATAAAGTGTTTAATTACATTTTTTAAATACGTCAAACCACCAAGTAATGACTTCGTATCAAAGTTTAAAGGTATTAAGTTTAACCTTAAATTTTATGCGATTTGTACGAGGTTGATTAGGCTTTATTTTAAAAGACTGATTAAAACAATTTTAACATGCTATAGTTGATTCCTAATTGAATGATTGGTTTTATTCCCGCAGTGCATGGCCTGATATTTTGCCAGAGATATAATGAAACAGACGTAATCGGCTACTCCCCCAAATGTTCGTGACTTTTAATTAATCTAAAAATGGTGAAATGTTTTTCATAACAAATTTTGGCGAATAATATTTGACATCGTCACGCAATGTTCATAAAATAATGGCAACTCATATACTCCGGGTTATATCTCAAGGGTCATAATGTTTAAATATGAATTAAAATATTATATTACATTGTAAAGGAAAATTATCAGCTTTTCATTACGGGAATTTATTTTTTGTTGTAAGTATTGAAAATAAAACATTTTCATATATTTTAAACTTATTTATAAAATTATTATGAATAAAATGCCAGAATACCTGCCTGAATTTGTTTTCTGGAAGAAGTTTATATTTACAACAAAAGCTTTTATGAGTAAGGCTCTTTGTCGGATCAAAAGTAAAAACCTCCACTTCAGGATTAAAAGTTAAAATGTACGTTTTATTTTAGAAAAAGTAAAAAAAAATGTAATTATAATATCATAAATCGAATGCGATTAATTCACAATATTATAAAGTAAAAGTTTTCAAACTTTGTAAATAATTTGATTTGCAAGGCAATATATTAATGTAAACTTTGTGATTCCGAACACATTTTGGTCCCCTTCTAAACTTTGTTGTAGGTGCTTATCGCTGTATCATTAATTATGTCCAAATTCAAAATCTGGTGTAAAATAAATAAGCGCTTTAATGAAATTTCTCGTAAACACAGAGATCTGAAAATTAAGCCTATCGAATTGCTATCATTTACCATTGTTATTAACTCACCGTAAAAATAAAGTAACGCCTTGTTCATATGCAATAAATCAGCATAAGTGTACATTGAATTGTGTATAATGCGTTATTTTGTGATGAAAAAGTTTATTTTCCATTATGTAAAACTGCCATGACAAAGCTCACCAAGATATGGCAAGACAAAAATAATATCCGACAATATCAAGATGAAACTGGTTTAAACCCTTGTTTTCATCATATAACTTTATGGTTGCGATACATACTTATAAATACTATTAAGTTTTAATTGAAAAAAATATAAACCCATTTTTTGTAATAAACAGAATTTTAAAACTAGCCACAGAGCAAAATTAATTTTCTTAAACAAGATCTTTCACAAGTTTCCCCCGATTGTCTGTGAATACTGAAATAGTAATTTCGTTTTAATTTTCCAAACCACAGCTTCTAGTGTTGAATGTATCGCGGAAGAACAAAGCCTATTTCACCGTTTAATTAATTTTACAAAGAACAAAGGATGAACTTCTGTTAACGAAGTGCATTTGCTGCATCTGACCGCAGCTCCTGCAAATATTTTGTTATTCTACGTAAAGCAAATTAAGGTTTGTACCGAGTTATATTTGTTTACTAATTACTAAATCCCAGTGCACTTATCATATTCTATTAGTATCAGGTTTTAGAGAGCATTACATTTTATGTATTAAGTAATTTTCAAGTAATTATATTTGAATTGGATTAGGAGGGTATTTCCCCCCTCCCTCTTATATAAACCCATTGTCTGCGGGATGGGTATAAATACCCGTTTATTGGACTGGTGGCGGCCGGCGGAAAGGGTATAAATACCTCTTTCGAGGACTTGGCCAAAACTGCTAAAATTGTATATTTTACACAATTTTAATGACATATTTTGAACACATTTTAAAGAAAACATAATATTAAATATAATAATTGTATTTCAATTTCAAGCAAAGCGTATAAATAAGCGCGTAAATCTACTCGCAGAAAAAGTTTTAAAATGAACGTACTTTCAACTCTGGATGGTTTATCTTTTAAAGTCTTTGATCTCTTTCAAATGTAGAAAGTATCTATACCCATTAAGCGATTTTTTTTCGTTTTTGTCGATTCATAGAAAAGGGGGAATTAACAGTTGCATTGAAATACTATGAAAGAAAACATAATGCTACAATAGGGATATAAAATTCATCTTCGCCGTGAAACACGTCTGCTTTGAGAATTTCAACATTTGGCGGCTTTCATAGCGGGCGGAGCGTGAACAGTGGCTTAAAAATTAAACTTTAGCCGGGAATTAAGACAAAAGGAAAAAATACCAAAGACCGAATCATCGCTACTCTGCGGCGCGGAGATAAAGGCACAGACGGAAGCGGGGAAATGCGACAATGAAAGCCCCCCATAAATAATTAACCGTAATGAATAATTTCACGTGACATTTAGAGGATCGGTTAGAGGGTCTGCAAGATGGCGGTATGGGAAACTAAACGGCAGACAAGTGTTAAGATAATTTATTGCTTCCCCCGTTATAATAAAAGAAACGATGGGTAACGGTATGAAAAACAATTAAATACCCTTTACAAAGTCTGTTCTCGTCTGTTTCTCCAATTTCAAAATATGTTATTTATTGCATAAGTTTGTAAAATCAATTCCGGTCAATATTGTTCCACAGTATCTTTAGTTATTCCCATAATTCCGGCTTCTGGCTCCGACCGTTCGCTGGACAGACGAATCAAATAAATTAGTAATGGAAAACGCTAACGTTGCCTCCTAAATTACAGCGGACGGTTGCATACTCGATCGGGAAATTGGTAATAAATTCTGCTATTGGTACGTTCGCAGTAGCTAGTCCGTAGATGGCCGAGGAAACCATAGACAAACGCGACAGTGGCGCCAGTTATTTCGCCGCTATCGTCGATAAAGTTAAATACAGCAATCATGAATGCCGTGCGTGCTGGACTGCCTAATGGCCGAGTTGCCGACAGTAAAAATTTCAGTGAAATATGGCGGGGTGTAAATAGGGAAAAGACTTCAATGTTTTAGAGTTTTACGCTTTTAGAATGCACGTCCCTTTCTAGGGAGTGGTTGAATATTTTACGACATAGCTCTTGGTGGATACAACGTAAGTGCCCTGGTGCGTGACTTGCAGCGAGGAAACTCAAAATGGCCGCTGCTTATCAACGGCCAGAAGTCATTAGGGAAATTGTTTGAACATCGAACCGCCGATTCCACGAAATCCTGTTAACAAACTCCTCTTTGCGCAGAAAAAACTGAATTGAATTTAACTTTCTCAAACTTCTGATGAATATTTAAGGAATTTGTGAATGGATTAATTAAACTTTTAAAATTTACTCCGATTTTTTACTTAATTTAAATAAGTGATTGATTAATTGATTAGCTTATGTAAAATCTGAGAAAAAGTAATAAAATATATCATTTTCAAATCACGTTTTACTCAAAGTAGAAACTTATGAATGAATACATTCCCAAAGTGAATAATGATTTAAAAAAATATCTTTTAATGTACATTTAGTTTCATTTCACTTGATTTTTAACATCGATCGGTTTCGGCAGCTCGCTGCTATTTTCTGTTTCATCACCAGAAGAAGAATTAAATTAATATGTAATATAAAGTTTTTTTTAATGAACTTCTACCAAAAACGTCTAATTAATAATATAAATATTCATAATATAAGAAAGGAGTTATTAAAGAAGGGCTCATGTAAATTAAAACACATCAGAGTTAATCGATCATTGACATATTGTTAAAAGTTAAAATACATTGTCAGCCGCTTGATGTTTTAATATTGATTTATTGAAAGTATACGTTAATGATGTAAATGGGGTACGAAGTCGAGGCAGACCGAGGAAAACATGGCATGATCAAATTAATCAAATTTTAAAGGTTGGTCATGTGAGAAGTCGGAGGAATCGACGTGCGTGTATGACTCGTTGTATGAATGTGGAGGAAGCTAGAGAGGTTTCCCAGGATAGGGTAGTGTGGCGGTTTATTCTCTCTGCCTACCCCTGTGGTGAAACGGCGTGATGGTTTGTATGTATGTATGTATGATAATATTAATTTATCAAGAGAATGGAAATCTGCTCATACATGGTAAGTGAGATTCAAAATACTATTTATTGTCTCCTGAATAATGATATTAAACTCCGTATTAAATAAATAATACGAATGAAAATGTCTTATTATAATTTGTGAAGTGATATGTGTCGCCTTTCTAAGACATTTTATTTTGCCTTAGAAAGGCGAAACAGTCATTCTCAAATATAATAAAACTTCTAGAAAACGTTTTCATTCGTATTGATTACAAAATACTGTTATTATTTGGAATAACTTGGAGCGTCTGCAAAGTTTAAGAGCTTTCTTTAATTTGAATACTAAATATATTATTTTAATCAAAGTTAAACATGATCCATCAGCAGACGCTGGTTGGCGGAGAACCGGATTGATTTGTTGTCCTAGCACGGGAGACATCTGGATGGGACGCCGAAAGTTGGCCAATTATAATTCTATCTAAATGCAAATGAAGGGATGATGTTTTAACAATCTAGTCGGGGAAGTAAAGTGACGAACCCACCCGTCTTGTAAACCGAGAACCTTAAACTCTTCAAAGTATTTCGCGGTTTGGGACACTTGTAAGTTTTCTAGTGGAAATTCGGATACTCATGCTTCTACAGGAGGGCTGGTGTTTTAAGCTATATATTTTATCAGGTTTGCAAATACACGTTTTTGCACAGAACTTTATATATAATTAGATGAATGTTTTTTATTGTCGGTGTTGCTGGGTACTTGGACCAGGTATTCTTCAGTGTAGGCGCATCAGTCAGTCTAATACGAATGAAAATGTCGGTTTTCTAGAACATTTATTATATTTTATGTGAATGACATATTTCGCATGTTTGAGCATTATCAAATGCCTGTCTAAGAAATTTGATAATGCTTTAGACAGGCGAAACATGTCATTCACGTAAAATTTAATAAAACTTCTAGAAAACAGACGTTTCAATTCGTATTAATTAAGTACAATATCTTCGATTTGATCTACATGATCCCAATACCATAAACAATTGATGTTTCCTCGTATATATCGCACGCTTAATAGAACACTCACTTAATTAAAAAAATCAAGTTTTGCTCAATCTGACATGAGTCGATGTTTTAACAAAAACAGTCGAAAAACTCGTACGAATGGATAGCGTTAACATTGTGAACGATTATCGTACGTACGAATGGTAGCGTTAACATTGTGAAAAATAGATGGATAGGGTTAACACAAGCCTCTGTCTAATGTTAATTCAATTATGACCTAAACCATAATCGGTCAGTTTACTACTGAGCGTGCGATATGTCATCTATTCTCATAATTCGAATCTATTTCTAGTCATCCTGTGCGGAAAGTCCGTCGATGTGGAGGTTTGACATTTTGCCGTTGGATTCATTTGTCTTTTTGCGCGACACTGCCGTCTCCCGCGCTTGTAAGGAGCCGTGTGACGTTTCATGGAACAATAAACTGAGAAAGTTTCACGACGAAAAAGGTTTCGGCAAAAATTTACTTGGGCAATAAAATTTAGACCAGAAGAAAGTCACGAACGACGGCCATTATTATAAGACTAAAATTCACGGTGCGGTTACACAACATGATGAATGTGTTTTTAGTTACGAGGAGTAGGGGGGGAAATGAAGAATGGATTCTCTACGAAGAGATATTAAGTTTTTGGACAGTTTCATGATGTCACAAGTTACTAAGAAGACTCAATCATTCAATAGCAGAGATGAACATATTCTACGATCTAAAACTTTGCTACGAATAAAACAACTTTAATAGTTTTATCATATATATTATATAATAAATAAAAGTTACTTAAAAACAGTAATGTTGATTATTTTAAATAATATAAAGGGAAAAGTCAATAGTTAAATACTTCATTCTAAATTATAGGATCAAATATAGTGTCAACATTTAGTATTGGTATAAGTTATAATGTGTTAATTTTTACTAAGCAATTATTTAAAACATTCACGTCGGTTATTACAATTTTTTGGTAGAAATATATAAACATCTTCGCTAGTTTCAATCCAATGGATTGGTTAGCAGCAAAGTGTAACATTTCTTTTGCTGGTTCTTGGGATGCCATTTGGGCCTTTAATGTGGTAGTTTCCCGTTGCTTTCCATATAAACATATTGTTGTGATAAAATTAAATATACTTTTAAAGTTATGCGTTTACCATAACGATATTCTTGTAGAGTGAACATATTGACCGAAGAATTCAGTTGGGTTGGACGGCCTTTGGAAAATTACGTCATGTTCTCACCACTAAAATACCACAATGCCTCAAGACTAAAGTCTTCAACCAGTGCGTCTTGCCAGTCATGACGTACAGAGCCGAGACGTGGACACTGACGAAAGTTCTAGTCTACAGATTCCAAGTCGCCCAACGCGCCATGGAAAGAGCAATGCTTGGAATAACCTTGAGGGACAGATTTAGAAACGAATTTATTCGTCAACAAACCAAGGTGACTGAAGTGGCTCTGAGGATGGGCGGGTTGAAGTGGCGATGGGCTGGCCATATCTGTCGGAGAACCGACGGCCGATGGGGGAGACGGGTTCTGGAGTGGACACCGCGTACAGTATTCCGCAGAGTTGGACGTCCCCCTGCCCGCTGGACCGACGATCTGAAGGGGATTACTGGACCTGGATGGATGGGAGCGGCAATGGATAGGGAGCGGTGGCGTGCTTTGGGAGAGGTCTACATTCAGCAGTGGACGACAGACGGCTGATGATGATGATGATGAACATAATATCAATCCTAAAAAAAACTGCTTTACGAAAACGTAATTTTCATATTACTCCAAGAGGCATTTATTGTTTTAGTGATTAAAAAGTAATTCGACTTTGGTCATTTTGTGGCGAACAATATCTGTTGTATTTTAAATAATACATAAAAAACGTGTAAAAATATCTGAACGTATAGTATTAAACCATGATCTACAAAGTAGAACAATTTCGACATACAGTTTTTCTGCAACATAAATAAACCACGAATCCAAACTCTTGACTTTCTATCATTTACCAGTTACAGCGGAATTCCGTCTGCGGGAGCCGTGTACTAGAAATGTACGGGGTGGAAGCTACAGGGTACGGAGCCTGTCAATGTTTTACACGTAAAATACGAGCCGGTTTCCCTCACTACGGCCGGGAAACAGAGTGCCGACAAAGTTGTTTCTGTAAATATTTTAGTGAAAACGGCTATGCTAGCGCCGGCCGTGTCTTATACCCTCCTCCCCAGATATATCCTACCGCCGCGGAAGTTGTTTACTGCAGTAACCACGGACGGGCTGTGACGGGCTGGAAAAACGAAACGATCCCATGCCAGGAGATAACTTAATAGGACAACGTGTGACGGTGGATAGTCGAATTGAACGTGTTTGTTCTGCACGGGAATCAAAATTATTTAAAAAAAGATGTTATTTGAAATTTCACGCTAGAAGTACATTGCAAATTCACGACCTTCGTGTTCCAATGGCAGCGTCATTGTCAAAATGTCTTTGGTCTGATGTAGAATTCACGTGACAATAAAATGGCGAAGCATTACCTATCTATAACATGTCACGAGAATCAACCAACTAACTAACTAACCATCACGCCGTCTCTCCAAAGGGGTAGGCAGAAAGAATATACTGCCACACTTTTCTTTCTTGGCATATATCTCACGCTTCCACAACATTCATACATCGTGCCTTGCACGCGCGTCGGACTCCTCACATGACTGACATTCTATATTTGCTTTATTTGATCGTGCCACATTTTCCTCGGTCTTCCTCTATTAATGGTTCCATTTACATCGTTAACTTATCTTTTTTTACTATTCTTTCTTCATTCATTCTTTCCATATGTCCAAACCATCTAAATGATCCTTTCATTATTTTCTTCATAACACCATTATTCATCATTTACCTTTTAAATTGATTTGGCTTACGTTGTAACGATGTAAAATTGCGATTTAACAAAATATAATTAAAATAATGAATAATGAAAAATAAAATGCTGTAATTTTTTTCAAATATATAAATAGTTAAATTTCAATTACGGATATGGCTTCGACCGATTTCGGCAGCTCGCTGCCATCTTGTGGGATCCAGTATTCAGTATTTTCATAATTTAAAATTATTTTAATACCCAATGAGAAAAAATATATTATATGAAAAATGTATGACCTTTTCTAAAATACCAAAAATATGTAACCTGACTGTAAAAAAACAAATACATAGAAGGAGGCAGTACCTTCAAATATCTAGGCTCAAATAGATCTGGTTGGAGGAGTTGATTTATGTGAAGAAAAACAAGCCTTCAAAAAGGCAGGTGCAATCTCTTGTACACTGAAATTCACAATATGTTAAATAAATAGATATTGCCATTGAGAGTGAGATGAGAATTAATATCTTTTTCACAGATATTAAATAATGAATAAAAAGTATTACAGCATTATTATTGAGTAAATAAATAGTTGGTATACAACCTTCAAAACACGGGTATATATATTGTAGTTTGAGAATGCCCTCGCAAAGCGAAAACAAATTGTAACGTGTATTTATATATTTTTATATATAATGTAAATAAAAAAATACTTTAGAACCGATAAAGCCATCGCGTTCTCATTATAAATTAAGTATTTGTAAGTTGAATAAAAGCGTTTAAATTCATAAATAAATTGTATTAGGTTATCAAAAAGTAAGCTTAATATTTGAAGAGTGGAGGCAGCCAGTCACGATAATTATTTCTATGCTGGAGCACGTGTAAGTGCAAGGGTAGTCACGAAGTAAAGTATGGGGTAGATGAGGATGAAACAAGCTCTCGGGAACTGGCAATGAGAACAAAAACCGCAGAAGTGGGAGTGGGGGAGAAAAATGGGATCGCGCTAAAAGAAGGCTCGACGATCTCTAAAACAGGAGACAGAAGGAGAAGTTGCTATTACGGAGAGAAAGGAGGAAGATGTACTCTCGGTGGCATCTGACGACGTACTGGCTGAGTGGCACATTCATTTTATGCACGAGTCTGTCTCATACGTACTCGTATATACGGCACATGTGAATTCCTAAACTGTCTGAGGTACTATAGGGTCTTACTAATATCATACAAACATAGTATGATACTTGCACTTGGATAATATAACACTGTGTTAATTAAAATCACAGATAAGTCGCGTGTAACAAATTGTTAGATTTAATGCCTTCTAAATTAATGTAGACGAATATAAAATTCCCAATTAAATTTTATTCTGAGACTATTAAACAGTTAGAAGTATATTATATAATAATTTGTTTATTTTACGAGAAATAATGCTTTATCACATCTTAAATACATACAGTAAACTATTAAAAATCCCGTGTTTTATCTGGACAAACTAAAAAGTTGCCGTGAATAAAAAAAAAGACGGTGTTCAAAATATGTTTGTGAGGAAAAAATCTCTTGGTGGGTGTGTGCACCGCCTTTGGCCTTTCTAAAGCATTATCAAATGTAACCATTTAATAATGCTTTAGAAAGGCGAAACATATCATTACTATAAACTATAATAAAATAGACAATTTCATTTATGTAAATTATTTAATTTGGAGTTTCACACAATTCTTCAAAAAACAATAAATATATTGGTTTTTTGTATTAAACTTTCATTATTTTCATAAGTTGAAAGAGTCATTTAGTATCAAAGATAGTAACTTGCTATACGCAGAATAGTTTTTACTAAGCAGATTACTGTTTTTGATACAAAACGACTCGTACACTCGCAGGTACCATTTTTCAAGTCGAAATAAAAAAGATGCCTCGTGCAATATTAAGGATTTACACAGGCCTAGTTATGTATGTTAGAAGATGTAGGAAAGACGCTTCCGAAAAGAGTTGACGTAGAAACACATTGTTTCAAACAAATTAATGTGTTCCTTCTTTTGACACGCCCGAAACACAATTTCAATAAAATAAAAGCGTTCGCGTTTTCTTTTGTCATCCTCTAAAATATTTAAGATTTCCCCGGATTCCTAGCGACAAAGGGTTTATTTCTTTAGACTTATTTGTTTGTATGCGAGAATTTAAATACGATTTGAATAAATAACACATATCGGGAAAACATTAGGTGAAACGAAGAAAAATTCTCGGGCAGGTAATGTATTACGAAGATTTAGAGCGTGCAGGTGGAATGAAAAAAAAAAACATTTTCTCTTTGACTCGGACTCAAAGGGATGAAAAATGCTCTATAACAGGGGGAGATATTCGGGAGGGGCTGGGGCGCGCGGAATAATGTATGAATGGGATCTTCCGTCCTACTTGAACTTTGGGTTATGAGAGGACGAAGGAGAAATGATGTCAATCTCAGGAAGCAGCGCCGTGGATTGATAACGCTGTTATTGAAAATGCCCCCAACTTAAACCAAACACGAAACTTTGTAGTGGAACCCTAAACATTTATATGAACGACGAAGATATTTCATAATATCCAAATCTATGAAAAAACGCAGGAGGATATTTTTATTTATTTGAAATGGCTTTAAATATCACATTAAAAATGTAGGTACATAAATATGTAAAATATTATTATCACTGTCACCAAGAACCTGTATGCGTTAAGATAGGCTGGCTTTAGGAAGGCCTAGACAGCGCCTAATGGATAATTGCATGATCTGACTAGATTGGGCGAGACGTCGTGGAAGCTAGATATGTCACAGGAAGAAGGTGACGAATAATATTATTTAAAACATGACATACTTTTTCTTATGTAAAATAAAAAAATAAAAAATATATTAAAAAAATAAATATTTAATGTCGGTCACGTGAGGAGTCGGGTAAATCGACGTGCGTGCATGACACGATGATGAGGAAGCGAGAGGAGTGTGTTAGGGAAGAACAGTGTGGTAGTCCATTCTTTCTGCCTACATCTTCAGGGAGTCGGCGTTTGTAAGTTAGTAAGTTAGTTGAAAAACGAAATACTAGTACATAAATCAAATCAAACAAATCAGTTTATTTCATCAACAAACATTACAAAATTCATTTTAAAGGCATCTATTGAGAACAGGTAAAATAATATATTGTGTATAGTATACTACCAGAAATGCATGAGAGATGGTTCAACATTAGGAAGACAGGATATTCTCCAGAATTAAGAGTATTTGCCTTCTGAATCTACTTTTACTAATATGAAAGACGTCGATCTCCGACATACATATTTTGTTAGAGCTAATATCTCAATTATAAGATTTTTTTTTTGTGTAAGCGTTAGGAAAAATGTGCGGAATTTGAGATAATGTTTGTAAAATTGTGAAACTTTTAATGTAACCAAATAAATATAAAACCGGTTTACATTGTATTGGGGAGGCGATGAAGGCAATTTTATTTTATTTGCACCTATTCTTGTGGTTGTACGCAGGGGTGACTATGCACAATAATTCATCATCTTGTCGTTAAACTGATGAACATGATGTGTTTTAAAAAAAGAAAAATCTGATTGTTTTTAAATTGTTAAATTAAATAACTTTGTTTTTTGTATCACAATTGTATTTTATTTTACGCGACAGCTGTTTCACCTACCAATGTTGACATCATCAGGTGTTATGAATACAATAATATTATTGTAACACCTGATGATATCAACATAGGTTGGTGAAACAGCTGTCGCGTAAAATAAAATACAATTGTGATACAAAAAACAAAGTTATTTAATTTAACAGTTTAAAATATTAAAGTATCATAGTGTTTAGGCCAAAACAATGCACTATTTAATTGTTTTTAGTTAAGACAGCGGTTCTTAAACATTTTTGGCGACGGAATCCATTTGAATTTATAAATATTTCATGGAGCCCTAAATTAAGCAAAGCCTGGTGCTATGTTCATATTTAATTATAATCATTTAATGACACATTGCAAGGAGAAAGATTGGTAACCTGAAAAAAATATTGTCACTGGAAGTGTGTGAGGCAAAAGAAGTAGAGGCAGATCTCCTGAGCGGTGGTGTGACCAGATTAAGGATATGACCGGGGGAACTTCTGGCAGTGTGGATTGCGGAGAATAGAGAGGATTGGAGGAGATTTGTTACAGCCACGAGCAGTTCCATTGATCACGACCCTTGGTGATGTGGAAACGAAGAATAATAAAAGGAAAAAAAAAATACGCACATTATAATCACATGATAAAGTGTAAATTATTAAGAAAAGTGTTTTACATTGAATGATAGTTTAGATTCACAATTAATTCTAAAAAATCATTGGTTAGCTACCAATTTAGATGAATCACGTTTTGATTAATGCAAATTGAAATCGCGTGTTTGCTGAGTGATTTAAATATCCATTTGAGCCAAAACCCCCCTCGGTCGAGCGGGTGAGCCATTTCAATTAATCATACCCCATCAACTCATGCAGAGGTAACGTGAAGTCAATGAATTGGGGAATCGGTAACAAATAAATACAGAACGATGATTTTATGGAAAATTCCGACAGTAACCGCAACACGCATTGTGCACGAAAAAAACTCATAGGGGAATATTTCCCATTATCATACATAATATCAAACAATTTTCAATTAAAAAGACTGATTCGTGTAAACATAGATGTAGAAAACAAAAATACAATTCAATATTTTTCTGAAATCTTGTAGCTTGTTATTGAAAATTATTGATGGAATTTAATTGTAAATAATAAACAAAAACTGTTTTTATAAAACATATTAAGGTTTTTTCCATCTGTTATACTAATCCCGACCAGCTTTGGCAGGACGTTACATAAACTATTCAGAACCAAGGGAACAATTAGAAAAAAAATCCATTTTACACACTTAAGAATTATTACTCTTAATTTTATTCTTATTATTTTTATTATATTAATATATATTGTACAATACTTAATAAAAACATCTTTTTAATTTATTATCGTATCATTTAATATTTAATTTCATACCAACCATGAATATTTGGATTCAAAAAATCTTTTCATACTTAACTAATTAACTAACCATCACGCTGTCACCCCGAAAGGGTAGGAAGAAAGAATGGACTGTCACACATTTCTTTCCCGACATATTTCTCTCGCTTTCTCAACATTCATACATCGTGTCATGCACACGACATTTGTGCTCGAATTGCAGTGTGATAGTCAAAATGTCTTTGGTCTGGTGTAGAATTTACGCGACAATAAAATGACAATGGATTAACTACCTATCACTATTAATTAACTACATATCGGGGTAGGCAGAAAGAATGGACTGCCATACTTTTCTTTCCTCGTGTCAAGCACGCGCGTCGATTTCTCTGACTCCTCACACGACACGTTTTCCTCGGTCTTCCTCTATTTTTAGTTCAATTTACATCGCTAAAATATTTTTTTTAACCATTCTTTCATCATTCATTCTTTCCATGTGTTCAAACTTTTCATACTTTGATACAAAGCTGGTAGAATGTTTTTTGTACGTGAAATTTAAAATGACCTAAATATTTAGAAGTGTAAGATTTAAAAATGTTATAAATTGAAACATATTTTTATTAATGAATAAATGAAATTATGACCTAGTACATTCTACATAACGAAGAGATTATATACTTATATCTAATATTTAATGATCCTTTAAAGAACTTTCTGGCGAATTTTGTATCAAATTGTCGTAACAATATAGATTATCGTGTTAAAATACATTTCATTGATTGAATATCCTTCTTCATAATAATGAGCTATTTTCTGCTCACATTGAAGATTGTAAAATAAATTCTAATATCATTGATTTAAATCTTTGGTGTTAGTCTTTTTAAAAAAATAAAAATAAATTAGAGCGTTTATATCAATTTAAGAAGTTTACACAAGGTTAAATATATTTCCGAATACTTAATAATAAAAAAGATTGTTGTCAATAAAAATGAATTATGTATTTAATAGTTTTTTTATTCTATACTGCAAGCCGCGATAAAACTTGCTCAATAAAAATACAATATGTACGGCGCACATAGGTGGATTTGAATGATTTAGGCGGTCAAAATTATTTTACGGTGTATTTTGACTTCAAATCATAAATATTATCGTAAAAAATTGTCCTTAGTAAAAAAAAAAAATTTTCCCAGCCAAAAATATAAAAAAATACTAAATTTCGAGGAAATTTTTTTTTTTATTACAAATTTTACAAACAAAACAAAATCTAGTTACAGATTAATAATTTTGGTGCAAATAAGTATTTTAAATATGTTTATACATTAATGGACAAATTTTAATCCATGTCTGAAATATCGGATTCGGTATTCGGGACAGCTGGTAGTAACATATTCATTGTTTCAGGGCAAAATTAACCTGGTTTGATCGTTTTTTTTTGTTTGTTTCATGCTACTTAATAGTGAATCTGAACTTGATAATAATCTATTATATATATCAAGGTTGCATTCCTCTCTCGAGAACTTTCTTGCGTAGTTTTCGCGGTATAATCGAAAGTGCTTATTTCTGGCTTCTGCTGCCTCTTCCGACAACTGTCCTATGGGTAATAAGGCATTTTCAATTACAGCTGCATCATGAATCAATATTTTATGCAAGGTCGCAGACGGTGCCAAGTATATAACTCGACATACAATTTCGCAGTTGCCATGGCATATTCATCAAATCGTTATATTTCCCGTAGTATTTTCGAAGCATCCCCTTTTCCTCGAGCCTGTAATGTTGTTTGCGCTGCATGAACGATTACTTCTTTATTAAGCGAATAAGGTATTTCCTCCGTTTTTTTTTCTTTTAGTCTTCTCACTAGAATCTTCAAATGCTTTAGAAGGCCAACCTGGTCGAGTTTGCTTGTTTGCTGAAAGTTCAAATGTTCCTCCTAACCACTTTTCATTTGTTTTAAGAAACATTGCTTCTTTTCTATGGGCTTTCGACCATTTTTCTTTCATTGATGTTTTAAAATATGCAAATCTTTGTTTGAAACTGCTTAGATTATCTGGAGTGTCACCACAACAGGACAATAGGTGATTTTTTAGATATTTAATTTTTTCATCTAAATTAGGTAAATCTTGCTGCTGCATTTGATCGTAAAGATATTTACGGCTTACGGTTTTTGTACCCGATGTACCAGATATACCTAAAATTCAGAAAATCACACTTTATTATATTTTAAGAAAAAGTTGTTAAAAATAAGTGATGTCATCCTTTTAAAAAAAATAACTGTAATTTGGTCAACCGCAGCTATCCGCAGCCAAATTTTATGTCATTAATTAGTCAAATATAAGAAGTATACAGTACAGGAAGAAACATTACGCGATAGGACGCGATAATATAACAAAATGTCTTGTAAACTTGAAAATTAAGTAAAAATTTCATTACTAGACCACCTTTTTTTGAAGTTCTACAAATAATATAAAATAACTTTTGAAGTATGTTAAACACATTAACAAATATTGATTATTACCTGAATTATTCGAATCCAAAACGATAACTTTGAAATATTAGGTGGACAAGGCAAAATTCTCCTTGTTTAATGTTTACACTGAGAGCGCTAAGAACAATGACGACGTGCACTTCGTTAGGCGGACAAGTTTCAACCACCTGCGCGCGCACACGGTCAAAGGTTCGTGGTTGGGGATGGTCAATTATTGTTACTGGGACATTTCTTTGGATCTAGGATTTTTTTGGTATTTTTAACATCGATTTTGAAATTTGACTTATGACCGGCTAATTCTTAACAATCCACGTAAGTGCGGCGGATGCAAAGAAAAGCTAGGAAATTCCCGTAGTACGTATTATTACAGATTCCAGAATGTGGACACAATAGGTAGGACTGTTCTCCAATGCTTTGAAGCGAAGCCCGAATAGAAAATAGTTTTTTGTACGCATTTCAAGAATAGTCGACTTGTTTGCAAAATCCATTGTTCGTTATGAAACGAAAAGGGGTGAACATGTTTTCATTGTGTTTTACTCAATTAAAAGCTCAACATCGTTTTTTAAATAATATTTTTAATGTATGAAAGCTTTAATATGTCAATCCATTTTTAGGTGTTAATAAATATTAATAAATTAAGCAATATAGATATGAATGAAGCCAATTGATTTTTAAATTGTGTTTTGATTAAAAGTTCAACTTTATTATTTTTTTTTTTTAAATATGAACTATCCGAATAATTTTGTAAAATCGTATATTAATAAATTAATACGTATGAAAACGACATTCACATAATTTTTTATAAAACTACTAGCAAACTGACGTTTTTATTCGTATAGTGCCAACGCTCATGTATGGAAGTGAAGCTTGGAGTTGGCAAAAGAAGGATGAAAGCAGCATAAACGCCGTAGAAATGAGATCACTAAGAAGAATGTGCGGGAAAACGTTGTATGATAGAATACCGAATGATGAAATAAGAAAGAAATGTAAGGCAGATGACTACATCATGGATAAAATTAAAAAAGAATCCCTGAGATGGTTTGGACATACGGAACGAATAGATGAGAGTAGAATGGTTAAAAAGTTGTACACAAGCAGCGTGAGTGGAAAAAGAACCCGAGGACGACCGAGGAAAACATGGCATGATCAAATTAATCAATTACTAAAAGGCGGTCACATTCGAAGTCGGAATAATCGACGTGCGTGCATGGTACGATGTATGAATGTAGAGGAAGTCCGAGAGGTATACCAGGACAGGTCATTGTGGCGATCCATCCTCTCTGCCTACCCCTCCAGGAAATGGCGTGATGGTTAGTTAGTTATTTTATATGGAGTTTTACATCATTGTTCAAGAAAAAATAAATACGTATATTAATTGTCGATAATATAATTTTCACCACGTTTTCGTTTGAGAATTTCATCTCTAGGTCATTTTTTTCTGTATGAGTTCTTTAAATATTGTTTATAGTTCAAAGCTTAATTTTCATACACAAATAATAACATAATAACGCTATTTGTATAAAATTTTAAAAACATAACCATAACCAAATGGTTGTATCATAACCAAAACAAGTCTGCGAAAAGTGTAATTAAGTGTTGTAAAAATACTAAGTGCAGTTATATTTATTTAAATATGAATCCACAACACAAAGTGGAGGAGAATTTAGAATAAATAATAATAACGTGTCTCGCAAAATTTTCTAATTCATTTACATTTATTATTATTTTTCGACAAACTTAAGTCATTAACCCCGTGGAATTCCATATTGACGTTTTTTACGAATTATAATAATTTTTTCCATTTTCTTGTTTATTTTTCTCGACATAATTCAAGTCTTTTATTCTTTCATCATAGAGATAACGATATGAATTTGTAATATGCATATATCATTATTTATGTCGTTTTCCTGATGATGATGGTGTAAATAAAACAATCTAAACGTGCCAAGAAAAATAAACTCGAATGTGGAAAAAACAGTGTTCCTTTCACAATAAATTCCTTTACATATTCTATATTTGAGCTTCTCATACCAATTATGCTATTCATTTAGGGATACTTAGGGTGTGTATTTACTGTACAAAAATATCCATTAAAATGGACCGAAATGAAGTTAAGCCACGGAAGATCATAAAAAGAGATCTAATCATCATTAAATAAGAAACTTGTAAGAGTTCTGTGACGTCATATCATGCCCCTATAATACACGTTATAACTATCGTAAGTTGTGGCTCACTCTGTAGAAGTCTCCAATATAACAAGCCGTAATACGGAACCCATAAAGCGGCACTTTCAGAAAGAGCCAAACTAATACAGTGAAAAACTTATTGTAACTACCGATAGACGGCGGATCTTTTTACAAGACATCCATGAAATACTAGTTACGCAGTGATGAGGCGAGGTACAGGGGTTTAAAAGCTTTCCTGGTGCTTTCCCGAAGTTTCTCAGTCATAAACAGTTATGACAGAACTCTGTCTGCATTCCGAAATGTCCTGTTCTCAGACTTGTGACCACAACATTAAATAATATTGGTCTTACTATCGCTTCCTTCCACACAAAAAAAATAAATGATCGCCACTATAGGGAACGTACCGAAACCAGTCAACCGTATAAGTGATGTTTTGTTAATGACTAAAATAAAATTAAGAAATTTTCGAGCATTTCAATAGATAATATTTAATTGTTTGACGGGACCATGAAAGTACCCCAAGTCTATTATTAAATTGTTTGAATGTTTGCCACACTGACGAAGGGACACTGGAGCTCTTATCACAGTTTCGGGTTTGCGGTAGGACCTCTGGTTTATAGTCAACTTATCGTAACCAGCCCACCAGCTATGTTTTAAGTGCCATTAATGTTTAGTATAATAGATTGAGTTCCTTCGCACCACAGATGGGCCAATGGATGAAAATTACGAATGCGTCCATTATGGCTCACTTTTGTCAGATTTAAGTCTCATGTTTTAAACAACATTTTGAATGTATACAAATTCTTGTAGACAAATACTGGATTTTACCCATTGCGGATAATTTATTTTTTATTTTTATAAGGATTAATTGTATGTCAATAGAGACGAAGATGTAAATTGTTCTTCTGGGAACAGAATGTCCTAAGTCTATTGAGATACAATTAATCCTCATGTTTTAAAGATTTATAGTTATTTAGACAATGATAAAATCATTTATTGCAATAATTTTGTCCCTGATAGATAATTCCGACAGCGATAGCATATATTGTTTTATCTACCGGTCGCCAGAGCCAACCTGCCTCTGGCGACACCGGTGGGAAGAGCAATTGATCTGCTGAACGCGGTCTCTTCGGAGATCGACGTCTTTCATATTAGTGAAAGTACGTTCAGAAGGCAAATACTCTTAATTCTGGAGAGTAACTTGTCTTCTTAATCTCTGCAGTGTAACTGAGTTTTGTAAAGTCCCGAGGAAGCTCACTAGAGTGAAACCGGTTGGCGCTATTAACTCAATAAAGTGGTTTATGCTAAGTGAAAATGTTTTTGATTTTATTTTTAAATATGTCAAACCACCTAGTAAGGGCTTCGTATTAAAGTTTATCAAATATTTTAATCATCAATCGGGAACTAAACAATTAGGAGCATACAAAACAAGCATTGGATCTGCATTAAAATAATATGTAGTGTACAGTACACTACATAAATACGGAATATTTAATGTATGGTAAAGATAGTGCCCTGTCTAGTTAAAATGTGTCACACCCATAAAAAAAACTTCTTAAAAATGGATTTAAATATTATTGTTAAAAAAATATTTGTATATATGAAAAGACTTGTAGGAAATTAATGTATTGTAACATTTTCAATTCATAATCACAATACGTAATTAAATATGTATATGAAAGCTTTGTAGGTGAATACATACATACATAAAATATGTTTGTTTTGATGAAGTTAATGCTGATATAATATAACGCTTAAATTAAGCAGTGGTGTATATAAATAGAGAGGGGTGAATACGTCTGCCCCTCCACAACCCTTCCATCGCCTGCTCGCATTACCGCTCCACCCGAATAGCCTCCTTCAACTCACGTAACCTCCCTAAAATTATTCCAACGGCAAGGGTTGCTAACATCAAATACCGGTACGTGATTTCAGCCGGTTTTTTAATGTATGAAATTGGTAAACGAATTTAGGTATCGAAATCAATGTGTAAAAAGCCAAAGATTCGTTGCTTGGACTTGAACTTGGATCATCTGGTTTATGGAGGTTTAGTTTTCGTGACTATTGCTCTTATGTATGCTGGTAGCATTGTTGAAAAGGTGATTTGGTGGGTTGTTGGTTTATGCAAAGGGTTAATTTGTGTGAAACGCGAATATGTTTATAATTTTTGAACTTATTACCAGTAAGCATAATTAAAAAAAAATCAAACGGCTTTATCTTATAAATGCTAAATTTAATTCTTTTTTATCTTCTATAATTAAAAAATGTGGATTTATTGATTCCTTTAAAGAAAAATAAGTTAATGAAAAAAATATATTAGAGGCAGTCGTTAACTATGTTTTGAAAAAAGGAAGTTATGCTGCCGTACCCTTAAATATCCGTTCAAAAAGTAGGCTTAATAGCAAACTCACGCTCCTCACTGTTCCAACGCATGATGCCGACTAAACTGTCGGGACAAAACTTTATAGTTTCGCCTCTCGAACGAGGCTACAATAGTGTTTTGATTCATAAAGTTAAATATTTTTGTAATTTCATAGTGTTAAGGTAACGCTTTTGATTCGATATAATAACATATTAATACTTTATAATATTAACCCCTAAAGTGCGTCTGACTACATTTGCAGTCCAAAAAATGGTTTCAAATTGTGGCAGACTACATTTGCACCTCATATATGAAAGTATCTTATAAACATTTTTACTTTAGTTCTTTATTTTTATTATTTTATTATTATTAAAGGAACATAGAAGTTCCCGCCACATACCCGAGGCTGTTATAGGGCGTAGCGGCGCCCTTTTATCAGCCTCGGTCGTACACTCCCTGGGCCTGTCCCCGGTCCATCCGGGACTTACATTTAAATACGGCAACAACAAGGGGGTGCCAGACCACATTTAATCTACTCAATCTCACTGCTATGCTCCGCTGTACTTTATTGAATAAATAAATAAACATAATATATAATACATGAACATTTTAGGAACATTATATAAAATATAAAAATAATGATACACCACAGGAATATACAGCGGGAAGAACAGGAGAAGCAGAGGAGACAAATACAGGATGGGAATTTTTATTATTTATTTATTTAATATTATGAAATGCTTCCTAAACCAATCCTTTGTTCTACATGCCAAAAACTGTACTCCACGTTATTATGATTATTATTTTTTTAGTTTTTTATTACTAAATTGTAATATTACAACAGAGTGGGACTATCTATCTAAGCTGCAGTTCAAGACCAATTTTCCTTTACTGCAAATGAAGATAGCCGCACAATGGAGGTTTGACACAACAGGCGTGTATAGTATTACGTAAATCAGACATTAAAGACAACGAAGACACGGTATAGCGTGATTGGAATCGTTAAGCTGTTCCAGGAGAGCGGTAATCGCGCAGCTGGCAGCCCTGCGCGCAATACATTAGCCGGGATTCGCCCAATGTGTTTTAGTGTCTCCCGCTCAGTTTCCCGGCAAATTTGTTTTTAATGAGAGATTTTCCTCGTTATTAAGCAGCGCGACACCGGCTTCCCTTGTTTTTATAACATTTTTTACTATTACGATTTGAGGAGTAACGCTTCCTGTGTATGTGTTAATGAAGAATTTCTGAATATAAATGTCGGTGATAATGTGGAATTTACATTTTGTGTTTCGTATTCGCTAATTAAAACGGTTACAGCCTTGGCATAAATTTCCAGATAAATATAATAAGAGGAAGGAACATTTCTGCGCCTACATTCGCAGAGGGAAAGACATTCTTCTATTTCATTTGTTCGCCTGACTTCAAAGACTCTTTTTTGTCATCTTTGAAGTCTCCCTATTCTCCCTGTACACAGAATGACTTCTTTTCAAAGTAAATTAAACATAATTTAATATAATAGACAAGTTAAAACAAAAAAACGCAGGAATTAAATGAAGATCTAAAATGGTAAATAAAAGAAAAGAATTAAAAATGTGACATACAAAATCACAAAACAAAATAATAAAATGTGTATTATAATATAAATAAACAAAAGGAGAAATAAAGTCATTGGAATGATAGTAATAGTTAAAGATAGCTAAAAACTATTATTACATTAATCTAAGACCCACTATAGACTAGACCCTCATGTATGGAAGTGAAGCTTGGAGCTGGCAAAAGAAGGATGAAAGCAGGATAAACGCCGTAGAAATGAGATCACTAAGAAGAATGTGCGGGAAAACGTTGTATGATAGAATACCGAACGATGAAATAAGAAAGAAATGTAAGACAGATGACTGCATCATGAATAAAATTAAAAAAGGATCCCTGAGATGGTTCGGACATATAAAACGAATGGATGAGAGTAGAATGGTTAAAAAGTTGTACACAAGCAGTGTGAGTGGGAAAAGAAGCCGAGGACGACCGAGGAAAACATGGCATGACCAAATGAACCAATTACTAAAAGGCGGCCACATTCGAAGTCGGAATAATCGACGTGCGTGCATGGTGCGATGTATGAATGTGGAGGAAGCCCGAGAGGTGTGCCAGGACAGGCCAGTGTGGCGATCCATCCTCTCTGCCTACCCCTCCGGGGAAATGGCGTGATGGTTAGTTAGTTAGTAAGACCCACTATTTTTTATAATCTATTCATTACTGTTTTCGGGTAGGCAGGACAGAATGGGCCGCCACACTGTTCTGTCCTGACATAACTGCGCCTCCTCCACATTCACACCCCGTGATATGCACGTTCGTCGATTGTTCCTACTTCAAATACGGCCGCCTATCAGTAATACATTAATTTGGTCATGCCATGTCTTCCTTGGCCTTCCTCGACTTATTTTTCCATTCACACTACTATAATATATATTTTTAATCATTATTACTTCATCCTTTCGTTCTATATGTCCAAACCATCTTAGTGACCCTTTCTTAATTTTGTTTAGAATTAATTTTATTTTATTTATTTATTTACATTATTTTCTAACTTTTTCATTGGGTATTCTATTATACATTGAATTTCCGCACATTCTTCTTAGTGATCTCATTTTGTCAGCAAATATCCTACTTTCATCCTTCTTCAGCCAACTCAAAACTTCACTTCCATACATAAGGGTCGGCACTAGAACATATTTGCTTAAGTCGATATATTTATATTTGTAGTGGTGATTTTGAGTGCACCATTTATTTATTTATTTATTTTGTTTCCATATAAATACAAGATATGAAAATACAGATTTTTCTCAAATAAATAATAAAAAACAAATTATCATAAATGAGGTTAATTAATTTACAAAACAGTTTAAATCTTTCACTTGTAGAGCAATGAATATATTTACTCTGTGCAAATTCTTGAAAGAAAATTAATGAATTACAAGTGTTTCCCTCAGAGAGAGGTGGGCGAAGGTGGAAACGGAATAATTTATTCAACTTACCCCAAAATAATTATTATCAGATAAAAATTTAAGCGAAAAATCGAAGGCGAGGCGCTGTTTTGTATTCCCCTAACCAACTTCCTTGTAATGTTTCTTTATAAACTTTTCGAGTCAATAATGTTTGGCGAGAGTTGCCCAATACCGGTACCGTCTTCGCCGCCTCACCTGTGGTAGGTACCAGAATCTAGTAGCGGGGTGGGGTGCACCGAACCCCCTTTTAGTAAGTAAAAAATATTTCGCTAGTCGATAATGACTATGTCGGGGAAAATGGAATAACAAATACATAAGAGGGTTGATATTCAATTCGTGGCCAAAAATTTAGCGTAGTGACGTTGTTTTAAAAATAATCTAATGATTATAATGAAATATCTTGATGGAAGTTGATTGTTAATAACAGAAAGAGCCATGTTAGGAATAAGCCTAAGAGACAGTCAGAAACGATACGGTGAGAGAAAGAACAACGGTCACATCCACCGGGTGGCGACTCTTAAATAGCAATGAGCAGGTCACGTAGCCAGAAACTCAGATGGAAAGTGGACAAAAAGACTGCTGACTTGGAGACCGTGGACGCCGAAGAGAAGTGCAGGGCGACCGCAACTACGGTGGAAGGATGATCTCAACAGACACGTCAGAATAACCTGAATGCAGTCTGCACAGGACAGAATGAAATGGAAGCAAATGGAGAAGGCCTTTGTCCAGGAGTGGACGGGAATAGGCTGAGGAAGAAGAAGAAGATTGTATAA
>JAHDVF020001080.1:0-16151 GCA_022606425.2 Lepidostoma basale | reverse complement strand
AATCTCTTCTCCATTTTTATTGAGGTCGAGAACGATCATTTGGGTTTTGGGGTCATTGCCACCGGTAAAGTAATATAACTGTTGATTTTCTGAAATCAGAGGAAGAAACTTTGGTACAGGTTTATCTAAAATTTTATTCCAACTTGGTATTAATTTTATTTGACCTTGTTGTTGGTTAGTTGTAGTCCAATACGAAATATGAATTTTGCCATTTTTTACTGCATAAGTAATGGGGTTAGCATTAAATATATTGATTTTATCCTTAATAAAAGTAGCATCTTTTAAATTTTCTGAGATAAATCCTTGAGCACTAAAGTTATAAAAGTCAAACTTAAAATTTAACTTCCAGTCCAGGCTGTTTGTTTGTTGTGCATTTCCAAAAGCTTGTGCCCAATCTGATCTTTGTGGTTCTGTTCTTAGTTGGTAGTGCGCTATTAATTTGGGTTGATTAGATAAAGTTAAGGTGTCTTTGATTTCATTATTATAAAATGTAACCATTGGTGTAATTGTTTTTTGTAAACAATCGGTATTCAAATTGACATGATAAGTCTGATTCTCTTTTTTGAGTTTTTCAAATTCAGAAGGATCTAAATCAAAAGTAATTATAGATTTTTCAGTTGAATTCCCTTTGATTTGTGTTGAAGCAACATTTTTGTTATCTTTATTCTTTATATTAATAGAACAAGTATTATCATTCAATTTATTTTCCTTAACAGTAAGATACAACGATAATTTTTCTTCACCATTTAAAAAACTATTATTAGGCAAGGAAGTTTTATCCAACGAAATAGTCATTATGTTATTTTGCGTTTTTATATTGGATGGCAAAATAACCAAGGTTCTTTCTTCCTGAGAAAAACCTAAATTACTAAACAATATAAGTGATAAAAAAGCAAATGATATTTTAAGATTTTTTAATGATTTCATGATTTTGTATTTTATAAATTAAAAAGTTGATGTGTTTATTACATTTATATGAAAATAAATATACTTTGAATAAGTTGTTCCCTTTTTCCCTCCGTCATTAACAATATTAAAATATAAACAACCATTGACAAAAGCAGTATGGATAGCTCCCGTTTGCGGTACGTTGTATTTTATATTTTCACTAAATATATTTTCTGGCGATATACTAATGTAACCTTTATTATCTATAACTTTCCTCGAAAAAATACCAGTTTCATTTATACCTATTAAAACCAAACCTGTATTAATGCCATTAGGTTCGTTTATTTTACCAATTGCAAAACACTTTATATTTTTATTTGTGCCAAACAATTTCTCAATTTCACCTTTTTGATTATTTTCTACTAAAATACCATCTCCATTTAAGGTCTCTATAGTGTTTTTCCATGCAAAGCCTATATCTTTATTTTTTTCTATAATTTTTTCCATTTCACTATTGATGATTGAGTTATCGCCAAAACTATTAAATCCTCCTGCCAACCAAATATTATTATTATAAAAAACAGCAGAAGGCACTACCCGTTGTAGATTGTGATTTTTGGAATTGAATGTAGCCTCTTCCCATATAATACCATCGGTTGATTTATATGCCTTATCATAACATTCACCAAAATTATTCACTCCTCCAAATCTAAAAATAGTCTGAATGGTATCAGTTTTGGGATATGTTCCTGCCAAACAAGTATGCCCCCATACTAGACTTAAATTATCTTTTTTATTATTGGTCATATTGTAGGTAGCAAAACTTTTTTTATCCAAATCTATAATCCCAACCTCTCTAGCATATTTTTTACTATCTGTGATTTGATTATTAATTGCTATTTTACTGCCACCAATAAAGAGTAATCTTCCTAGAGATTCATCTTTTCCCTTTAAATGCACCATTGGTGAATTAACATAATTTTGAATTGTATTATTTTTGTCTTCAAATTCTAGATATTCCCAATTGTCTCCGTCAATATAGTCGGTGTAGCCTATAAGAAATTCATTTATTGTTTCATTTATTGTTTCATTATCTGTTTTAAATAATGTATATAAACGAGTAGAATCCTGTGAAGCACAAATATTTAATGGTTGGGGTTTATTTTCTTTGTAATCTGATACTATACGAGTAGTAGATTTAGAACGGTCTATGTAATAGATACAAAGAGTTTTTGCTACTTCAAGTTCTCCTTTTTTTAAATGTAGTGTAAAAAAGTGATTTGTTAATGTAGAATATTCTGTTAAATCAATGGAGAACGTTCCTTTTTTATTTATTTTTTTTGTATCAAAAATTATTACATTGTTTGACGAATCAAATATTTTAACTTCTTCAGGATCTCCCGAGAATTCGTAGTTTAATATTAATTTGCCATTATTTTTTTCAATAATCATTTGATTGGCCACAAATTTTTCAATGTTAAAGCAATCTGTTCTTTCAAAAATTGGAAACTTCAAACAAACATTATTTTCTTTTTCATTTCCTTCTTCTTTAAAAATTTCAACAAACTTCACTTCCAATTTGTTTTTGTCAACACCCATTTTTCGCTCAATAGGTTTAACAGTAGTTATTTTGATTTGAAAACTTTCAAAAGGACTTTTGTCATTTAATCTTAACGAATAATCGTCGTCTGCAAGTATTTTTATTCCTGGTAATTTATTGTTTTTTAAATATTCTACTATAATAGGATTATCCAAGTTATTTAAAGCACTTGCATTAAGTATTTTCAGTTCCTCTTTTTGTTTTAGATAAAATTTCTTTTCATCGCTAGTGCTTACACTTATGGTTATGGTTATATTCAATGGTTTACCAATGGTAATTACATTAGAACTTCTACTGTCTATTTTAAAATCCATATTACTTAGTTTTTTGTTGTGTTAAATGATTCATTCTAATCCACCCCTCCACTATATGGAGTGGGTCAAAATAATGACTATCAAAATTTGGAGTATCAATTGTATCTGGTTTTTTCCAGGTAGTTACATTACTTTTATGTACCCATTGCCAATCATTGCTGCCCAAATTGGGAGATATAATTTGATTTACATTACTACTCGTAATTATAGGGCTTACTAAAAAACTAACATTTATTTGCTGCGTAAGTTCATCCACTGCATTGTTAAAAAGGCCTATATTTTTATAAGGAAGCCACTCTTTTGAATCTATAATAAATTCTGTACCTGCTTTAAGAAGTACCGTGATTTCTATTGATTCATTTAATCCCAAATTAATTGAATTCTTTTTGCTGTCATCTTCATATATCATATTTTTATCATCGTTACCTAAAAAGTATCCAATGAGCCCGTTGTTTTTGTTTTTAACATTTAACAGTGAAACGGGTATAGAAAATGATTTTAGGTATTTATTATCAAATTCATTGAGCGGATTATTCAAAATAGGCCCCATTGTTTCTAAACTCAATTTTGCTTTGGCAATGGCTATTGGTTTGCCATATAATAAATGTACAGGATTGTTCTCTTGAATGGCACCAAAACCCTCATACAATTTCTTACTGTTTTCACATTGACTTAAAAATTCATTGATATTTAAAACCTCAATAATTTTAGTGAGTGAGTCTTTTATGCTTTTTTTGCGTTGTTCTACTAAATCATTTACATTTACTTCTTGTTCCATCGTATAAAACTCTTCAACTTTTTTTGAAAATTCACTATATCTGAAGCCCATGATTTCATGTCCAGATTCGTCATAAATAAGAAGTTGTTTATCAAGATAGTTTGGTACAATCCAACCAATGACCGGATGATCAACTGCAGCAGAATCCTGATATATTTTTTTCATATCTTTATTTATCCAATCCCATTTCAATCTGCATGGCTGTATGATTCTGGGCTTTAGAGAAATACTTTTTTTCTTATCACTTTCTATCTTTAAAATTTTTTTTGAAATAATTACCTTTTGATTATCATTTGCCTCTACAACCGTTTTTATTTGCCCAAAAGTATCTATTAGCGATAAGTTGATTATTTCTATGGAACCTTTTCTTAAAGGGTTAAATGTATTTATTTTCTTTTTATCAATCACAGGAGCTACATGGTAAGCACCATCAAGACCAATAATTTTGAGGATTTCATGATCTATTGTTTCTAATGATGTTGACTTATTTTTTTTATCCATTTTATATTTCAAAGGAGGAAGTTGCAATGATGGCATTTGTGCGAGCAATTGTTTATTGAAACCACTGAGAGTCTGCCCAAGGATTTTATTATAATCTTGAGAAGCCTTTTTAGAATATTCCCCAATGCTTTGTCTTGCACTAGTAGTTATAGGTGTAAACCCTTTACAAGTGATATCTTTTGCTAATGGGTCATCCGATTTAAATTTAACTTTCCATAACAAAAATAAGGGTTCCCAAGCTTGTTGGTGATTAGGTCTAATAAACTTAAGATCATTGCAGATACGCTTTTGTTGTGCATCGGTAACCTCTTTTTTAGTTAAATTCACACTTATTTTTTTCCATACTATTTTACTGAAATAGGTATTAAAATTTTCGCTTAACAATACAGCCTCCTTTACGAGTTGTACTGCAATAGTATTATTAATAAAAGATGATTTTATTTCTAGATTTTCAATCTCTTCACTAAAATTTTTTATAGCTATTTGATTTGTATTATCATCACCATAATTGACATCTAATTCTTGGATGATATCAACTTTATTTCGGCATGCTAGTTTATCTGTAATGTCTAAGTGGAAGTTAGACACATCACCCAAGCCATCACCCTGAAATAATACTGTTGGGTCTTGTGGCTCCCAATAGGGATGATCAGAAATTCTATTCAATTCATAAATAGTTTCTTTTTTATTTTCTGCATTCCATTTTGAATATTTTGTTTCAATGATTTTTTCTATATCAACTTTTTTTTGGTTAATATCTTTAGTCAATTCAAGTAGTTCTTTTTTTAAACCCTCAATATCTTTAAGTGATTCATTTTCAGTATCATTTTCGTACAATTTATTCATTTCTACATTTTTATACCACTTGAAGTAATAAAGTTGTTGCAAACTTTTTAACTCATCGGTTTTATTATTGTGTGACACCTGTTTTTCGTTTAGATCTCTTAATAAGCCCACAAGTTCTAAATCATTTGGAAAATAAGGTGATTCCTCAATTTTATCCTGCTGAGCTATGCCTTTTTGTACATCAGGCAAACTTTTATTCTGATCCACATTTTTCAGTTCCCATAATATACCGCTTTGTTTGGTGTTAAATGTTTTCTTGTGGTTTTCCAGTTTAAATAGATTCAAATCTGAAATCCCCAGATTTGACGTATCCTCCATTAATTTATTTTGAAGAGATGTTAGGTAATCCTCCATTATGTCTAGCTTAGGGTCTTTCTTATTTACAATTAAAGCACTCAATGCTTCTGCGGTATTATTGCCTATAGATATATTTACACCTGCCTGATGAATTCCACCTACAGTATTTTCTTTCCATTCTACATTAAAAATATTCGTATGAAACAAACAAGAATCAAACTCACTTAAATCAATGCCTTTAATGTCCACTTTTATTGCGTCTCTATTATCACCTACCTCCCAAGATTTTAAGATAATATTTCTTATTTCTTCAAGTTTTTCATTATGCAATGGATCATTTTGATTATCAGAAAAGCAGCCTAGTATAACGTAGGTAAATGTTGTACCAAAATCAATATCATTATTATCGATATCCGTTACATCATCACGAAAACCAAACACATCTTCACATTCATCAAAAATATTAGAGAAAAATGGATTTATAGGGTTTAAAGCGGTGAAATCTTTAATTGGAGTAGAGTGTATCTCACTTACCTCGTTTTTTAATACTTCTTTCTTTCCTATTTTTACAAATTCTATTTTTCCGTTTTTATCATTGAGTTCTGCCCAATTTGGATTTTGATCTTCGTCTATTTCATCGCTTTTTATAACCCATGTTTTATGAAGAATTGTGTTTTCATCCTTTTGGGATAAACGCATAACAATCCAATGATTGGGTACGGCAGGAAAAACAATATTATTCTCTACAACACTGCCATGTTTGAACACTTTAGGCAAATTCCAATGTATGTGAATACCTTTTTCAAAATATGGCTTGTCTTTTTCAAAGCAACTTTCTAGATTAAACTGGACCTCTTTTCCTAAAATATTTTCACCTGTTGCCAAACTGTTTTTTAGATTAACTTTTTCTATTTTGTTAATTTCTGAAACCACAAGTGCTTGAGCGGCGATAGGTATTATGAGTGGATTTTGGTTCATAACTAGCTTTTATTAAGGTTGATGTTGAATGTAGCAAACAAAGGACTGTCTATCATTTGGTATGCGAATTGAGCAGATGTAAATTTATCTTCATTGGTCTTTTCTTTAAATGCTTTTACAAGCTCACTTATCTTCAATATGTCCAAATTAAGCATCTCATTTTTAATCGTGATGTCTATTTTACTATCAACGTTTGTTTTTCCATTTTTATCTTTTATTAGTTTTAAAAATTCACCGTTTGTTTCTTTAGATTTAACCCCAAAATGCAAACCTTCATAGGGCTGAATCACTTCGATGCGGGAAATGGTTGAAGGGAAAATTCCTAAAAATAGGTCGGGCAAAAAACGTTCAAACCTAATGGGAAGGTCTAGAGGTTCTGTACTATTTTCTGTATATGCTTTAATTTCTATGCCTCGCCAGCTAGACACCAACTGAGAGTGTAACATAAAGCCCATTACTCCAGTTTTTCCTTTAAAATAATATACCTCTAGTATGATATTACTGATATTATATTTTGTTTGGGTATTATTTTTACTAAGTAAGCTTACTGCTCCTTCCAATAATGCATATATCCACAAAGGATCAATATAAAAAAGCGTAAGCGCCCCATTGCTTGCATCACTTTTTTGATTTGCAATATAATTTTGATCTGGAATCAAATAAGAGGTAGGTACGCCTTTCAAACTTGCCAAATCTTTAAGAAATTCTACTACAACCTTAGGATAGGGTTTGAACGACACAAAACCTGTTTTTTGTGCAGCTGTTTTAAGTGGATTGTTTTCTAGCCAATCGACTACATCCGCTTTGGAGTATGATTCTTCTTTATTACTATTTGGATTATCAATTGGATTGGTATTCCAATCTACGATGGCTTTGGTAAATTCCTTATTTTGTAGTGCTAGCATTTTACCCAGTTCCCATGCCGCAGCTACTGATACATCCATTAGGCCTGTATTATAGTGGTATCGCAATGCACTATCTGCAGAAGTAAAAGTTTCAAAAAGGAAAGAATCAAAGCCAACATTATTTGGAACAAATGGACCACGATACCATGAAATATTTTTGGCGCCATTTTTCATTTGATGTTTCAACGGAATGTATCCTTGTTCTAAGTATGGTTTTAGTTGGTCAGATTTTTTATCTACAAACATACTTTTTACTTGGACTTTATCTAATAATTCTTTAAAGGTTTTAGTACCAAAATTATTAAAATTCCAATGGGCTAAAACTACCAATCGTATCGTTTTTGTCTCTATTTCTTTTCCGATATATTCACCATGCCCTTCTAATGATACCAGCACAGCGGTATAAGTAGTTTCTGGTTTAATCAACCTGTTACCCATAAGTACAGAAAAGAAACCCTCACCAGTAATTTTTTCTTTAGTAACTTTTGTATTTTCTTTAGTAACTTCTGTATTTTCTTTAGTAACTTCTGTTACTATTGTAAATGCTTTTGTTTCTGTTTTAGTATTGGTTTCTTCAATACCATTTTGGTCTTTATGGTTTATACTTACCTCTTTGGAGTGCGCCAGAAAGGGAAGACCCTCTAGAGAAGGTATTGCATTTTCAAACTGTTTTTTCGTAATGTCTATGGTCAAACATTTTTGTTCTTCTTTTTCCCAGGGCATCAATTTCAGATTTTCATCTTTCTTATAGATTTTGGGTTTGGTAACATCATCTGTTGTTTTTCCATCAATAATGATATCCTTTAATGAACTTTGGGATATTTTTAATGTTTTCATCTCTTCCTCAGTGAAGAGTAGCAATGCCATCCATGGAATTGGTGGAAAATCTATAGGTTCTTTTTTTTCTCTTTTATATTGTGGTTCCAGACCATCTATGGTACGTTCCCATGGTAAAGTCTTCCTGTTAAACACTATATGAGGTAGATGATTGCTATAATTACCAGTGGTATTTTCTGGTGGATATACAGAATAGATGTCGTTTGGATTTAATGTAAAACGAGCCGCGTCCACACCAAAAGTAAATTCTTTTTTTATTTTTTGTTTAGTATCTTCTGCTTGAATGTTTTGATTCACTTTCACTTTATATTCCCCAGCTACCAAATTTGGTACGATACATTGTGTGATTTTAGTCTCGTTCATATTTTAAAATTTTTTATTGGGTACTTGTCCGATAGTACAGTTTTTAGGTAAACTCCTAAAGAATTCTTGTGAACCTTTGTCAGAATAGATTTCGTTCAATTCATTTGTGTCAATCAAATAGGTTTCGTCTTCAAAAAATAAACTACATACTTCCTTTACCAAATTATCTCTTGTTTTATTAATGCTACTATATTCTTTACTATTAAAAGGTGCTAGCTCAGATGATGTCAACGGTTTTAATATTACATTACTCTCCTTATTCCAATCTTCTTTAAACGTTGAAAAGTCATAAGGGATGAGTTTTGATACTTTTGGTCCATTTGAAGGAACCAACTGAATGCCCGAAGGTATGTTTTGTATCATGGTACTATTTGGATCCTTTGGTGCGTTTGGACTACTCCATAAGGCCGTTGGAAAAGACTTAGCATTCAAATTAGATTTAAAATTATTCGATATTTCATTATTAAAAGTAACTTCAACATCTAATGATAGATCCACAGTCTTATTTTCTGCTTTTGCATTATTAAGTCCAGATTGATTTTTTAATAATACTTTTGATGTACCTAAACCGCAGGGTTTGATGCCCAAATTTTTTGTATTTGGATATTTATTTAGTTTGATCAGATTTTCATCTTTATTATTAAATGTTGCATTCATGACAGGAATGTTACTGTCAATCAGAACACTTGCCTGTAGCGGATTTACAACATAATATTTTTCTTTTGTATCCTTATCTTCAATTACATTTAAGACACCTCCATCTGCTTGGATATTGATGGTGTCAAATTCTTTCGCATTATTCTTTGACTTAGGCAAAAATTGTTTGGTAAATTCTTCAAATTTGATTTGTTTATTACCTCCTCTTGTAGCATTGCCAAATCTCATTTCAAACGAGTACACTCCTAGATCTAATAATGCGATACCCGAAAATTCTGGTCCCCACAAGTCTAATTGTGCATTTATTTCTACATTTAAGTGAATGGTGAATAATTTCACAGGAATATGTGCATCTATTCTGAAAATCAGACCCATGCTGATTTCGTAGTAAAATGGAGCCCATTCCATCAGTAAATCTATCCACATCATCAATGAAAGCGTTACATACTTAGAAGTATAATATAACTGCCAACGTCCTCCCATCATAATAGCAGACGGTGTCAAAGCAAAATACAATTCACCCACTATTAAAGTACTGTCACTCAATTTCCAATTGAGTCTGATTCTAGGTACTTCAGGATAATGCGCTGGACGATTCCAATTAGGATTATAACCTCCTAGTGTCAATACAAAGTCTCCAGCATGCTCTCCTGCTACCCATACATAAAAGGCAAAGCCTCCTGTGAGTTTACAATCTTTGCTTAATATATAAGATTCTGGCGTGATTAAACCATCTACTTTTATTACATCGCCACCTACCGTATAGCTGATTTTGATGGCTAGCTCTATGTAGATGACTGGAGCAGACATATTTAATTTTTCTCTGATGCTTTTTTCAGGAAAACTCAATCGAGATAATCCCAAAATATTGAACTCCGTTTTTGTACCTAGACTTACCGTAAGTAAGGCAAAAGATTCGATAATCTCAAACGAGGTAAACTTCACACCTAAAGCGAACCAATAATCGCCAGGAGAAATCTCTATTGGCAACTTACCATTGGACATTGGAGTCTCTAGAGATTTAAGTACTCCGTCTATACCATCGTCTTTTTGTTGCATTGCTAGAGCAACCAATGGATACTTAGATAGTTCTGGCAGTTCTGGTGGATTAATCTTGCGGTTGTAACCAAATCCTGCTGCGATACCTGTTACATAAAATACGGGTGGACCACCTATATTGCCTAGAAATAATCCATAGATAAAAAGAGATGTATTACCATTCAAATCTTCTGCATACGATCCTATTGCGGAGATTGTAAACTTTTTCATCTTGAGTAGTGCAGCACCATTATAGGTTACTACACCATTTTGCTCGCCTCGTAAAAAGGCCCCCGAAACTTCTACAGCATCGGTTTTGTATGATATGCCTAAGCCTTTGAGGTGATAGGATGGCGATAGGTCATTCCAGTCTGGATTAAACCCGAGACCAAGCCCCATCATATTGAGAGACAATGCTTTGGTTTTAACCGATGCGTCTAAGAAAACATACGCTCTCCCTTCATGGTACTTGAATCCTATACGCTGAAAATCTACAGGGCCAAGTTGCTTGTCTATGTTATACCATTTGGCATTATCAGTAACTCCTGATGCCAATTCTATCGAACTGATTTTTGGTTCTTTTATAGTGTCCTCCGCTGGTATTACCTCTACACTGCCGATTTTATTACTTGGTTTTGGAACGGTTGTTTCAGCATTTTGAGTATCGGATTCTACTTTCCCGCCAAAAGTATAGAGTTCAGATTTGCCATCTATGACAATCTCAGCAGTAAGACTAAGTCCCGAATTTATTATTAGTTTTTCAGGAAGTATTTTAGAATCTATTAGTGGCTTCACGTCTTTGGAAGTCAGTCCTTTGCTACTATAGGTAAAAAGTACATCCTTAAACTCTAGGGCTTTCATCTCTATCAAAACACTACCTGCTATGGGTAATTTGTCGATTCCTAGGTTGATACCTGCTCCGGCACCAAATAGAAAGTCGGTTTTGGTTACATCTTTACCCTCTTTTTTCTCGGTGGTTTTCAAAAAGATAAAGAATACCTTGGGCTTATCCAGGGTGATAGACATTTTAGGGATAGTTATATCACCTCCCATAAAACCTTGAATCATCTTTTGAATGTCTATGGTTACCGTTTTCGAATTGGAATAACTTGCCTGTATAGACCAAGCAGATTTACTTTCAGAAACGGATTTATCAAATTTTATTTCAAACTGGTGTTCGTCAACTGTAACTAGGCCAGAAAAACTAAATTCTTGTTCTATAGATTCATCATTTTTTACCTTCTTGGTATGGATGGTGAGTTTGGTCTTAAGTTCTTTATCGCTGATTTTGATTTTGCAATCTAAGACAATGGCAAAATCATTTATCTCTTTAGTATCAACTGTACGTTTTTTGGATAGGATGGCAAAGTCGTAAAATGTAACATTTTCAAGTTCCTTTGGAATAGTTGTTTCCTTTGATGTAAATAAACTGATGATGTCCTTGACAGTAATGCCATTTGCACTGCGAGACCTTAGCTGTACGTAGGTATTCTTTTCTATCTCTGGTTGGGCTATAGCTTCTCCTTTTTTCTCGCTCTTGTCTATTTCTTTGGTTGGATCTGTTATGAACTTGCGATTTACTACACCTGCGCTCATTACTACAGGTATTGCAGCTTTTTCATTGCCCAAGTGAAATTGGCAATAACCCGTTATGGTAGTAATGTCTTCTTTTTTAGAACGTTTTAGGTTAAAGTAAAAATCACCTACAAGTTTGCTATCGCTAAAAGAAAATTTTATGCTCGATTTTTTGGTAAGTGCCAGTTGCAAGGCATATTCTTCGTTATTGTATTTTTCGTAAATTAAACTTAGTCTTTCTGCTTTGATTGAAATTAAACTTGCTAAGGTTATTCCATTCTCATCAAAATCAATGACATAACCTGCTCCTTTTGAAGCTCCTTCTAGCATTACACTAAACAAGCCTAAATCCTTTTCCTCTAAAAAGGATTTGCTTGTAGCGAGGTATTTTTCTAAGGTACTTTTTAACTCTTCATAGGGTTTTGTCCCGTTTATATCCAAACTGGTGCTTATCTTGAATCCGTTGCGTCCATAGTCGGTGTATTCAAAATCGAGGCTCGATTTCGAATTTGGTTTGTAGATACCGTATCGTGGGGCTGTAAGTATGTCTTTGAGATTCATAAGGTGCTGGATTATGCCGTTTGCGGTTCTGGTTGTTTGAATTTTAAATATATCGTATAGGGTATGGCAGCAATAAGATGCAGAATCGTAACATCGTCTGGCAAATTGGTAAACGACGGTATCGTTTTTAAGAAATCACGCGCTTCTTTAGGCAAATCTACTTTTTGGAAAAAATCTATAATGGCTTTTACCAGCAAGAACAGTTCGTCTATGATATAACTAATGCTTTCTTTAACAAAATTTATCAGTTTGTTAACGAGTGCTACCCCATTGTCTATAACGAAATCTATTATTTCCCCGAGGTTTACTCCCTCTTCGTTTAACAACAGTTCTTTGAAATCTTCCCATATTTTGGTTAAAGTCTCCAATTTAAAAAGGTCTTGCGCATCGCTTTCTAGGCTGTAGAGGCGGTCGGAAAGCCAAGTTCTGTAATACAAATCGTGTATTACATCTACATGCACCTCTTTCATTTTGGCAATAGCGCCATGGGTTTTGTCAAAGCAGAGATAATCTAGAATGTATTCTAGCGTAAGCGGTTTGCTTTTTTCTTCTTTTTTGCTATCTTTTTGTATTGTATCCGTTTTTTTACTGTCTGCTGTTATGTTCGCTTCATCTTTGATGACTTTTTCTTGTAGCAGATTGTCTTTGTTGTCTTTTGTGTCTTCTATTTTATTGTTTTCTGGTTCGTCTTCCAAAATTTTGGGCAATTCTATTTCGTGAATTTCTAGATTTTCTTTCGGTGTGATTAACAATTTAAAGTCCTCATTGTCGATGGAATGCAGGAAAGATTC
Source organism: Lepidostoma basale (assembly GCA_022606425.2). NCBI lineage: Eukaryota > Metazoa > Arthropoda > Insecta > Trichoptera > Lepidostomatidae > Lepidostoma > Lepidostoma basale. The sequence goes on along the minus strand of JAHDVF020001080.1, from coordinate 3,222 downwards.
GAGTTTGTTGATGTAAGGAAGTATAACATGTGTAATGCCTCCAAGGCCAGAATGTTCTAAACTAAATTGAATATTTTGTACAATAACATGGATGACTTCTACCCAGTTTTCTGCTCTAAAATCTGGAGGCAAGGTTAGCCATTGTAATATATTTTGTTTAAGTATTGCTAAATATGGCATAACAGCAGGATTGTCAGCACCATATTTCTCTATAACCTTAAATGCATTTTTAACTTTTTCTTTTAACTGATCTAATATGGATTCGTCATAGTCGTAATTATTTATTTTGGTAAAGCCATATCCTGCCTCAAATATATCAGTGAGATGAAGGTCTTTTATACTTTGTTGATTGGGTAGTTTTCCTTTTTTAATTTCTGTCTCAACTCCCGGTAATTTTTCCTTAAAATAGGTTTCTGCATTAAATTTGGTTATTGATTCGTCTTTTGTTTCTTTCTTTTTACTCAATATGCCAAGCACAGCTTCTGAACGCTGCAACATATTCTTCAAAAATGCTTTTTGTTGGGGATCTAGTTTAAGAATATCGCTTATAAGATCTACCAAATTCTCAATTAGGTTTGTTATCTCTAGGAGCAGTTTGTATGAATCCTCTTCCTTTTGCATTGTTTTGTAAAAAGCGAAACCATCTGTTAGAAGATTAATTGTTTTTTCTACTATTTCATCCGCATTGGGATTATTACGGCTTTTTAATAATGCTGATACTGAATCTGCGACTTGTTTTTTAAAATCTTCAATTGTATCATCTTTGGAATAGTCCAAAGCTTTGAAACTGCTATATAGTTTACCAAGATTTAGTGAACAACCAGATAAGTCATGATACAAATTATTAGATTCTAAAAAGGTGCTGATGTATTTGGAATCTAAAAATAGTTTCTCGAAAAATTTAACAAGAGTAGCATCGATGGAATTGTTTTTTTTAGCTACGTATTTATTCAGGAGGTAGAGCAATATTTTTATCTTTTTAGCATTTCCTTTTGTAACATCATTGCCCATAACTTCTTGCCAAAAAGAAGTTATGGTAGATGAAGTATTATGTTGTTTTTTGCTCATGACAATTTATATCTTAGGTATAGGAAATTCTAAAAGCATTGTTTAGTTCAATATTTTGAATGGTTAATGCTGGGGCGGAAGTATTTGGTAGGACGATCTTTTCAAGGATTTCCTGTGTTATTTTCATAGTATTATCAACATCAGTATTTTTTTGAGATGAATTATCTTTAATTTTATTTTCTAACGCTGAATCATCATCTGAAAATTTGGTATTTAGCATAAACATACCAATTTCATACATGGTATTTATGGCTTTCTCAGTTTTGTCTGCCAATAAATTTTTCCCTATTCGCTTCCTAATATCCATTCTCCCAGAAAGATACACATGCAGTTGTTCTAAATGATTGTTTAATTCCCTTATCAATCTTTGATTTGGATTTGGAACTGGATTTGGATTTGGAACTGGATTTGGACCTTCTAGCACAACTTGCCAGGCTGTATCTCCATTATTATTGGCAATTGGAGTTTGAAAAGTGACGGAACATAATTCATATTGAATTGCATTGGCAAGTTTATGAAAATACAAAACCTTGATTGTATAAAAATTTTGCGCACCATTTTCAAACGAATATGAAAAAAAGCAATAGTGATGATTTTGGTCAAGGTTTAATAGAAAATACTTTTCTACATGTACTTTTGCATTATGTATTCTATTATAAGTTGTTGTAACATCTGCTGTTCTCATGATAATTTTTTTAAGTTATTATTCTCGTAATCTAAATCCCATTTTTTAGAATAATTATATGTTTTTTGATTATTATTTAAATAATCTATGATTATATTTAATGTTATTGTTATTTCTTCTATTTCTTCACTATCATCATCTATACTAAAATGTCCCCCAATTTCACTTTTTTTATTAAATGGCGGCTTTTTATTAAGTACTGATAGAGATTTTTTAAAAAACTTTTCTTTTTTAATTTTTGTTAGATTATGCAAATTCATATAATCAATCCAATGATAGATACCAGTTAACTTGCCAACATATTCTTTGTTAAATAAATATATATCTGATTCTGTATCACCGTCACATTTATATTTAGACCCGATATCAACAAATTCTTCTTTGTAATTGAAAACATTAATTATAAATCTTTCATAATTCAATATAAATTCTTTATCATTTAACATGTGTTCATTCGCTGTTTGCAAAATTGAGTCTAAATATCCTTTATATAGCGTGTATTTTTGAATAGTAGGATATTTTTTAAGCATATTAAGCCCTTGCTTTAAGAGGGTAACTTTACTAAAAAATTTGGTTAAATAACAATTTTTTAGTTCTGGCAAAATTATTTGTTCAGGACTTATATCTATTGACCTATACTTATCTCCATAAGTTATAATTTTTCCTTCCCAAAAATTTTCAAAAACGTCGTTTCTATCTTTTTCTTTTAGTCTTGGAATATCTAACATTAAATTATCGCTAGAAACATCTTGGCCCCAAAGAAATGGTTGTTTTTCCTTTTTATTTATAGTAGGGCGAAGTAATTTATGATGTACTCGTTTAGTCGTCCCGACTCTAAGTGGCATTATTCTTGATGATTTTTTAGAAACATTGATATTAACTGATTGTAATTCAATGTTAGTCCTTACGACTGGTACCATCACAGAAGCAATTTGAAGTACATTATGTGCATTATGTGGAATCGGTGGAATCGGTTGATTTTGTTGATTCGGTGGAATTTGATTATTTCCTCCACCGGGCTGATTATTATTTCCTCCACCAGGCTGATTATTATTTCCTCCACCAGGCTGATTATCATTTCCTCCACCTGGATTATTATTTTCTTCCGGGTTATCTTCAGGCCCTATCTCTCCATTATAAGGTGTCGTATCTATCATTATAAATGAAGATGGCTTATATGGATTAACTATAGAATTTAAAATAGGTTCAATCAAAATATTTTTAGCTAATGGTCCACAAATATTTAGCCATGTAGAATTTTTTGAAATTGATGTAAAAGTATTGCTAATAATAAATAGTTTCTCCCTTACATTAGCTTCAATTTTAGCTGTACTACTTGTACTATTCCATTTCAAATCGATTAAATATTCTTGATTAATGGTTGGAAAATTTTCTTCATTAAACCTATATTTTACATCTCCCATATTCAGTTTAATATTGGTTTCCTCTACACTTAATTGAAATCTATA